>JACEFZ010015774.1:50000-108538 GCA_014155875.1 Cepaea nemoralis | reverse complement strand
AATTTATATTTTATCCACTTGGTTAAGAATTTTTCCTTCTATTTCTATGTCACATTTTGGCGTCACCATTTTCGTTGATATCATCATTGTTACTGTTTTCTGGATATTCAAGGAGAGACCTTTGTTTGCACTCTCTGTTGCTACAATGTCCAACAAGTGTTGTAGGTCTGTTGCATTATCCGCCACCAATACTATGTCATCTGCATAGCAAATGTTGTTTATATTATAACTTCCGATTAGTATTCCCAGCTTCTCTTTGATCTCTCTCATTATTACTTCGCTATAGAGGAAGAAGAGATCCGGTGACAAGACATGTCGTACTCCTAGCTTTATCTGTTCGTAACTACCCTCTTTATTTCCCATTTTAATTGCTGCCACTTGAGTCTAGTACATATTCTATATTATTTTTACATCTTTCCCATCAATGTTGATGTCTTCCAACATTTTAATCAGTTCATCATGTTTTACTTCATCAAATGCCTTAGTATAATCTATGAAGCACAAATATATGTTTTGCTATGTCTCTATATATCTGGGAATCACATTTGACAGGAGTCTGTCCTTCAAGGACCATGTGGAGACGGTTGTGACAAGATCTCAAAAGGGACTCAATGCACTTAAAACTATGGCTGCAATGGACACAGAGCAGAGAATGCTCTTCACACAATACTAGCACTTGATCCTCTCAGTGACTGACTATCGACTAGGACTGCTCACTGTCTCAAAGAGCCAGCTGGTGAAATTAGAGCGCATACAGAACGAAGCTATGCGGGTCATTTTGGGATCACTAGAGACACCCCAGTAGTGTGTATGCGTTACATCCTTGGTCTGCCGACCGTTGCTGGTAGGCACAAGGTGATGCAGGCGAAGGCATACCTCAGAGTAGCTGCAGACACAGATCACCCGTTGCATGAGGCGCTGGACACAGTTAAGGGTCAGAGACTGATAAGAGGGAAATCATGGATGGCTCAGGCGGAGGATACGATCAGACAGGTGTGCATCTTGGAGAACATTAGGCGAGGAGAGGAGTGGGTCAGAGTGCCAGCGGAGCAGTCAGACTTGTGCAGAGTTATAATCACATTGAGCCGGGAGTGCAGGGAGTGGCCAGCAGGGGCCACGGAAGTGGAAATCCAGCAACTAATTCAGGATAATGCTCGCACGGGTGATGTGATTATCTACACAGATGGTTCGGTGTTGAGAGGTAGGAGAAGTGCCTGGGGATTCTTAGCAAAAGCTAATGGTCGACGTTTGGTGCAGGAGAGCCTGGCGTATGATACCACAACATCTAGCTTAAGAATGGAGGTGGAGGCGGTCAGTGCAGCTTTCCGCTGGATGGAGAACACGATACATACACACATCGTGATTGTAACTGACTCAGAAAGCATGCTGAGGAGGGTGAGGGACAGGCAGGCTTCGTGCAGAGTGGCTTGCTTCGCTTCGGAGGTCACGGGTGGCAAGCATCACCTGGATCTTTTCTCCGGGGCATGCCGGTGTGCTGGGGAATGAGCAGGCGGACAAGCAGGCGGACAGATTGGCTGGCTCGGCAAAACTTGGTGGAGTATTGATGCATGACAAGGCAGACGTGGTTGCGGCCTTGTGGGAGCACGTGTACACCTCGGAGGAGCAAATGGATCACCATAGTCTGGCAAGAATGAGGCAGCGAGGAGTGACGAGGGGATCTGGCCGACGCTCGACGCTCAGAAGAAAGGCGAGACGGACATATAATCAGATTGCTACTGGAACTATTGGCGTTGGAACTCTTCGCTAGGCTGCTGAGGATGGGGACGGAGCGCTTATGGGAATGCCCCGAATGCTGTGATGTCGGTTCCTAAATCAATCCAATCAATCTACTGACCTTTCTATTAGTTTTCGTTATATATATATATATATATATATATATATATATATATATAATATATATATATATATATATATATATATATATATATATATATATATATATATATATAGAGCATTGTTTGTACTCTTTTCCTTCCACACAACCATACTGTTCTTCACCAATTTCCATCCTTATTTTCTTTCTTGTTCTTCTCATTACAATTCTGAGTAGAAGCTTAGTGACATGGTTTATGAGGTTAATTGTACGAAAATCTCATCTCATCTCATCTTGTTCCTCTTGTACCTTGCGGTGTCGAGGTGAAGTATAAACATCGTGAGAGTGCCCGATCATGGGCTTCATGTATCGATATTCCCATGGACTCTGCTATTCCCTCCGTCCAAAGTGTACGTGGTCGGCCTCTTCCTCTGTTTCCATCTGGTCTGTACATCATTGCTTGTTGAGCCTCGCCATAGGGGATGAACTCCCTGTGGTCAGATTTGTGTCCTAAACCTGCGACTGGCCTAGCAAGCCGGCAGGGGATCTTCATACTGCTCGTAGAAAAACTAAGAAGTGTACGAAAATCTTCACACTCAATTGCTCCTAGTCTTTTAGGTATAGTTATAAATACAGATTTCAGCATATCTCTGAAATGTGTGTTGCTATGGAATCTTGGGAAGATAATATGGTGGTTTCCCCTTGCCTCCCACATCCACATGGTGGTCTTTTACCTCTGCCTTTGACAGCCATTTCCGACTGTCAGGACAAGTGAGTGCCCTGCTCTGGACTATACCACAAGGAAATACAGTTGAACATAGCATAGCGTGGACTATACCACACTAAAATAAGTTTAACATACTTTACATAGCATAGCGTGGACTATACCACAACGAAATAAAGTTTAACACGGCATAGCGAGGGACTATACCACAACGAAATAAAGTTTAATACGGCATAGCGTGGGCTATACGACAATGAAATAAAGTTTAACAAGGCAGAGAGTGGACTATACCACAAGGAAATAAAGTTTAACATACCATAGCGTGGACTACACCACAACAAAACAAAGTTTAACATACCATAGCGTGGACTATACCACAACAAAACAAAGTTTAACATACCATAGCGTGGACTAGGCCACAACGAAATAAAGTTTAACATTGCATAGCGTGGAATAACAAACAACGAAATAAACTTTAACACAGCATAGCGTGGAATAACAAACAACGAAATAAAGTTTAACACAACATAGCGTGGAATAACAAACAACGAAATAAAGTTTAACACAGCATAGCGTGGAGTAACAAACAAGGAAATAAAGTTTAACACAGCATAGCGTGGAATAACAAACAAGGAAATAAAGTTTAACACAGCATAACATGTCCAATTCGCCTTGAGGAGTGAAGAAGATCCCTGTACTTACTGACTGCTTTCTACTATGTAATGAAACTGCTGCTGGTAGCACCTTGCCGTCTTTGCAGACGATAGTTTGTTACATTGTGCTTTAAAAAGGGTACAATAACCACGACGTATGACAGTAGCGAATGGGACCTCTCCATAGCACAAAGTCTGGGCAGAAGTGTGGAGACCATATGTTTCCCATGCAGCATGATGCCTCTCTCGGCCTGCCTACTTTACTCCAGAGGAACGGTAGCACCAATATGTCTGGAACAAGACAAGCTGCAGAAGCTGCTGGATCAGCAAAGCAATGCTCTAACTGTCCGCCTGGCTGAGTGTCTATCCTAGACCAGTTGCCAACTAAGGCTTAGGGCCTGGCCTGCCCTGCCATGACATTTAGTCTTTAGGTTGCATTTCCTCGCACCAGGATAAGGCTTGTACCCTCCCAATTAATCTTCTCCTCCCGGAGTAGTTGGCACAATGTATGGTTGTCGCGTTTGGTGGGCGCCGACCAACATTTGGCACTAACAGAAAGCAGGAAGTACCGTCCACTGTCATAATGTAGCTCAGTCATATCCGACTAAGACCTGACTCCAGCATTGAAACTATAATCCTTCAAACACATATATCATGTTAAAATGCCCACTATATAGGCAGCTAAAACAGCACGGGCACTAGTTTCTAAAATCAACGACCAGGCGATTGGAGTGACACGAGGAGGCCATTGCCAAAATATTTATGTCAAAACAAATATAACAATATATTCGAATGAATGAATGAATGAATGAATGAATGAATCAATCAATCAATCAAATGCATTCTCCACAACGATGAATGGCTGTAGTGCCTGTCCTATGCTATGTGCGTCTCATTCTAGTCTATATCTATAAAACAAAGTGTATGTATATATGTATGTATGTAAATATGTATGTCCTTTATTTGTTCGCGAACGGCCCATCCGATTGAGATGAAATTTTCTACACGCCTTCCTTTCATTCCAGAGCTGTCAACTGTCATAGGTTTTTTTTCTTCTTCCTCCTCCTCCCTCCTCCCCCTCCCAAAATACGTACGTAAATATATGATGATGATGATGAAAGAATCCCCGAACCAAAACGCTAGGGAAAGGGAAGAAAATGACGTGACTACACAGAATCGTCACACGGCAATCATCATCATCAAGTGCCGTGCCGGCTGGCGTAGGCGTTCATGGCTCTCCGTAGATCTCAGTCTTTGGTTTTTTGGATCAACTCTGCTGCTGATATTCCTCCATGCCACGGCAATATCAATAACAATTCATCTTTTTATGTGTAAGGAAGTTATCTACAGTCGTGTAGAAGGGAAGAACTAGACGAGTATGAATTCGGAATGGCGAACTCTCTCCTCCTCTCTTCTCCTCCCTCTACCTCCTCCCTCACCCTTCTCCTCTTCCTCCTCCCTCTCATCCCTCTCCCTCCTCCTTCTCCCTCTTCCTCTCCCCTCCTCCTCCACCATCCTCCTCCTTCCTACTCCCTCCGCCTCCTCCCTCATCTTCCCTCCTCCTCCCTCTCCCTCCTCATCCCTCCTCCTCCTCCTGCCTCCTTCTCCCTCATCATCCTCCCTCCTCCTTCTCCCTTCTTCCCTCTTCCTCCTCCCTCTACCTCCTCCTCCCTCCTCCTCCTCCCTTTCCTTCCTCCTCCTCCCCTACCTCTTTCCTCCTCCTCTTCCACTCCCTTTCCTTCCTCCCCTCCTCATTCTCCTCCTTCCTCCTCCTCCTCCCTTCTTCTCCTCCTCTCCCCTCTTCCTCTTCCCCTCCTCCCTCTCCCTCCTCCATCCTCCTCCCTCTTCCTCCCTCTTCGTCTTCCTTCCTCTTCCTCCTCCTTCCTCCTCCTCCCTCTTCCTCCTCCCTCCTCCTCCCTCTTCCTCCTCCTTCCTTCTCCTCCCTCTTCCTCCTACCTCCTCCCTCCTCCCTTTTCCTCCCTCCTCCTCCTCCTCTCCACTCTTCCTCCTACCCTCTTCCTCTTCCCCTCCCCCTCCTCCCTTCACATTCCTCCTCCTCCCTCTTCCTCCTCCTTCTCCCTCCTCCTCCTTCTTCCTCCCTCCTCCCCCTCCTCCCTCTCCTCCTCCTCCCTTCACATTCCTCCTCCTCCCTTCTCCTCCCCCCTCTACCTCCTCCTCCCTTCACATTCCTCCTCCTCCTCCTCATCCCTCCTCCTCCTTCTTTCTCCCTCCTCCTCCTCCCTTCTCCCCTCCTCCTTCCTCCTCCTCCCTCTCCTCCTCCTCCTCCCTCTACCTCCTCTCTCCTCCTCCCTTCACATTCCTCCTCCTCCCTCTTCCTCCTCCCTCCTCCTCATCACTCCTTCTCCCTCCTCCTTCTTCCTCCCTCCTCCTCACTCCTCCCCCTCCTCCTCCCTCCTCCTCCCTCTACCTCCTCCTCCTCCCTCCTCCTGCCTTCTCCCTTCACATTCCTCCTCCTCCCTCTTCCTCCTCCTCCCTCCTCCTCCTCTCTCCGCCTCCCTCCTCCTCCCTTCACATTCCTCCTCCTCCCCCCCTCCTCCTCCCCTCCTCCTCCTCCCTCTTCCATCTCCCTCCTCCTCCTCTCTCCTCCTCCTGCTCCCTTCTCCTCCTGCGTTCTCCTCCTCCCTCTTCCTCCTCGCCTCCTCCTCCACCCTACTCCTCCTAATCCCTCCTCCTCCCTCCTATTCCTCCCTACTCCTCCTGTCTCCTCCCTCCTCTTCCCTCCTCCACCTCCCTCTTCCTCCTCCCTCCTACATTTACCCAAGACAGACAGACAGTCAGACAGATAGTCGGGAACGGGATCTTATATGACTACTTATATAATTTAAATGAGATGCTCTCCACCATGGGCTGGGCCGGGTCAGACAGACAGACAGATAGATAGATAGATAGACAGACAGACAGACAGACAGACAGACAGACAGACAGACAGACAGACAGACAGACAGACAGACAGTCGGGAACGGGAACTTATATGACTACTTATATGAATTAAATGAGATGCTCCCCACCAGGAGTTGGGCGATGCCGGGCCGGGTCAGACAGACAGACAGATAGATAGTCGGAACGGGAACTTATATGACTACTTATATGAATTAAATGAGATGCTCCCCATCAGGGTCTGGGCGAAGACGGGCCGGGTCAGACAGACAGACAGATAGACAGATAGACAGACAGACAGACAGACAGACAGACAGATAGTCGGTAACGGGAACGAGAACTTATATGACTACTTATATGAATTAAATGAGATGCTCCCCACCAGAGTCTGGGCGAAGCCGGGCCGGGTCAGCTAGTGAACAATAAAAGGATGCTATACGTTTATTTCTTGGTGTCATATTGCTAACTGAATCACTAGTGGGCTCGCTGGTATAATGGTTATGACTTTACGCTGGCAATGAGTTAGGACATTACGCTGGCAATGAGATAAACGTGGCCGACTCGAAGGGTTCGAAGCTAGCTCTCGACTTTTGCTACGGGTGGGAATGACTGGCCAGTTATTCCTCCGTGCACTCAGGTCTACAAACTGTGATAGCCCTTGTACTCCACATACCCTCAGCACGTCCCTGATACGGATCTCTCGCTCGCCTGTATTAAACGTTTCCCTCCAGTAATTTTTTCCCGTGAATCACAGTGCCGTGTCTTTTAAGGATGCCATAACAACGTTGAATCTGGTGGGGTTTTTTTTCCTTCTTCCATCGGCTCTCTTTTCATTCGCGGGCTTTATTTTGTTACATGCGATTTAACATAATAAACATATTAAGAGAAGCTTGTGGAATTGTCCAGAGGTTTACAGATTGTATTCGGTAACCTCATTAGTTATGTAGTTTATCTTCTGAATGCCGCATGCTCAGGTTATGACGTAGCCATATTCTGTGATATAAATAAATCACGACTAGGGTTTTAGGGTTTTTTCCTTCTCAATGCAAACGAGAGAGAGAGAGAGAGAGAGAGAGAGAGAGAGAGAGAGAGAGAGAGAGAGAGAGAGAGAGAGAGAGAGAGAGAGAGAGAGAGAGAGAGAGAGAGAGAGAGAAAACAAGCGGAGAAGATAATTATATACAAATATGATGAATATGAGGAAGAAAGGAAGGGGGCTGCAGGAGATAGCAAAAGATGTGACAGCTTGGTGTGTATTGGCTGCTGGTCTCTGTTCCAATGGAAGATAAAGGGCAAAAGGCGGCGAGTTTTCTATTCTTCCATGGGGTATTGGTGAGTAGGTTAAATAGCGTCAGCTCAGTGGAGGGATAACTGGCAACTGCACCTGCTAGTGTGTGAGAACGGAAACCCCAAGAAGAGTGTGACAACCACTGATAAAGAGACCAAGTATACAAGGTAACAAACAGACACATTATCATACAGGGACCAAGTAAACAAGGTAATAAATAGACACATTATGATAAAGGGACCAAGTAAACAAGGTAACAAATAGACACATTATGATAAAGGGACCAAGTATACAAGGTAATAAATAGACACATTATGATAAAGGGACCAAATATACAAGGTAATAAATAGACACATTATGATAAATAGACCAAGTATACAAGGTAATAAATAGGCACATTATGATAAAGGGACCAAGTATACAAGGTAATAAATAGGCACATTATGATAAAGGGACCAAGTATACAAGGTAATAAATAGACACATTATGATAAAGGGACCAAGTAAACAAGGTAACAAATAGACACATTATGATAAAGGGACCAAGTATACAAGGTAATAAATAGGCACATTATGATAAAGGGACCAAGTATACAAGGTAATAAATAGACACATTATGATAAAGGGACCAAGTATACAAGGTAATAAATAGACACATTATGATAAAGAGACCAAGTATACAAGGTAACAAATAGGCACATTATGATAAAGGGACCAAGTATACAAGGTACAAAATAGACACATTATGATAAAGGGACCAAGTATACAAGGTAACAAATAGACACATTATGATAAAGGGACCAAGTATACAAGGTAATAAATAGACACATTATGATAAAGGGACCAATTATACAAGGTAACAAATAGACACATTATGATAAAGGGACCAAGTATACAAGGTACAAAATAGAAGAGGACCAAGTATACAAGGTAACAAGTAGACAAACTCTGATAAAGTGACCACGTATACAATGTAATAAATAGACAAAGTCTGATGAGGGGACCAAGTATACAAGGTAACAAACAGACAAAATCTCTGCACTTAAGCATAACTGATCACTTATTGGTCCTTAGAGTTGGAAACTGCTGTGAAAACCGACGGCAACAATCGGCGGCGACAATACACCCATGTCAATGAGGAAAGCACAGAACAACTGCAACATTATCTACCCAAAGAAAGGTTTAAAGAGCATGTCACAAATTAGGAATGGATGTGCAACATGAACATAAACTTTATAATAGCTTTTGATCTGAATAAGTGGACATAACATGAGAGGTGGATTTGCCAGTTTTTGCTGTTGGGTAGATCAACGAACACGATAAGTGGAAATAGCCAGCTGTACAAGATCATAATCACAAGTGACACAGCAGGTCCGCATGGCCGAATGGGTAAGCATGCGTGTTCTTAAACAACCGTTGTGCTGATGCCGAGGTAAACGGTTCAACCCCTACACCGGACAACTGGACTAAAATGTTGACCTGTCGTCCTTGACTTTGGGACGTAAATTACAAGTATCTCTGAAGTCGGAGTGGATTCGTCTAATGGCGAGGAACAATGTTAAAAAGGAAAGCTAATCCACACGCAAAATTCAGTCCATCACTACCAAAAAAGTGTGTATGGACTACGCTTGATTTTAAAGCGAGCGAGCGCAAACAAAAAAAAGTGACAAACTTGGCGTGCGGCTAGAACATTCTTCAGCACAAAAGAAAGCAACTAACACTAATACAATTACATGCAAAATATACAAAAGTGAATAACACGAATACAAACAAGCGCAATGGAAAGTAATTTAAATTGATCACCTTGTTCGGCAAGTCAAGGTCGCCGTTTGTGCAGGTCCAGCATGACTTCCAGACGGAATTACTCCTTTTCCATCGTTAAAAGCTTTGGCAGAATTTCGCGGACACTGCGCATGGCGAAATCAACCCCCCCCCCCCCCCCCCCCCCCCCCCCACCTCAAAATTAAGTGTAAAGAACCAGTACTTATCAATCGTTATTAAGCTCTTGGATGGTGATACGGCGGTTCTGGTGAAAACAATTTCCGTAACAGGTCAATGACTTCGTTATTTCAGCCTGTTTGAGCTAAATGTGGTCCGCTCTCCACCGATAGAGGTCATCTTAGAAGCGATTGTACCACTCCTTAATTCGCATGAACATAACTGCTCATGTACCTCCGCCGAAGGCCTGTTTAATAATAATAATAATAATAATAATAATAAGTCTTTATTTTCAAAGGGTTAAGAATTGGGCACGCAGGCCCGTCTGACATTCTGCCCTTCTTCTCTATTTCCTCTCATACATTCTTTCATTCAACATCACTTATGAAGCAACTTTTGACAACAAAAGAACATTAAAACGCATGAAAAATAATCAATAACAAATGACTCACTGAGGCAGTGTTTAACATGGGCATTATAAATACCTAAGGAGGGTGTAACGTGCCATACATAAGGGAATGTTTTTTGGCTAGTTGTCGTTTGAGATAAGTTACCATTATTGTCTTTTTTGTGTTATTTGTTATGGGGGCATGTAGTCTGTACTAAGGTAGTGTTCAAACAGGTTGCGAATGTATGTATCATGATTGGTGGTGTCTTTGATTTCTTGTGGAAGATTGTTCCACAACTGAGCGGCAGAGTATGCTAAGCTTGTTTTATATAAGTCTATCCTAGGTTTAGGGACATGAAGTATATTTAGTCGTTCGCTATGTCTAGCGTTATATTTAAACAATGGCCAAAGGTAGCTTGGAGCATTTTGAAATAGGATTTTGTGAATTAGTTTGGTCTTATTAAAAAGCAGGCGCTTGTGGAGTGGCAGTAACCGGAGACGTTTATATAGGTTAGAATTGTCGGTAAGCTTTTCACCATTAATTAAACGCACTGCCCTTTTCTGGAGTGAATATAGGCGTTTTGTTATTGATTTGGAGCATCCATCCCAGACTGTGGAGCAGTAATCAATATGTGTTTGTATATGAGAAGTATAGAATATCTTTCTTGTGTTTTCGTCAAGGAAATTTTTAATTTTGGCAAGTTGGTATACTTTTTTGGCTATTTGTTTAACTAGAGCATGAACATGTGAGTTAAAAGTTAGATTTTGATCTATGATAACACCCAGTGTCTTGTGCTCGGTGACACTTTCTACAGGCGTGCTGCCAATGTGCAGCTGAAGAGTTCTCTGCGAGTTTAGAGTGTGAAGTCTTTGCCTGGTTCCTATTAACATAGACTTTGTTTTAGTAATGTTAATTTGCATGCGGTTTGCATGACTCCAGTTAACTACACTATTTATTTCCTGTTGCAAGGATAATTCTAGCACATTACGATCAACAGCGTTTGTATATACTGTGCAGTCATCAGCAAATAGATCGCAGGACGACGACAGAGTTAATGGAAGATCATTTATATAAATGGCAAATAATAGAGGGCCAAGAATAGACCCCTGAGGTACTCCAATATTAATGGTAATGGCTTGAGATAAAACTTTATTGTGTGATACTACTTGCTTTCTGTCTAATAAGAATGATTTTATTAATGTCACTATATTAAAACTTACTTTCATTGTTTCTAGTTTTTTAATTAGAATAGTATGATCTATCATATCGAATGCTTTCCTAAAGTCTATAAACACCGCTCCACATAGAGTATTGTTGTTAATATTTTGATGCCAGTTTTCTATCATGTTTGTTAGTGCCGTATGGCAAGAATATTTTGGCCGAAATCCTGACTGGCTGTCAACTATCAGTTTATGGCGAACTAAGTGATCTAGTGTTGTTTTGTTGATGTGCTTTTCTAGCGGTTTGGATAATGAGGATAATATGGAAATTGGTCTATAATTACTCATGAGACGATCGTCTAGAGGACCAGCTTTTAAATGAGGATACACTTTAGCGATTTTAAAGGCTGATGGGAAGTGACCTCTGGTTAGACATTGATTATATATAAAAGTTAGTGACTCGCAGATCGCCGGTGCAGCATGGCGAAGGATCCGACTACTAATTCCATCTAGTCCTGATGAGTTATTGTTTTTTAGATTACGGAGATGAGTAAATACTTCAGTTGTCGTCATTAGCGGTATGTTGGAGGAAATGTGTCCATAGCATTTGTTCTCACAGAATGATGATAATAAAGATATGTCATGAGGCGCATCTGGTATTGCAGCCTTCAGTTGGTTTATGTCGGACTGAAAGTATCTACTGAATTGATCACATGTAACCTGATTTGATGGTAATGATTGTGATGATTTGTGTTTGTTTGTCAAGGTATTAATTGCTTTCCATATATCTTTAGTGTTGGTTTTATCTATTACTATGTTCTTAAAATAGTTTTTCTTTTCCTTCCGAATAACATATTGAACTTTGTTTCTCAGGCTACGGTACATAGTTAGATCTCTATTTTTGTGAGCCCTGTCGCGATCTCTCATAAGTTCAACTACCTCCTGTGTGATCCACGGGGGCTTTGTGTGATGTTTAACACGAACTTCCTTAAATGGAACATGTTTATCAAATATACTTAGAAAGGTCTTTAGCCAGTGGTCCAGAGCATCGTCTGGGTCAGGAAGCTGGTAACATAATCTAGAGATGAGTTGACCAAATCTTGTAAGAAGACGTCTCGATTGAAATTTTTGTAATTTCTATATTTTATGCTTATATGTTTGTGCTTGGGAGTTTTGGTGCCCCTTTTCGACCACGTGCAACATACTGGATAGTGATCGCTCATTGCATTGATAGGTACACTACATTCTGTGATGTTATCAGCACACGTAGTATAAATATGATCTATAAGTGTTGCAGATGATTTAGTGATTCTAGTGGCTTGTTTGACTAACTGTTGGAAATTATATGACTCTATTATGTTTTCCCATGTTTTGTTTGATTTGTTAGCGTCTATGTTGAAGTCACCTAGCAATATTATTTCCCTAGCATTACTAAAGACTACATCCATCATAGTGGTGAATTTTTCATACCAGATATTTCCTGCACTGGGGTTTCGATAAAGATAGCCAACTACTAGCGGTATGCGATTTTGAAGTTTAACCTCTATCCATACACACTCAATCTCACAGCTTTCAAAGTCTAGCCTGCGGTGGGCGTTAAGCGAGTTGGAAATATAAACTGCAATACCCGTCTCTTGTTTCTGATAGGGATCTCTTCTAATGGTTTTAAAACCTCTGATAGCGATGTCATCATCTGAGATGTTGCCATTTAATCGACTTTCGCTAACGCCAAACATGTGAAAATTTTGATTAAGTATAAGTGATAGTTCGGGCAGCTTCCCTAATAGATGGCATATGTTTACATGCCCGATTCTGAGCCCATTATTCCTGAGCCAGTGTTCGTACTTATTAGACATTTCAACAATGCGTAATCACAAGTTTAAAAGCAAAACACACACACACAAAATGAATACAACTTACGTCCCTTATTACAAAACACACTCTAAAGTACAGAGAAACAGTAATATCTCTGTAAATATATAAAAATACGTACACAGATCCGTAAGGAAGAGCAGTGAAGACCCCCTCACTCACCGTGAAAACACAATTAGAATTATTATAAAAGCTATACAGCTAAGTACTATCAATTAATATAAAGTCAAAACCAGTCAATGTTTGTAATAACTTATAACCTAATACGTTACTAGATCAAGTTATAACCAAATATGCAGATAAACGTTTAAGGAGAGGCTCTTTCTTGTACCGAGATCCGGTGTAGCTTTGTCCTAAGTTGCTAGTAAATACCAGGTTGTGTTGGTTGTTGGTATAGCGACATTATAAGTGCTTGACGAAGTGTAGCTGGGCTATACCGTGTGAGGTGCAACCATTCTGGATTACAATTAAATGGGTACTGATGATGTCTCATGGGTATGTAATGACTACCAACTAGAGCCTCTGGTTGGTGGCTAACAGGAGGTTGTGCTGGCACGTCGTTGTTGCTGAGAGTCGGATCCTTTCTGGGGAGAATAGGAATCATATCTTCGTAATTATTACCCTCCTGTGTGAAAGACGACGTATTTAACGGACTTGGTGTTGTGGTAGTGTCCCGTCTGGCTTGGATTTCAGGTGCAGTGGTTATGAGTGGTCTGCACACTTCTGTCCTATTTGTACTTGATGTGACGGGAGTATGTCGTCTGGCTTGAGTTTCAGGAGTAGCTAAAAGTGTCCGGCGCGATCCCGTATTGGATGTATGGTATGTCCGTTCTGGATATTTTAAATTCTTGGCGAGAAAACTGGTGCCCAATGTAGATAAATGTATTTGATCCTTGTAAAGACTCTTTTTTGGTGCACCAGCCTGTGAAGTGAATGATGCTGTATTGTTGATGAATTGTATCTTGTTTTGAGAACAGAACTTCTGCAACATGTTGTTATTTATGTCAGCTAGACGGCGCTGGTGTCCATAACTCGGTGATATGATGGAGGAGAAGAAAATGGATGAGTTAGGAAAAGTGTGACGTAACCCGTTCAAGAGTGCCAGCAGTTGAGACCCTGTGATTTGTTGGTTGTTCATGGTGTCGGTGATGCCAATATGTACGCTTGCCCTTCTGACACTATGATTAACAGCCAACCTGCTAATCTTGTCTGTTAGCCGGTCTACACCAGCCCCAGGCAGTGGGATTATTGAAACAATGTCTTTGTCTGATGTGGCCATCCTGTCGCTGTATAAACCTTTCATTAAGGAATCGCCTAGTATAATATGTGTACAGTCAGGTCGTGCTGTCTGTACATGTTGGTTGTCAGCACGTCTCGACCGTTGTTTCATCCATTTCCGATTTTCAGCAGTCTTTATGTCTCCATGTGGTTCTCCCGATGTATCTTGTTGGCTTGTCTTGCCCGTTTGCAGCATGTTAAAGCACTGTAAGTTTTCTGGTGACTTTTCTTGAAGTACTTCAAACCTATTGCTTATTTTGACGTCAATGGGGTAGACTGCTTGTTGTTGTTTATCTTCGTCTGCACATTGAGGTGTTTGTTGTTTTTTATCTTCCTCTGCGCGTTGAGTTGTTTTCATAGTGATTATCTGTTCTGGGTGGGATTGAGCTTCCCCAAGATTTCCCAAGGATGAAGCGGTTGCTTGAGAATTACATGCTTCTTCGGTTTGGTTTGTAGAGGACGCATTCTGTAAGATTTGAACTGTATTTCTCAGCAGCAAATTTTCGTCTCGCAGGAGTGCGACTTCTGTCTTGAGAGCATTGTAATCACTGCTTATCTTGTTGTTTGCTTCAATGTTGGTTGAAACAGTGACAATGAGCGCCTTTAGTGATTGTTCTAGTTCCTCAATGCGCTGTTTACAGTCGCACGAATGTCCATTGATAGTTAAGATGCTATTGTTATCTGAGGCAGGTACTTCTTCAACAATGTCAACATTGGGTTCTATGTTGTTTTGGATACGCTCCATTGGGTATTCAATAGCCAAGAGCGCTGGTGGGTTGGCAGGCCTCGTGTTGATGTTGTCATGTACACTCATCGTATGAGTAGATTCGGTGAATGTCTGTGTCGAGTTTTCAAGTTCAACAAAATCTACTTTTAGCCAGGAATTAATGTTTTCATTACTGCCCTGTGTCATGAGTTTATTTCTACTGCGGTACAAATGTATCGTAATCACTGGCGTCGTAATCAGATCCTCAACGTGGGCCCCGTGCTTATCTTGCCTGTGTTCAATTAGTTCAAGCCTGTAGTAGTTGAGTAGGCAAGTTCGGAATGCCTCATAATAGAGTGTGTTGTTGAAGGAAATAGTAACACACTGTCCTGAGTTGGTGTGTTTGACGACTAGGCCGTTGGGATTTATGCACTTGGATAGCTTATTCTTCACGGCCCTCTCTTTGTTTAGTGTGTAAGTTTTATTGACAGCCGATCGTAAACCTGAGCGAGTCCTTTCACCATTCACTTCCAATACGGAGCACTCTCCTTCCCCTGACATTATTGCATAATATTACGACTAACTAAACTTGAAGAACGCAGCAATCGCATTGTTATCTAGCCACGCCGAGGGCAATTTGAGGTCCCGTGGTTGTATCTGACACGCCTCGTGCACTTGATTGGTTGAAATTTAATAGTGTTCAACTATCACTCGAAATGAATATTAGATATAACCCACATTTTTGCGATAATAAACACTTGTATTAATCTAAAAACTATTTCACCACATCCTCAGAATCACAACGAGCACATTGATATAAAAATCCATGATAGGTGATTCAGCTAGCAGTAATAATAATCCGAGAAGTAAGAGATACAAAAACACGTCTTCACTCTCCGGCTTGTTGTATTGCGGATGGTTTCTACTCGGGTTAATGTCAAGCTTCTGACAAAATGTGATGCAATACCACTGTTTAAGTCGTTTGGTCACTTCAAGGCATATGAAAATCCAACGGGCATTCACTACACCCACTCATTTCCAGGCTGACTGTCAATTACTGACTCTCTACTTTATAAACAGACCTTGTCATTTATGGTCCTTCAGTCTCCACAATGTTGTTTCATTGTTATATATCATTACATGTATTTCCCCCATCTTTTGCACTACATAAGTTCTATTTGCCGAGCTCCGTAGCAAAGGCATTACGGACGCGGTTCGCAATTCCGCTTAACCGCGTTCAAAACACAGCTGTGACCGATTAGGCAGCAGACCGTGTCGCGCTAGATTTTAACGTGATGGTATGGGAGCCAATCTTTCAGAAAGCAATGGCAAACTACTGAACGTAAACTTGCCAAGACATCAATAACAGCAGTGTTGGTGTTGACAGCATTGTCCTGTAAATAGAATATGCAACAACAAAAAATGTTACATTTGAAAATGTCCCAATACTGGGGTTCTTCTTCTTTCGTTCGCTTGAAATATGTTTATAACAGCAATCTTGTCTCTTGTATGAATTTAACTGTCTTATTTAGTTCACTCAGCGGTCCATAGAGTTTGTTTTCCACTATCGTATCTCTAGGCCTAGGCCAGAAGGTTTGCCTAGATATGTTGTATTTTGGGCAGTCTTGGAGTATGTGCTCTGTTGTCTGCGACGCCAATTCACATGTGCACAAGGCTGATTCACCAATCACTGACTAAGAATACAATGGACAGACAGAAAAACCAATGACCAAGTCCTACAAGAAACAAATGAAAATCGTAAACTGATTAGAGAAATTAGACGTAGACAGTCAAAATTGTTGGTCACGTTATGAGAAGAAATGAACTGGAGAACTTGGTGACAACTGGCAAGATCGAGGGGAAGAGGACAATAGGAAGGCAGAGAAGTATATACGTGGTATGGTCGAGACAAGAATACTGAGCTGATCTACGACTCTGGTGATCGAGTAAGACGGCGAAACATGACCACCTACGCTTATCGGCACGGCGCACGATGATGAATCACTGACTGAATCAGCAAGTATAGCGACTCTGCCATCATTAATGCCCACGAACTATATAAGCGCAACAATTACTACCTCCAATTCCTCCTTGATCCTGCAATTTTCTCTCGTAGCAAGGATCCGTCAGTGTTAAAAATAATGAGGCTGAGGACGAAGGACGCCAGCTCAAGCTGTTGAGCGTCACCTTCAGGCTAGGATTGTTTAAAACCCCCAACCTTACCGCGGCTCGAATACATGTGCGGCGATAAGCCAGGCCGACATTGTGGCATCTCCGCGTAGGGTAACTAACAGATCAGGTAGGGAGTAGATGGTTAATGCTGGAGTAAGTGGATGGACGAAACGATGGACAGGCTGACAGATGTCATTAACAAGCAGTCTAGCAGCAAACGGGCAAGCAGGCGTACAGGCGAGGGAGTAGTCGGGCGGACACCCCGGCTGACCGACAGATAGACAGACAAACAGAAGATCGAGAGACAGACACATTTTCATACATAATTCCAATTTCTTCAGATATTCAACAAACTATATGCTTTGTGCCGCGTGAAAAAAATAGTTATGCAGCAGCCGCCATGAAAGCTCGCGTTGACATTCTTTCAGCAGGGACGGTCTTTCATTAAACACATCATAATATCAATACATGAATTGATTAAAATTGACTAGCAAACAACTAACGCCACAAAAACATGCACAGACTACAACAACAACAAAATAAATGAGCCGTATTACTGTATACAAAACAATGATGGCTCGGTTTCCTCTCATAAAAACAAATTCAATATCCCAACTCGATCTAAGTCTCGGTTACGAGTCTTACAACAAGATAATTAATGCATGTTTTCTTGAAGAAGTATCCTTGGTCACAATACGCAGTGAGACACTTTGCTGGGCATACTGTATATATTAGGAAGATTATGGTTGCTTTATTGGTTCTACAAAAACCTTGCATCCTTTGTTAGGCTGAATTATATTTCTGATGCCAGAATTATGTCTTTGACAGGCACTTCAAGAACACACTAATCGGTCATTCTAATGTATAAGAAAACAAAGCAGTGTCTCCGTTTCCCCGATAAAAAGACATTCAATAACCCACCCCAATCTAAGACACGTTTTTTTCCCCCGCATATCCTTTTACAGGACATTGCAGTCAACACCAGCATTTTTCAGCTGCTGTTGATGTCTTGGCGGTAAGTTTACGTATAGTAGTTTGCCATTGCTTTCAGAACGACCGGCTCACATACCCTCCGTAAGTAACCAATGCGACGCGATCCGCTGCCGAATCTCGCGCAGCTGTGTTTCTTACGAGAGTATACGGGATTACGAATAGCGTCGTTACAGCCTTCGCCAGGGAGTCCGTCAAGACACGGTTACTGCCCTTAAATCGCATCAATTAATTCATTCTGTAACAATCAATATACCGTTCGTTTCTGGTTATGCCAAAAAAAGATATGATTTTCTATCTGGGCATATTTTTGTTTAATTGTTTGCGTTCCCTGGCATTAAACTTAAGCGTAGTCCAAACACGAGCTACTTCTTCTAGTTTTCCATATAACCAGTGTCCCTCGCCCTCAGGTGAACCCACTCCGACTTCTAGGGTACTTGTAATTTACGTCCCCAAGTCAAGGACGAGAAGTCAACATTTTAGTCCAACTGACCGATGTAGGGTTTGAACCCGCTACCTTATCTGGGCGTTAAGTTCGAGTCTGTTAACAATGAGATGCCTCAAAACTGGTGAAGACATGATCAATCTAGGACTAATCTCGGCTAGTTCGCATGAGCTGTGTTGAATCAACAACTGGTTGCTTGCTAAAACGTCTCCCCGCAGATGTGAAGTTTCAGTACCCGTCTTGCACATCTTCCAGGTTTCTGAGCTTGGAAGGTATGGGTGAGGGGGGGGGGGGGGGGGGGAATGATAGCTCTAATTCGAGATAATAGCTCTAGACTAATGCTGGGGTACGTCCGGCCTGAGGTCAGTATAAAAAACGTCAAGGCAAGCGCAGCGGGACTCGAAATTCAACAAATCTAGGAGCTTTATAAACAATCAAAATAAATCTAGTAGCAATATTATCAATACCAGCTGACATCATACGCCTGACCAAAGAGAAACAGTTCCACCCATCACGATAGGAGTGTGTTAACTAAATGTTTGATCACATACAGCAGGCTAGTTTTCAAGCTGATGATGTTTTTAGGGCCGGCGAATGATGTTATAAACATCCAAATGGACCTTGACAGAAAACAAGATTCCCCACTCCAGCTGTAGACCAACCTCATCACGATAGGTACAAACCCGTGTTAGAGCTCAAAGCTGTGAATGAGTCGGACTTCAGAGTAAATTGGATAGACAGATCATCCTCACTGCACATCTAACCATTCAGGACATAAGTGTTCGGATCCGCTCCGCAGAATCTGCCTCGGCGTGTGACGGCTGATTTACGCCAGTTCTTTTTAAGTTTACAAATCTTCTTTGGCCGCATGTACGGCGCTCTGGTTTGGCTTTATTTTCTCACATACTGGTCAGGGTTGCGGATATAGTGATCACTTCAATCGTTTTACCGCCCTGCCCCTCTGAGGGCATTTACAATATCAACCATACCCATTGCTACTTTATATAGCCTGTACCTATCAGTATGTTCATTTACTCTTACACCCACGTGTCCTGGTGCACAAAAGAAGGTGATCTTTGGCAGCCTTGACCTTCTCGAGGTTACACCCACCTTCTTCGAGCCCAGCCTATTTTGTTCTTCTTGAACACCCAGTGAGTCTGGGTGAAAGTCTGTGTACTTAAGTGTTGAAAATCAGAAGATTCAAAACCAAACTTGTAATCAAGATTTGCTTGTCTTAAGTCCTCTTGCTGCTACCAGCAATTATATTTTTTTTAAAAAGTTGTTGCATATTGTTTACATGACGTAGCAGTCAACAAAGCATTTTTTTTTTTTTTGGCTGTTCGTGATTCCTGTGCAAGTTTACGTTCAGTAGTTTGCCATTACTTTCTGAATGAAGATTATTATAACTGATCATGATAAGAGTAACAGATCATGGCAATGGTAACTGATCATGTCAAGAGTAACTAATCATGTAGGTAGTAACTGATCATTTCGTAAGAAGCGATTAAAAAATGTTGGCGAGAGTGGCCACCTCATCCTGTAGAAAACATTAGCTGCAAATGTCCAGCCAATCATGAACTGGTCTCCAAAGACCTCGGCGTGAGACGGTTGAGGATATATGCTGCACTGACAGATTAAAGGAGGAGGGGAGGTTGGAGGAGGGGGGTATAGGGGAGGAAGACAAGAAGAAGAAGAAGAAGAAGAAGAAGAAGAAGAAGAAGAAGAAGAAGAAGAAGAAGAAGAAGAAGAAGAAGAAGAAGAAGAAGAAGAAGAAGAAGAAGCAGAAGAAGAAGAAGAAGCTATGGTAAGATTGTGATTTAATCGTGCAAACTTCATCTTAGATGCAGGAGTCATTGAACAACAAGAGTATCAATTATCAATATCTCGTATAAAAGGATAAAGCAGCACGTGGGACAAAAAACTACAGCAACATGGAAACTGTCGCGCGTGTCACACCAGAAGCCAATGACAAACAATAAACTAACAGGCAACACGATTGTAAACAACACGTGATCTTGTCGCAAGTGACAAACAAAATGGAGCGCGAATGAAGCGGCAAGATGAAGCCGAGTTGACCTGTTCAGAAGCCTGACGATTTACAAGCTGGTAATACCGCTTTTGATGCATGTCAGGTAGTAGTGTCTTAACTGATTCAATGTAATGGGATCATTAATCGTCTTAAGCGACTTTTCGTATCTGACATGGGCTTGCATACCTTATGCAACTATCGTTAATTTGATATAGAATACAAAATGTCTGCTACAATATTAACAACTTTTAACTCATAACTGACACACCTACTTCCTATTTTCCGCTAATAATTTGTGTTTGGTCCAAACCTAATATTTGTTTGGAACTGAATCTGTTAGTACCGTTGGAAGGTGATCAGAATAGAAAGGGCCAGATGATCATTTTCTAAATTGCATAAGATTCACTACAACCATACACAATAAAACGAGTGTCAGTTCTAAGCAAAATAATGCTGTGTGATTTATCGACAAGTGTGCTTGTTAGCCAAGACACAGAAATTGGACAACAAGCACTAAAGTGTGACGATAATGATGATGATGGAGGTGGTGATGGTGCTGATGACGAAGACGAGGTAGACTTGAGCATGATGTGATAATTCTCATCATGCCCAGTTAGGACCCCATCTGCAATACATAATAATAACTTTTAAAGGACAGTTGTTAGCACCAGGGAGTTTAGGAGCCGAACGGATTGGTCACTTTAAAAAAAAAGTCCTGCATAAGGAACTTGTGGGTATGTGAAGTGTTAGGACTATTACCGGAAAGCTCCGCTATACGTCGCTTCGGTTCCGTTATAACAACGTCGTCACCTGTGTTGATATTCTGCGTTAACGTCGCCATTTTACATTTAGTTAGTTAGTTAGTTAGTCGAGGTTCCAAACTCACGGCAACGGGTCGTCCCAATTATGCTCCGTTCCTGTGCCAGTGAATATCACACAAAATGCACCTCACTGTCCAATGTGAAAAGTGGAACAGACAGGAATCTCGGCAATCCAACAGCCCGCACAGGTACACTGTGCATAATGCCGCCGCCAAAATGCCAACACAAAAGTCATACACGAAAATTACACTGTAATTATTACAGTTCATCGTCGATGGAATCGGCAGTCACCAGAAAGACTTCATTGCCCCGGGTTTTCTCACATGGCTCGGTCTCTTTCCGCAGGGTGACCCACCGAAAGCGCCGCACAAAGCACTAACTCCGTAGCTCCAGCGTTGACTCACAGGAGTCTCCTGAAAAATGCACTCGTGAACTGAAAAGGTAAATCAGTCAATTCAGCAACAGCCGGTAGCTATTGTTCCGAACAAACAAAAGCGGACAGATGTAAAAGCGTTCCACATGAATTTTACAGCTCACAGAGTCGCGCCAAGCACTCACTCAGCAGCAGGGCGACGGAACCATATACTACCAGTCCAACATGAGGAAAATGCGAATGAAAACCGCAGCCACAAGGATAAATACTCCAGAGGCCGTAGCGGTTCAATGCCTAACCGTCATGCTGGGGACCGGAAGTGCGGTTTTCCAGGATTTTATCGTGTAATCACCCATAATTACGAGTTCAAAGAGCACAGTAAGTGCTGATAGTGTGTCTGGTTGTAAGAGAACCAGGAGTAGTGTTACTCTTGAGGTGAGTTAGATGTGTTACGTCGTTTTGAGGCTGGCGATCGGGCTATTGATTGATTGAATGATCTTCTTCTTCTTCTTCTTCTTCGTTCATCCAGAGTTTTTTTTTTTCCGGATGTGATTGCGTTGTGCCTATTTACAGCAAATCTGCGCTCTTGCGCCGTTAGGCCGACACATCCGACTTCTGCGGGCATTTGTTGACCAGGTTAACCATCCCGGGATTGAATGACTAGGAACCGACATCACAGCTTTCGGGGCATTCCCGTAGGCGCTCCGTCCCCATCCTCAGCAGCCAGCGAAAAGTTCCAACACCTATAGTACCAGTAGCAATCTGATTATATGTCCGTCTCGCCTTTCCTGTGAGCGTCGAGCGTCGGCCAGATCCCCTCGACACTCCTCGCTGCCTCATTCTTGCCAGACCATGATGATCCATTTGCTCCTCCGAGGTGTACGCGTGCTCCCATAAGGCCGCAACGACGTCGGCCTTGTCATGCATCAAAGCCAGCCAATCTGTCCGCCTGTTCATTCCACAGCACACCGGCATGCACCGGAGAAAAGATCCAGGCGATGCTTGCCACCCGTGATCTCCGAAGCGAAGCAAGCCAATCTGCACGAAGCTTGCCTGTCCTCACCTTCCTCAGCATGCTTTCTGAGTCAGTTACAATCACGATGTGTGTGTGTGTGTGTGTGTGTGTGTGTGTGTGTGTGTGTGTGTGTGTGTGTGTGTGTGTGTGTGTGTGTGTGTGTGTGTGTGTGTGTGTGTGTGTGTGTGTGTGTGTGTGTGTGTGTGGGTGTGTGTGTGTGTGTGTGTGTGTGTGTGTGTGTGTGTGTGTGTGGTGTGTGTGTGTGTGTGTGTGTGTGTGTGTGTGTGTGTGTGTGTGTGTGTGTTGTGTGTGTGTGTGTGTGTGTGTGTGTGTGTGTGTGTGTGTGTGTGTGTGTGTGTGTGTGTGTGTGTGTGTGTGTGTGTGTGTGTGTGTGTGTGTGTGTGGTGTGTGTGTGTGTGTGTGTGTGTGTGTGTGTGTGTGTGTGTGTGTGTGTGTGTGTGGTGTGTGTGTGTGTGTGTGTGTGTGTGTGTGTGTGTGTGTGTGTGTGTGTGGTGTGTGTGTGTGTGTGTGTGTGTGTGTGTGGTGTGTGTGTGTGTGTGTGTGTGTGTGTGTGTGTGTGTGTGTGTGTGTGTGTGTGTGTGTGTGTGTGGCGCATTCTCGATCCAGCGGAAAGCTGCAGTGACCATCCCCACCTCCATTCTTAAGCTAGATGTTGTGTTATCATATGACAGGCTCTCCTGCACCAAACGTCGGCCATTAGCTTTTGCTATGAACCCCCAGGCATTTCTCCTAACTCTCGATACCGAACCATCTGTGTAGATAATCACATCACCCGAGCGAGCATTATCCTGAATTAGTTGCTGGATTTCCACTTCCGTGGCCCCTACTGGCCACTCCCTGCTCAATGTGATTATAAGTCTGCACAAGTCTGACTGCTCCGCTGGCACTCTGACCCACTCCTCTCCTCGCCTAATGTTCTCCAAGATGCACACATGCCTGATCGTATTCCCCCCCCCCCCCCCCCCCCCCCCCCGAGCCATCCATGATTTCCCTCTTATCAGTCGCTGATCCTTAACTGTGCCCAGCGCCTCATGCAAAGGGTGATCTGTGTCTGCAGCTACTCTGAGGTATGCCTTCGCCTGCATTACCTTGAGCCTACCTGCAACAGTCGGCAAACCAAGGATGTAACGCATACACACTACTGGGGTGTCTCTGGTGCATCCCAGAATGACTCGCATAACTTCGTTCTGTATGAGCTCTAATTTCACCAGCTGACTCTTTGAGACAGTGAGCAGTCCTAGTCCATAATCAATCACTGAGAGAATCAAGTGCTGGTATAGTGTGAAAAGCATGCTCTGCTCTGTGTCCATTGCAGCCATAGTTTTAAGTGCATTGAGTCCCGATTGGGACCTTGTCACAACCGTCTCCACATGGTCCTTGAAGGACAGACTCCTGTCAAATGTGATTCCCAGATACTTCGCGCTGTTGATATCGGTAAAGTCCTTGGTGTACCTCCAACCACGATAAGGACAATTTGTGCAGGTGCTGACAAAATCAAAGAAGGTGCTAAAAACGTAACCCCTTTGAGTGCTTCCAAGACCACTCGTACCAGAAGTACTCTTATGGAGAACATGGAAGCACTATTGGCCGCCTGGATTGAAGACCAGAACCAACGGAATATGCCTGTGAGCAAGATGGCTATCCAAGAGACATCAAGGTCTGTCTATGAAGATCTAGCTAAGAAAGCAGGCGAGAGCAGTACTAGTAGTGCTGACGATAGTTTTGGAGCGAGTGGTGATTCTAATGCCTCTACGTCCCAATAATTCTACCACTCGTCCTCCAACCCACCTCTATGTAGCCAATACATATCAACAACCATAAAATAAACATTACATAATACACTGTATTTCATTTAATTCTGTGGGAAATAGTGTTTCGCTATACGTCGTTTCACTTAAAGTCTCGTTTTTCAAGAACGTAAATCCGACTGTTAATCGGGGCCTTCCTGTATATGTTTTAGGGCTGAGTGCACCGAGATTAGATGACCAGGCTTTCCCTCCCGTTGCCAAGTTCGAGTGCAGACATCGAACCCTCGTTCCATTGCGCTAATTGTCAACATAACACCCTAACGATTACACCAACGCACCAGCAAAAATAGTCTCGTAGAGTATGAGAAGGAATTCGCACAGGGCGCAAAACAACTTGTGGAGCAACCTACTCTTTAATAATAAGGTTAAGTAATGCCTTTGTCGACTACTGCAGAAACTATAACGCAAAAGCATTTCACACATTTCATTACAAGAATGTTGAATATAGAAAGAACTATAGATTGTGCTTATTATGGAAATAATATCCAACTCAGCTTTAAAAGCTGCTTGTGTTGCAGAGGCGACAGCATGGGGTGGGGCGTGTGGGAGGTGAGGGGGAAACGTGCCGTTTCAGACTTGCTGCGCTCGGAAACCTTATAGAAATGTATAAATCCCTGATTCGTTCTATAATTGCTGGAAAACTACTCATTCGCGACAGAAGCCAAATAAAGACAAGGATTTTGCGAGAGCGGTAAACAAATGTTTTTTGTTTTTTTTTTATCTCGCCAAAAACTAGAAATATCAAGATTATAATATATTTCGTGAAGCCAAACTGACACTCGTGTTTTATCATATACTAGCTGACCCGGCCCGGCTTCGCCCAGGCCCTGGCGGGGATCTATCTGTCTGTCTGTCTGTCTGTCTGTCTGACCCGGCTTCGCCCAGCTCCTGGTGGCGAGCATCTAATTTAATTCATATAAGTAGTCATATAAGATCCCGTTCCCGACTATCTGTCTGTCTGTCTGTCTGACCCGGCCCGGCTTCACCCAGTCCCTGGTGGGGAGGATTTCATTTAATTCATATAAGTAGTCATATAAGCTCCCGTTCCCGACTATCTATCTGTCTGTCTGTCTGACCCGGCCCGGCTTCGCCCAGTCCCTGGCGGGGAGTATCTCATTTAATTCATATAAGTAGTCATATAAGTTCCCGTTCCTGACTGTCTGTCTGTCTGTCTGTCTGACCCGGCCCGGCTTCGCCCAGGCCCTGGCGGGGATCTGTCTGTCTGTCTGTCTATCTATGTATATATGTATCTATATATGTATCTATATATCTATCTATGTATCTATCTATGTATCTATCTATCTTATCTATCTGTCTATCTATCTATCTATCTATCTATCTATCTATCTATCTATCTATCTATCTATCTATCTATCTATCTATCTATCTATCTATCTATCTATCTATCTATCTATCTATCTATCTATCTATCTATCTATCTGTCTGTCTGTCTGTATGTATGTATGTATGCATGTATCTATCTATCTATCTATCTATTGCCAGGGGACTTAATTTAAAATATAACAATGCTACTAAAAGTTATGTCCCTTGTTTTATATTTTCTTATGTTCAGTCATGTAATTACAAAATTAAATTTTAGTAAGCTAATAGCTGATAAAAAAAACTGTCATTTACTGCCAATATAGTACCTTGCGGTGTATGGCAGAGGGGTCTTTGAGCCTGAGGAATAAAGGCCGCCTGGCTAGTGCAGTCGCCGCGAACTGTGCAGGTTAGGAATTTCTTTTTGCCCCCGACACAAAAAAATCCCGCACCTTACCGGGGATCGAACCCGGGTCTCCCGAATGAGAGTCTGGCGTTCTATCCACTCGGTAGTACACTTAAAAAAAACTATGACAGTTGGTTGCACTGGAATGAGAAGACGTGTAGAAAATTTCATCTCAATCGGATGGACCGTTCGCGAACGCATAAAGAACGGACCCACATACATCCATACATACATCGCCTTTTATAGATATAGAAAACACAACTTGGAAACATGTCAGCTGCGGTAGGGCTGTATCCATGGTCATGTGTTCGAATCCGTATTGAGGCGGGAACGTTTGTTGTTTAAGTGACCAGGGCTTTCAGGTCGACCCAACTTACTTTTAACACCAGGACATGTTCTGGCAAGTAAAGGAAGACCGGAGTAATATTGTCCACACAGAACTAGGTCCTATGCATTATGGATCAATTCTATTCAAGGTATTACTCAACACAACCGTCTCTGTGGTGAAGGTCTTACGTAAACGATTCGTAATCCCAATCGATATCGTAATCAATCAATCAATCAATCAATCTGTCTGTCTGTCTGTCTGTCTATCTCTGGCATTAATTGCATGAAATTGACTTATTAAATAAGAGACTTTCGAGATTCTTAATTAGTTTTTGATTTTTCTATTCTTTTCTAAATTTCTGTCACGCATTTCCCATTTGATGTTACGACTGTTCCCAAATCTTTCACTTCATTGACTTGATTAATCACTTTTCATTCTGTTGTAATATCACAATTTGGTATTATCTTTTTTCATTGATATAACTATTATTTTGTTTCCCTCACATTCAAGGAAAATCGCCTCTTTTTTGCTCTCTACAATAACCTAATAGCCTCAACCCAATTAAATAGTGAAAATCACAACTCATATCTTAACATAGGAAAAACAAAGATAATGCATACAGATAAAACTACTATGGAGAAAGAAATATATGTTAAGGAGGGAAAATTGGAGGTGGTGGACAACTTTGAATATCTTGGGTCATTGATAACCAACAACGGTGACACAATGAAAGAAATTAAACGACGACTATTAATCGCTCTTCAGAGACTAAAACAACTGAATAAATTATGGAGTAGGACAGACAGAACTACAAAAATTATATTTTTAAGAGCATGCATCTTTCCCATTGCAACATACGCATGTGAGACCTGGACACTTACTAAACAAGCTAAACAGCGCATAAATTCCTGTGAATATAAATGTTATAGACGAGTTTTAAGAATATATTTGGTAAAGAAAAGAACAAATGCAATCACACTTCAAGAACTGAATATTGAAGAAGGTTGGCTATTAAAGACAAAAACAAAGAAAATTTAAATATTTTGGTCACTTGAAACGTCACGAAAGTTTAGAAAGAACAATAACGGAGGGGTATATGCCTGGGAAGAGAGGAAGAGGAAGACCAAAGAGAAGATTGATGCAAGATGTGGCGGATGATCTCCAGATGGGTGTAACGGACGCAGGACATCTTGCTTATGATCGAGAGGTTTTCCGGAAGGTTGTTATGGGAGCGAGGTTCTGCAAAGGACATACTACTGAATGAATGAATGAATTAGTACAATGTTGTGTGTGTTGCAGATATTTTGCGTTTTCAACTAACAAAAGTGTGTCGCCTGCACAACGTAGATTCTTTGTATTATAACCTCCAACTCGTACCTCTGGTAGACTGTTAATCAATCAATCAATCAATCAAGTGCCATGCCGGAAAGCGTGTGCGGTCATGACTCGCCTTTTCACTCGATGACCAGAGTCGTGGATCAGCTCAGTGTTCCTGTCTCGTCCATGCCATGTGGCCACGCCATCCAGGTATTTTCCTCTCGGTCTTTCTCTTGGTCTGTTCCCTTCGATCTTGCTAGTTGTCACTAAGTTCTCCAATCCATTTCTTCTCATAACATGTCCAAAAAATTTTGACTGTCTATGTCTAATTTCTCTAATCAATTTACGATTTTCATTTGTCTCCTGTAGTACTTGGTCATTGGTTTTTCTATCTGTCCATGGTATTCTTTGCATTTCCCTCAGAAACCACATTTCTGCAGCCATCAGATGTTTTTCAGCTTGACTGCACATTGTCCAAGTTTCACATCCATACAAAAGAACAGGCTCTATGTATCCCCTCAACACTTTTTTCTCGTTTCAATTGACATCTTTTTATTGGTCAGAATGTTTTTCATCTTGCTAAAGGCTACTTTCGCCATGGCGATTCTTGTTCTAATCTCTTCAATGCATCTCCCATCAGATGTTATGACTGTTCCGAGATAATTGTACCGATTAACTTGTTGAAGAATATTCCCATTTACTTGTATATTACATTGTGGAACTTCGTTCTTCCTAGTGACGACCATAATCTGTGTCTTTTACAATTTAATTCTAACCCCAGTTGCTCACTGTGTACAGCAACCGCATCTACTTATTGTTGAAGATCCTGCGCATTGTCTGCAATCAATACTGTATCATCTGCATATCTAATGTTATTGATGTTTCGTCCTCCAATGCTGATTCCATTTATATCTTCTACATTTCTGAAAATATTTTCACTGCACAGGGGAAAAAGATCTGGAGACATTACACAACCCTGCCTAACACCTCTCTTAATAGGCTGATATTGTCCCACTTCATTATCAATCCTTATGGCAGCTTGTTGTTTCCAATATATGTTTTTAATAAGTCTAATGTCTTTCCCATCAATTTGTAGATCTGCAAGCATATCCACCATGTTGACATGCATAACTCTATCAAAAGCCTTTGTGTAATCAATAAAGCAAGGATGTATGTCCTTGTTTACTTCTATACTGTTAAACCCTGTCATTATTAACTGGCTATAGACAGAGATAGAAGAGATCCGATGGCAAAACAGTCTTACTCTTCGCTTTATCTGTTCATAACTGCAAACTTTATCTCCCACTTTAAAAGATGTTACTTATTATTATTATTATTATTATTATTATTATTATTATTATTATTATTATTCCGACATCTTGCTCATCAATTTTAATATCTTCCAACATTCTGATCTTGCCATGTTTTACTTTATCAAATTCATTGGTTTAATATATAAAGCACAAGTATAGGTCTCTTTATGTCCAAATTGATGGCTCTAATAGTGTTCGGAATTTGTAAATTGCATGATTTGTCCTTTACAGTTCACAAATCAATACGGATCTACACTAATGTCCTTTCTGTATTTACCCTCTGGTTGTTCTCATTATAATTCTGAGTGGAGGTTTCATAACGTGATTTATTAGACTAAAAGCTCTACTGAAGACAAATTACATAGCTTAAGGCAACGTAGCGAGCTAGAACTATACTTTCAACAAAACAAACTGCAGACTTGAAGAAGGGAAATATTACACCGTCTGTTTCATATTACAATGATGATGATGATGATGATGATGGGGGGGGGGGGGGGGGGAGAGAGAGAGAGAGAGAGAGAGAAAAGAGAGAGAGAGGTGGGGGAGGAGTACTCAGACAGACAGACAGACAGACAGACAGACAGAGAGTGACAGACAGGCAGGCAGGCAGGCAGGCAAAGAGATAGCTAGATAGACAGACAGACAGACAGACAGACAGACAGACAGACAGGCAGGCAGACAGACAGACAGACAGACAGACAGACAGATAGATAGATAGATAGATAGATAGATAGATAGATAGATAGATAGATAGATAGAGATAGGGAGAGAGGGGAAGAAAGCAAAGGAGAGAGAGAGTCAGATAAACAGACTCAGAAAGAGAAAACTATAGTAATAACAGGGGAGGAGAGAGCAGACGAACATTAACACTCTGGTTCTCAAGTACAGAGAAGATAAAACCAGAATTTCAACAATAATCACTGTTGTTAGATCATACGCTGGTGAAGAGCAGGTTCTTGAAGCCTGCAGACACTGCAATGTTTGAAGAAAATATGCAACAAAATACGTACATATTTCTCTACCAAATGACAGATGAGAACAGACAGTAAATGCATAATGGAAACATCATTATCCGCCTTTATATCAGGCCGTGAAACGCAGGTTTGTCATTGGTATCTTCTCATTTACTTCAAATATGGAAAGCACTTTGTGCCTGTCTGCGCTGGGCCAAGTGATGGGTTTAATATTTTGTTTAATGCATATTAGATTGAAGATGTCTTTCGTAAAGCTAATTAAATGATTCGGTGCTGAGGGATAATATATCGTCAAATGCTACCTCCTATTTGTACAGAAGGACGATATATCGCCATACCAGGATAATCGTGTTAGGTGTTTTGTTTCGTGGTATCTTCTAGTTTCAATGCTTGCCCAGTTAACGGAAATTTACATTATAATTACCTGTTCATTTTATTGTGTACTATGTTTTGTCCAAACTTACTTCTTATTTGGCATTGAATCAGTTAATATACGAGGGGGATTCAAATTAAAACTTTAAATGTTTTGTTGTTGTGTGAATATAATCTGAAAAAGTAGAAAACAAACGTATATTTTTGATGTAGTCACCGCTGCATTGAATACAAGTTCTCCAAAGCCGATAAAGTGCATGGATTCCCGCAGAAAAATCAACTCCGTGGTCACTACTCGGTGTGCCTGACCCGGTCGTGAACAGTCTGAGACAGAAGTCATGCCGTTTTGAAACTTCATACTCCACTTATACACTTGCTGGGCTGTCAGACATGCGTCACCATTCTGGACCTTCATTCGCCGCCGATGAATTTCTTTAGGATTCACCCTTTCACTGATAAAAAACACAAACGTATAACAGAACGCTGCTTCTCTTTGGTGCATGTCAAAAGTAGGGCGGCAATTTTTTAACTGTCATATGACGTCATCATGTGCGAATGTACTGTGATGTCACGTGCTTAACACTCTTGACATCCTGAACATCAATATTGACATGTTACAAGACAATGCCATGGTTATTGTAATTTATATCACACTTTTAAGATTTTCATTTGAAGTACCCTCGTATCTCTCACTTGTTCACATAGATGTGCGTAAATGAGCCGAGGTGGACAGTGCGTTTACCTACCAACATAGAGGTTCTGGATTAAATCGCTAATAGTGGTCGAATTTTTTTTCCAAACCGGCGTGGTTCATCAGTCTGGCAAAATTAGAAATCTATATGGGATAATTTTAAGACTGGAATATTTTCGTGCAAATGAAAGGCGGCAAGGGATGGAGCTGATCATCCCACTTTATTATCCAACGAACTTGTACACAATAAAGCCTAACACTTCATACTTCTACAACTGTGACGTGGTTACTTTTCTTTATACACTACACACACGTACATAATACGTCTATGTATCATCATCATCATCATCATCAACATCATCATTATCATCATCCAATGGCTCATTCTGTGCAGAATTTTGTCTCCCTAGGTCTTTTAAAAACCTTCTCTGTCATAAGCCACATGTCCTGTCAACGCCGCGGTCATGTTCACTTAACGATCACATCTTGAATCCATCTCCCGGGAGGGTTAATCTGATCAACAAATGCCAGAAGTCGGATGTGTCGGGCGTAGGGCACAACAGCTCTGTTGTAAACATGACCATCATGTGCCATGCCGATAAGCGTGGTCGGTCATGTTTCGCCATCTTACACGATCACCAGAGTCGTGGATCAACTGAATGTTCTTGTCTCGACCATGCCATGTGGCCAAGCCATTTAGATCTATTAATTGACGAAACATGATTTTCTAGGCACCTGTAAAGAAGGTAGTTTCCCATTGCTTTCCTTCTTAGCAGTGACAATACCGGTTGATGACCGTAGCCATTGTCTCAACAACTAAAAAATATCCTCTGCCTACCCTCATGATATTGGAGACCATAACCTACAACTATATGTAGCCTATTCTTCAACTTAATCCACCACCTGCGCCCATTTTCTCGGAGACTCATGGGGTCGTCGCTGGACCTACGCATGTCATTGCTTTATGCGACGCTTTCAGCAGGCCGACATGAGGGAAGAGACCGACCTGAGGGAAGAGACCGAGTCATATGGGTGCAATGCAGTCAATCCCCTTGCCTTTTCAATCGTTCCCCCCCCCCCCCCTTTAGTTATTGTAATGGGCCTTAGTTTGAATAACATAAAAGACAGAAGTCTTAGTGATATCAAAGAAATAGATTGTGTCTAAATGTGCAATTAAAGTACAGGACGTTATTGTGGGGCAAGTGCAGAAATTCAAATATCTAGGCACATGGATAACATCAGATGGAAGATGCATCACTGAGATAAAGAACAGAATAGGACAAGCAAAAACTGCATTCTACTCAAATGAAGACGCTTTTGTGCAATAAGTCACTGTCCATGAAAGTTTGAAAAACAGTTTTTGCATGTTACATAGAACCAGTTTTAACATACGCCTACGAATTCTGGACAATTAGTAAACAGACGAATAAAATCCATTGAAGACTTGGAGATGTGGTTTTATAGAAGAAAGATGAAAATTAATTGGACAGCCAAAATGAGCAATCATGACGTTTTTAATGGAAGCTGAGTCGCAAAGATAATTTATCACAAACATCAGACAGAGGCAATCAACGTTTTTAGCCACGTTATGAGAAGACAAAAACTGGAACATGTTGTGTCAACTGGAAAGATTGCGGAAAGAGAGATAGACGAAGACAAAATGAGAAGATGCTTGACAGTCTTGTGTCATGGCATGAAAGGGAGTCAACACACGAATTGATCCATGACGTCGGAGATGGTAAATTGTGGGGAGGTATGATCGCCCATGCCAACCGGCAAGGCACTGGATGATGATGAGTTATTGCAGCTATGTTTCTTCTTCTCATAATTTCTGTCATCAGATTTCCATCGCCCGTCAGCCGTGAACATAGATATTCAAAACTGTTCATATTCAGTAACTTCTCTCCAAAAATAATTATAAATGTTGACATCATTGTTTCATGTTGTCATTATTTTTTACTTTTTTTGCATTTAGCTTTAAGTTTCGTTTTGTCACTTTGCTTCTGCACTGACGTTTTAAAATGTGCAATTCCCACTTGTGATGCTGATAGTAATACTTTGTGGCCAGCATATCGAAGTCCAGGTATTTCTATTCCTCCGACTGCAAGGAGAGAATATTCTTCTATGTCCATATGAACTATAACATTCCTCATTGTGTTTTCAGTATACATATTAAATAAACAACGGGACATAATCCAACCTTGCCTGATTCCCCGCTGTATATAAAACGAATCTGTTGTGTCATAACATATTCTCACAGCTTCTATTTGTTCAATGAAGAGAATTTTTGAAGGGAAATTGTTAGGAAATACCTTAGAATTATAAAGGGCATATATAGGAAACAGCAAGCTGTCGTAAACACTGATAATGAAGTAAGTCAATACCAGCCAACCAACAGAGGTATGTGATAGGGATGTGTAATGTCTTCAAACTTTTAACCGTATGTAGTGAAAGTATGAGAAATTTGGAGGATATGAGGGGGATGGTCACTGAAGAACACAATATCAACAATATGTCAGATGTGCAGATGAAACAGTAGTGAATGCAGACAATGAACGGCATCTGCAGCAATTAGTGGATGCGGTTAATGTACAGTGAGACATTAGTGCTAGAATTACATTATAAGAACACAGAAATTACGAAGAAAGAAACAACGCAATGTAACATCGAAGTTCATGGGAAGATTCTTAACCAGGTGAATCGGTACAATTGTCCTGGGATAGTCATAACATCTGATAGAAGATGCATTGTAGAAGTTATAGTATTAGTATGTCCAGAAACGAATGCCGTCATTCACGATCAATTATTTTGAAAACTGTCTGTTGCATTGTTATGAAATTGTTCCTGCCGTCTTATATTTACCCCCACCCAAGGAATATGTCTTTGATAGGTCCAAAAGCAACTTAAATCATGAAAAGCGGCGACATTTCTTTGATGTTTTGATGAAAAACTAGTGATTTCTCGCTAACAAACTTGTTTTACAGTAATGTCAACGCCCCCGCCAGTTCAGATGACAAACACAAGGCGTATCCAGATTCGTATGGGAGTGGGTGCATTGTCTGCTCTGCTGAGACGGAACATGATTACATGTTTTGCACGAGGGAATATAGCTGTGAATGTCTCTGTAGTGGGCTTCCTTCTTAACGGTCAAGATGTTGGTCCTCTTTTCATTGAAGTTTATATAAAGATTCGTATGTTGGTGTGTTGTCCCCTCATTTGACAACGTGTTCCTTCTCACGTTTCTTGTTATGCCACAATATGTCAGTTCCCACTGCAATATTGGTATTCGATGCGTCTAGAGATTTTTTTTTCTTTTCAATGTCAGTTGTTTGTCACCGTTGAGGGCTCACGGAATTGAAAATTCATCACTGAGGAATACAAACTGTTGCCATTAAAAAGTTGTATCGTTTATGCCGATGCTGTAATGTTTAGGGCCTGCAATTATTCTGAATATTTGTAGCAAAATATCCCAGTTGGTGTGCACGTGGATTAAGGTCTGCGATCTGCTCAGACCTTAATCTTTGTCGGACGATTCGAGTAGGTTGATGACTGCTCTCGGTTGCATAAAATTCAATCCATCCTTTCTCCAATAATCCTCTTCCTCTTTCAACACATGGTCCTCACATTTTTCCAGTAACTTTTATCAATATTTAATAGCGCGGACTGGATTAGTATCTTGACGTCAGGACAATTTGAATATAGTATTGTCAGCTGCCACCTGTCCTTTAATTTTAGCCCACACAAGTTCTATAGGGTTAAAATGAGAATGGTACGGCGGAAGTCTCAAGCACCCATGACGATGCTCTTCTATCGACTTGTCGATTTGATATTTCTTGCTTTTTGGCGTCTGTTTTAAATTCTAGCTAGAAATACGTTTCTGGAAATGGTATGTTTTCCATTCGTAGCCATATCTTTATTGCTCCCTTTGTGCTCGATGCTGTGGGTATTTTGTCTTCTTGGGCAACAACATTGATATCATGCATTGTCCATAATTGGACACGACGGTCTATCTAGGGATGGAAGCACAGTATTCTCGAGCCAATCTCTAAATACATTACCATTCATCTTATTATGAGAATCCCTATTGTCTGTATGCTTTGATACGAACACGAGCCCAGCATTCTGTTGTAAGCCATTATGCGTATTACCAGCATGGGCCATGACCAAAAGCTGTCCTATACTACTGGGCACATATCGCTTTATCTATCCATCCACTGATTGCCATTCCTTATCACTTGTGTGGTGCGCATTGATCCAAACACACTATGCCATAATTTTCTTTGCGCATTTCCCTTATTTCACGTAGGTATCTGCTTCTCATGGCTCCTAAATGCGGTTGCTCGCAAAGAATATTTCTACCGCCCTTGTACTTTCTAAAAGTGAAGATAATGTCCTTATAATTTTTCACAAAGTTGTTTTGGATAGCTCAATGTTACTGGTCTTTCTAAACCAAACCCCAAGTTTTCTTACAGCTACTGTGTCTTTGGCATCCAGCATTTTTATAATGCTGGATAATCCTGGATATAAAATCATAAATTTTTATAATTTTAGGAGTCTCTGCGGCGAAGTGGTCAAGCCTTTTGACTCGGGCTCCAAAGGTTGTGGGTTTGATTCCGGGCCGCATCCTTCGGTTCACGAGTTAAATTTTTCGGAGACTTCTGTGGGTCGTCGCTAGAGCTGCGGAGTTCGTGCTTTGTGCGATGCTTTCCGCGCTGCGAAAAGAAACCAAGCCATATGGGATAGAACCCGGTGCGATGAAGTCGACCCTGTCGACTTTTAAAAGCATTTTTATAATAGTTCGCCTTATGACATCTTTGTCAAAGCTGTCTACAATAACCTTTCTACCTACCGTTTGGTTATTGCGTGGTGGTTTAATTCCAGATTCTTGCACCCATCGACGAAATGACCGTTTACTCAAACCCAATGCATGCACTGTTCTTTTTTCGGAATTTGTAATAGTATAAAACAGTTTCCTGCGATCAGCTTCTTGACAAAAATATGTGTACAACGTCATAGCGAAGCTTTGAAGTGTATACACAATTTCGCATTCAATCCCACTAAAAAATATTCACACATTTCAATGTTAGCGATAAGTGGTAAGATTTTTTAAAAAAACCAAAAAAACATATTAATCAGGTTTCATGAAATAACCCACATTGTGAGACACCTCTGAACAGTCCCTGTTTAAACAACGCAGGGTTTTTTCGGCATAAGGCCAATCCCGTGAAACACGTAAAATATTCAACACTGAACGCTGATTGTCTGGCTACGCTGTAATACATTTAACATTATGAACTTCATCTCTGACCCGTAAATTATATACCGCATATAAACAAACTTTGAAATCTGCTGTAAAATCTCCAGAACAACATTTTTTTTGTTGGGTGGACATAATGATAAGGTTATATGCTAAATCTCATCATTTTCCTTCAGTTGGTTACTGAGATATGGAATTTTATATTGGGGCAGACAAAAGTAAACACACTATAGAACAAGAATCACTATGGATAAGGTAGCCTTTTGCAAGATGGAAAACACCTATAAAAAGCTATTATTAGTAGTTAAAAAAAAGGGTGGTGAAATATTATACAGAACATAGACTTTTGGATGCATATGAAACATGGACAATAAGCAAACCTGCTGAGAAAGATCTAATGGCAGTGAAAATGTGATTTCTGATCAAAATTTAAAGAATAACACGGAAGGAAAGAAAAACAAAAGAGGCAGTTCTTCATGAAACTCATGTAAACTGTCCATTCATTAGAGAAATTTGGCGTCGACAGTGATCTTTTTGATCACGTTATGAAGAAGAAGAAAAAAATAATTTACAAACCGGGTTTCCAACTAGCAAAACTAATTGGGAAACAGCCAGAGGCAGGTACAAAGTTCAATAACTGTACGGCTTGGCATCATGGTATAATCGGGACAAGGACACCGGCCTGATCCAAGCCTCTGGTGATCGTGTGATGATGGCGAACCGTGTCCGCCCACGCTTACCAGCATGACACATAATGATGATAAGAGTACTTGTAACGGTTTATATTAAGTGTAATTGAAAGCCCCATTTCTTTCAATCTCACATTTCATTATGAAGCACGTCCTTTTCAGAACGCGGCGCGCATCACGACCAGTCGAAAAGTTTCTCCATCTCTTGCCATGTCTCATGGTTTGTGCATCCTCATGCTCAAAATATCTGCAATGTCTTGTGTCTATCTTTATGCTGGTCATCCCTTGCCGCTCCTTCCGTGAACCATACCTTCCATGATTGTTCTTTCTAAGCCACAGCGAAGCTGAATATTGACTAAGTATTTCGGTTTCAAAGACACGATACTTTTTACGAACCAATTTTCTTCGAAATTCAGATCTTGTAGAATGTCAGTATTTTGCTTTTCCTTGGTCCAGGATATCCTAAGAACTTTTCTAAAACATTTAAGCTCAGTATCTGTTCTATCTCTTCATGATGTGTACAGTCAAATGCCCTAATGTACTATATAAAGCAAGATATCAGATCTGCACTGTACACCGTCTCTTATTCTCTCTTCATATTAAACATGTTGTCTTGAGTACTTCTATTTCGTCTAAAGCCAGCCGGTACCACGTTTATGTTTTCTTCTTTTTAATTTTTTAAAATAAATTTTCCCGTGATTATTTTAAATTAAAATGTTTCTGTGACTCGTCACAGCAGCTGTTCGTTATGTAACCGGTAATTGCTTTTCTTGTTCCTTGATAAAGATTTCGGTCGAAACGTTCTCCTGTATCTTGGGCGTGTTTTCCCATTCGTTGAACTTCTTAATCATATTCTGCATTTGGAGGTCAGCATGGCCGAATGGATAAGAGCGTCCGTTCTTAAAGATCCGGTGCGCTGATGGCGAGGAAGGGGGTTCAGTGGGACTAAAATGTTGACTTCTCGTCATTGACTTAGGGGCGTAAATTACAATTAATTCTGAAGTCGGAGTGAGTTCGCCTAATGGCAAGGGACACTGGTAATATGGAAAGCTAATCTACACGCAAATATCAGCTTAGTGCTACTATATATGCGTATAATGTACTACGCTTGAGTTCAAAACGAGCGAGTGCAAAAAAAAAATGTGTTTTTATTTTGACTCAAATATTACGCCCAGTAGCACACCTAATATCATGCCCAGTATTGCACCCCGTTTTATTTCGACTTATGTTATTTTCCCAGATCACTCATGTCTATTGTATCAGACTGGTTTGACCCCAAGGCTTGAACAAAGTGATAATAAAAGATAGTTGCACGTCCTTTACGTGACGCTGCAATCATTCCCCGCATTTATTGGCTTTTTGTGATTTAATAGACCATTTTACGTTCAGTACAGCGGCGCTGTCAGGTGTCTCCCTAGCAGCACAAATCTATAGTCCTACACGACTGAAAGTGCCTACTAATAATTTTTTTTTTAAATTTTTTTATTCGCATATCCTTTACAGGACATCGCTGTCAACAGCAGCATCTTTCAGCTGTCTGTTGATTTCTTGGCAAGATTACGCTCAGTAGTTTGCCATTGCTTTCTGAGCGGCCGGCTCAGTGTCCCGCAAGTCACCAGCGGGGGACGAACCGCTCCCAGCTCGCTCCCGCTACGAGACTCTGCGTGACAAACGGGATTACGGAGAAAGTGTTGTAACCCCTCAGCCAGAGAGACCGGCCCTACTAATAATACGTTCAGTAATTTGCCTTTGCTTTCTGAACGGCCGACGTCTCATGCCATCGAAATCAACACAATGCGACCTGCTTCGAAATCGCTAGTTGATTTAGAACCCTGGACTCGGGATACAGGAGAATTGTGAAACTGTGTTTGACTAGCCCCTAACTCCACAAAGAGAATCCTACTATGACACAGATAGGCGAATCATCATTATTATCAAGTGCCCTGCTAACGTGAGGGCGTTCATATCTCTCCACAGATCACCGTCCCTGGTGTTCAACACTGCTGATGATATTCATCCACGCCACGTCTCAGTCCATCCAGCATAATTCCTCTTGGTCTGTCTCTGTTTCTTTTCCCATTGATGTTTCCAGTTGTCATGAAGTTCTCCAATACACATCTTCGCATACCGTGAGCAAAGAATACTATTTGTTATAGTTGTATATAATGTTCTGGTTTCATTAGCCTCTTCCAAGAAATCGTTTTTAATTACACTGGCAGTCCAAGGTATTCGTAACATTCGTCTATGGAGCCACATCTCAGTTCTTCTACACATAGGCGAATGGATAAATAACCATAATTTATTTTTTTTTTTTTTTTAAATTATTTCTGACATACGAAAAATAATTCCGACGAGACGTAAGATAATTTTAATATGGCATTTCTGTAAATGTATTATGAAAAATAACAGATGCAGAAGAGATAACTCTATATTTCAAAACCCACCCATTGTTTCTTACAACACTGGCGGAAGATGTATAAATGAGAACATCATTAAAATATATGAATAAGAACATCATTAAAATAGAAAACAAAACGCAAGCACATTAGTGGTTTATCATTAAAACGAGAACAATCATTCTGCCGTTACAATATTCAGCGAGAAGGAAAAAAATCGGTGTTTAGCAAGATAAATAAATGTGGTATTATTGTCTTCAATACATATTATTGCGGTGATTATTGAAACATGAAGTCGCGATGCCGCCTACTGGAAAAATTCAATCGAAAACAGAGAAATTGAAAAGAATGGAGAATATTGCTCATGGATGTAATATTGTTAAAAACCCGCATTGTTACATGTTTAAAATAATGTATTTCCTTAGTGAATTTAAACACAGAAGCCACAAACAATATGCTGCACGATTTATTGCCTGGCATATTTCGCTGCATCTCGTCAGGTGTATACTGCAGAGTTATATATCATATGAAGTGAATACATGAATAATACTTAAGTTGAAACAATTAAATGCGAGTTTACACTTCTGCTTTAGTAATCCACCCAGTCGCTTCACAGATCAATGTGGGAGGCGACGGTTTCGAGAAATTCAAAACAATTCATTAAGGAAATACATTGCTTTGTGAGAGGCGACGTTTTGGAAATGACACAACATGCACCAAGGAAATACAATGTTTTGTGGTGGTGTGGTGGGGGGGGGGGGGGGGGGGGGGGGGGGGTGACGTTTGCAGAAATTCAAACCAACAATTCACTAAGGAAATACATTGTTTTGTGGGGAAAGGGGGGGGGGGGGGGGGGGGGGGGGGGGCGACGTTTCAGCAATTCAAACAATTCACTAAGAAAATGCATTGTTTTGTGTGAGGCGACGTTTCGGACATTCAAAACAATTCACTAAGGAAATACATTGTTTTGTGGGAGGCGACGTTTCGGACATTCAAAACAATTCACTAAGGAAATACATTGTTTTGTGGAAGGTAACTTACTGAAATTCCAAAACCAATTCACTAAGGAAATACATTGTTTTGTGGAAGGTAACGTTACGGAAATTCAAAACAATTCACTAAGGAAATACATTGTTTTGTGGAAGGTAACGTTTCGGAAATTCAAAACAATTCACTAAGGAAATACATTGTTTTGTGGAAGGTAACGTTACGGAAATTCAAAACAATTCACTAAGGACATCCATTGTTTTAGATTTCTATAACGCCGCTTCCCACATTCATCCGTAAAGCAACTAGATTGATTACTGAAGCTGAAATGTAAAATCGCATTTGGTTGTTTCAGCTGAAGTATTATTCACTCCATATGATATATCACTCTGCAGTATGCACCTGACGAGATGCAGGGAAATATGCCAGGCAACAAATCGTGCAACATATTTTATTGTCACTTCGAAGCGGATTGTTAACATCCCAGGTCAAGCCAGTAACACAAACTGGGTACTATGAAATGTCTTGGGAAGTACATTCGGCCTGCGTGATATTGACCTCATCGACGCTCGAGTGCGGATTGGTCTATAAATTATGAAGCTTGCAGGATACGACCTTAAAGAAGACGAGAAGAGAGAACTTGCCTGCGAGGTGCAGCAAAGAACCAGAACCTACAGTAACCTCAAATAAAGCTACCACGAGGAAGACCGAAGACAACCCATCACAGACAAGAGCCAAGACTATTGAGAAGAAGAGTGAGGAGAAAGACCCCAGTGTCGGAAATACCGACTCACAGACAACCAGATGGGTTGTCAAATGTAACCAAGTGAAGCTGACAGATGACCAGATCCTGAAGCAGCTACAACAGGAAAATCTCCACATCCGAATCTTGCAGGCTTTTGACCTACTCCAAGATTCCAACAACCTTAGCGGTGGTGAAGACAGAGGGGAGCGAGATGCCAAACCAAGTGTTGATAAACAAGAAAGCTCAACAATCCGAAAGATTCCTTCTGAGATTCACTCAATGTTCAAGGTGCCAAAGGGCCGGCCACAGCAGAACAATATGCCTCAGCAAGACAGAGATCTGCCGATACTGCGCCGAACACCATGCATCCAAGGAATGTCCGCTAGCCAAACATGACAAGGACTTCCAAAAGCGTAATGACAAGAGAGCGTGCACCTGCACCAATTGCCTTGGCAAACACGGAGCAAGATACCTGGGTTGTCCGTATCTGCAAAAACACAGAGACGTCTTAAAGACAGCTATTAACTATTACTACAAAGACACCATACAAAGAAGCACTGTGAAGGTGCGAGACAGCCACGGGCATCTCACAATCTGAAAAGGCTCAGCTCCAAGGCCAGATTGACGTGCTGAAGAAGCAAGTCAAAACACTTCTGACACCAACACCAATCAGCGACAACAAAAAACTACTGGTTGACATTAAGGAATTCCACCACAGCATACAGCAAGAGATGGAGCGCGTGGCCGAGATGAAGAAGGAGAACGAAGAAGTCCTAAAAGCCATCCAAACAGAGAGAGAGAACTGCTTAAAGCCGAAAGGGAACTAACCCAGAACAAACCAGCGGAAGCTTACGCGAAAGACAACAGAGGATATCAAGCTGGAGCCAAGCCAAAAACCAGCGTGAAACCTCAAGGCAAGGCCAGTAGCCCACACACGAGACTCAATAAATACAAGAATAAATAAACTGACTACCAGCCATCTGGAGGACCCCGAGAGTTACCTCGAAAGATGGAGCAAACACTATGAACTCCCACGAGGAGGAAAAAAAACGCAAAGAAGAGGAAGAAGCTGAGGAAAAGTTTGCATAAGAAATGGATGAGAAACTCGAACAGCCAACAGAAGCCACGAGAAAAACCATAGAGGAGCTAAGCCAACGACTAGTGAAAACCCTCAGGGTGAAGCCAGCAACCCATTCTCACTGACGTATAAATTCAAGGGGAAACCAGTCTTCAACCGTAAATATGACTCAAGCCGAGTCACGCTAGAGTCCTTATAAAGACTGCATCATATCAAAAACGACGAGCCAGAAGCCAACACCGAACAAAGAAACCGCCAGAGGAGACGGACACAAAGAAGAACTCACCTGGCCATCCCCCAGCTGACGTCACAGGCATAAACGCTTCACAGTCTAAAAACCAGCTAGCACTGGCGCAGAAAACTAAACAAACTTATCCCGCACCAAGAACCACCACCAATAAAACCAACGCCACAGAGTCTGGTTGAATGTTGGTGGAAAGTTTTTGTCTTCTTCCATTTTTCCAAAATGGACGGACGGGACGGATACGCCCTTAGGACGGGTTCGGGTGGGGGAGGGAGGATGTTGGTGCAATTAACTGAACTAAACTGAAGTGGAAGTAAGCGAATACTAGAGGACGCAATCGAGGAAAATGGTGATACACTGAACTGAAATAAACTAAAGTGGAAAGAGGTGAACATTACAGAGGACACAATAGAGGGAAATGGTAATTGAATATTGAACTAAACTAAACCGGAGTGGAAACAAGTGAATATTAGAGGACACAAAAGACAACAAAACAACTGAAACATTTACACGATTTAGTGGGACAAGAAAACAGGCATAGTGCAGTATGCGGCATAAATATTAATATCCAAAAAACGAAAACTATGAAAATTAGCAGTGGAAAGGAGAGGCGCCAATGAACGAGAGATACTAGAACAAGTAACAAGTTTCGCCTATATTGACCTTGTAATAACAGATGATGGCAAAAGTAAAATATAAACAGCCCAAAATGTTTTCAACAACATGAGATCATTATTAACATATATAGATTAGCATCATCACCATCATCATCAACCACTTTTGCCTTCAAGCGTCGTGGGGGAAAAATAATTGGCGCTCTAGCGTCCGATGGGTGGCACTGGATACTGTCATTCAGTGTGATTTTACAATGAGAATTGTCTAATGATATGCATATTCAACACTACTATACTGTGCAGAAGCCTGGACAATGAACAGGCAATTAGAAAGTCGAATAGAGGCATTGGAAATGTGCATATACAGAAGAATATGTCGTATTTCATGGAAACAACAACAATCAAATACAGAGGTTATATAAAAACTGGGACTTAAAGAAATAAAAAAAGAGTCAAGTGAAATATTTCGGCCACGTTAATAGACATAACACTCTTATAAAACCATATTATGGGAAAGGTTGAAGGCAATCGAGCAAGCGGTAGTCAACGATACAAGTGGGAAGATAACATCAAGAGATAGACGAATATCAGTCTGACAGCAAGTGCAATCAAGGCGAGAGAGACAGGCACTGCTAGAGATCCATGCAGCCAACATGCATGGTGGAGACGCTACATGATTGATTGATCGAAAGCTGTCTACAGCAAGAGCTTTATATTCCTCCTCGTGCTGATTATTTAGGTTCCACACGCAGTAGCGTGTGTTAGATACATATATCACGGGCCAAAATACATTTCCACATTAAACAAAAGATATGGTCTGACACTCCACCATTGTTTAACATGAATCCATGTCATGATCCCAGAACGGACACAGCAAGTGTTATGCGATTATGTTTCACGTTGATGTTTCGCATTCTTCCGTCTGACCAAATGCACCCATGTTCAGATGAAACCAATCGGATGCGAAAATTAGTAATTATTTTGATATATGCGGATTAGTCGACGGTTTATTTTCTTATATGACATGTCTAGCCGGACGTTAAATGACATTGCGGTTTTACGTTCTTGCGTAATGTGGCTGGTCGCCTGTTAATTGACGTTTACTGTTTGAAGAGTGGTTGTTGTGTGTTAAGCTGATCTGATATTTTAGATACACGATTACAGAGCCACTGTATAATTTTTTGGAAGCTGAATATGGAGAAAAAGAAAAGGATGAGATAGAAGAAGGGGTGGGTGAAGAAGAAGAAGAAGAAGAAGAAGAAGAAGAAGAAGTAATGACGAAAAGGAGGAGGTGGATGCAGAAGAAGAGGAGGAGGAAGGGGATATATAAGACGAATGAAGATGAGGAGAAAAAGACCGTGGATTAAAAAACGACGGATGTGCTGAGAATTCAGTCGTCTTTTATGCTACCGTCTCACACGGGGAGCATTAGCGCGGAGAGAAATATCTTCAAACACTGTAATTGTTCAACTTGGAAGGAAAAATCAGTAAGAAGAAATAAGCATGATTGAGTCAATATACAACGCTGTTTGATTAAACAGCACGAGCTGGGCGTCTGACCGTAAGCAAATATCGAATTTAAAAGCAGAACTACCAGAATAGTTGTATGTCAACACCGCTCACATAAAAACACGACAGCTGAATTTGGAAAGCAGCGCGATTACATTCAGAAAAGTAATATGCTCATTACAAAAGTAATATTCAAGAAATTGTATGCAGGGTGCCACTTTCAATATACAACAGCTTGACACAAACAATTTATTTCGCTAGGACAGAAGAATATTGGGAAAACCCAAAGTCATCATCATCTATCATTCTTTCTGTGGTCTGTCCTGTGTCGAAGCTCTTCCCCATCAGTCTTTAGGAAATGTCTCCCTATCATAAACCAAATGTGTTGCCTCTGTTGCTGTGAATATTATTTATCACATCTTGAATTCACTTACATCTTGTTCCCCCACTCCTCTGCCTCCTAGGCCCATCCATCATGTGCCATGCCGGTAATGATTCGCCATGCCGGTAATGGGCGGTCATGATTCGCCATTTCACACGATCACCAGAGTCGTTGATCAGCTCTGTGTTCTTGTCTCGACTATCCCACTTGGCCAAGCCATCCAGATATCTACTTCTATGTCTTCCCTTTGTTCTTTCCCCCTCAATCTTGCCAGTTGTCACCAAGTTCTCTAGTTTATTTCTTCTCATAACGTGCCCAAAAACAATTTGACTTTATTCGTCTAACTTATCTAATAAGTTTGCGGTGTTCATTTGCCACTTGTAGGACTTGCTGCTTGGTTTTTCTGTCTGCCCATGGTATACTTTGCATTTTCCTCAGAAGCCACACTTCCACTGCCATTAGATGTTTTTCAGCTTGCCTTCTCAATGTACACGTTTCACATCCATACAAAGGTGCAGGTTTTATGCAGCAACACTCTTTTTCTCATTGCAATTATCTTTTCATTAGTCAGTATGTTTTCCATTTTGCAAAAGGCTAACTCTGCCATAGTGATTCTGGCTCTAATCTCTTCAAGGCACCTTTCATCAGATGTTATGACTGTTCCAAGATAGTTGTACTGATTCATTTGTTTAAGAATATTCCCATTTATCCTTATATTACATTGTGGTATTTCTTTCTTCCTAGAGATGACCATAATCTCTGTCTTCATACAATTTAATTCTCCATGGAAAGATGAACATAGACTATCGCCACAAATCCAGACAAAAGTGAGAGGAATATTTGACAAGGAAGAACAGAACAGTGTACAGCGCAGAACAGCCACTGTCAGCTTCCTTGATGACGAATACCCACAGGATCTCTGGATCTGAGTCTACACAGATGGGTCAGCGCAAAATGCTGTTCGAAATGGAGGAGCGGGAGTGTAAATAGAATACCCAAATAATACTAGGGACACAGCCAGAGTTCCAACAGGAAAGTACTGCCATAACTATGATGCTGAAATTGAGGCAATCAAGATAGCAATAGAGAAATTACAAAATACCAGCCATGGTAGACAACCTGTGGTGATATTGACAGATGCAAATCAGTAATAGAGGCACTCCTGTCTGGGAAATTACCAGTTCTAAGGACATTACACCATACAGTGGATACCATCCCACTGTGGAGTACCCCGAAACGACAGAGCTGATCGATTGGCTAAGGAAGGAGCAAAAGAAGAACAGCCTGATGTGCCCATTACATTCCACCAAAAGAAAAAAATGATCAAATCAGTCAGAAGGCCACCACACCCTACTCAAGATGACTACCACGTTATGGACAGACCAGAACAAGTCATTCTTCTGCGCCTCAGAACAGGACACAATAGATTACGCAACCACATGTATACAACATTCATGATTGGTGAATTAGCCATGTGCACATGTGGTTTGGCGTCGCAGACAGCAGAGCACATACTCCAGGACTTGCCCAAACTACAACATATCCAGGCGAACCTTCTGGCCTAGAGAGACAACAGTGGAAGATAAACTCTATGGACCGCTGAGTGAACTAAAAAAGTCTGTTAGATTCATACAAGAGACAACATTGCAGTTATAGACATATTTCAAGCGAACGAAAGAAGAACATACAGATAACAACACATGTCTAGAGAGTTGCTTTATACAGAATATGCTAAAAATCTCCTATGGAGTATAATGTTCTCATAATCATTATCAACATTATGTGCTGTGTCAAATGGCATATGCATTCATGTCTCTCCACAGATCTCAGTTCTTGATTCCTGGATCAATTCTATTTATAATATTACTCCATAGCACCATTTTAGCCTACGCAGCATTATGTCTCTCAGTGTGCATGTTCCTCTTCAACTAGTGATCTTTCTAGTCAGTATAATGTTATCCAATGCCTCTCTTCTCTTTATGTGACCAAAAAACACTGTCTCTTTCTTACAGTTGCATATAATGCTCTACTTTCATTGTATGATAGTCAATCTTACGAGGGGAAGTCAATAAAGAAACCACAAATGGCTGTAGAGAAATAACTAAATATGATAACAACTTGAAACCAATTTATTTTTATACATACATTGTCCCTTTATTTCTCAACATAATTTCCACCAACATTGATGCACTTATCCTATCGTTTTATCAGTCCTCCCAAACCCGCTGCACAGAACTGCGTGCTTTATTTTCTAAACCACGTTTTCACTTCACATTCAACTTCTGCGTCATTCGCGAAATGTCTCCAGCCAAGGTGGGTTTTCAGTGTTTATGCTGACAAATGTTTGTCCGGTAAAGCGGTGCATAGCTGGGTAGAAAAAAAGTTACGAGGGCGAGTCAATAAGTAAGTCATACAGTTCTGTGAGATAGCAGGTAAATGAAAAAAAAAGCATGCAGTTCTATGCAGCCGGTTTGGGAGGACTGATAAAACGATAGGATAAGTGCAATAAATGTTGGTGGAAATATTGTTGAGAAATAAAGGGACAATGTATGTATAAACATAAACTGGTTTCAGGTTGTTATCATATTTAGTTATTTTTCTACAGCCATTTGTGACTTGCTCTCGTATATGACCAAAGAACACTGTCTCATTCTTACAGAGAAAGATATGCTATACTTTCACTAATTTGTATGTATATATAAGTAAACTTTTGTCAGTGAGTTTGTGATTATCATATTTTTGTATGCAAGGGAGTGTGTATTTGTGTGTTACTGAGTCGGTGCATAACTGAGAGTTTGTGTAAATGATGAAAGCATGTATGCATGTATGTGATTATGCATGTGTGTGTATATGTGTGGCTGGCTGGCTGCTTGCCTACCTGTCTCATAACATGGTAATATGCACTGCTTATGTGCACATTTATTTCATTTTTTTTCTTATGTTAATATAACACATGCACAATAGATAATTGATGTACACAAGATGAGTGATTGCAAAGATGGGCCTTCGTGCCCAATTTGTGACCCTTTGAAAATAAAGTTTGTTCGTTCGTTCCTAGTCTCTGCCATTCAATTGTTGTTAGTTAGTTTGGCAGTCCAATTATATGCCACAGGAACCACACCTTCGCTGTCTCCAAGTTTTCCTTACTTTATTCGTTCAAATTCCAAGATTCAGTATCATACAACAGGACGGGTTTGAGATAAACATTTCAGTGTCCTCCTTCTGACATTCATTTAAAGTGACATATTATGTAAGATGCTTTTCATCTTCTGAAATACAGTTTCTCCTTGGTCTATTCTGCTTTTAATCTCTGTCATGCACTTTCCATTTGATGCTATGATTTTCCCCAAATATCTGAATTCATTGACTTGTTTAACAATTTTCTTTCCTATTGTAATATCACATTTTGGTGTTTTCTGGTTCTTTCATATAACTACTGTTTCTATTTTCTTGATATTCAAGGAAAGTTCTCTTTTGTACTTTCAATTACTACAGAGTCCAATAGTTGCTGTAGATCTTTTCCGTAGTCAGCTATGAATACTGTGTCATCCGCGTAACCCAGAATATTTATATTATAATTTCCAACTCATATTCTTAGTCTATCTTTGATCTAAATCATTATTATTTCTCTATAAAGATAGAAGAGATCCGGTGACAAAATCCATCCCTTTTGTCTTACTCCTTGTTTTATTTGTTCATAATTATGTTCTACAGAATATAAATCACAGGACTCAGGTAAATAAGATTTTCACAAGAATCTTTTCAAAGACTTTACAAATGTATGCTTTTTTTTTTAAAATACTTGTTAAGATGCCACTCTGTTTAATCTCCATAACAGGAATGGATATAATTAGGACTGGTTATTGATCTTCTTCTGTCCTTTGTCAGGATCTGACTCACACTGGGATCTCATTTGAGGATATTAGGATATCTTTTTCAAAAATTGCTGGAGTGCTCTGTGTGCTTCTTTTATGGCGCTTAGATCTGGCTATGTATAGCTGGACATGACGGCTTTGGGGGCCTCTCTTTTCTTGTCTGTGTTTGACTGTTTGTGTTGTTTCATCACTATGCACCACCAGCAGCACTAAGACAGCAGATAAATAACAAATGAAGTCAAGGTGATTTATCCGCTTGTTCTTCCTTCCCTATTTTCTTTGTCTTATTCTTTTTTTCCCCAAATGCCTGGTCTGGAACAGACATTAGCGACCTATAACTCTCCAATCCTCTCTATCATCTGATATTTTAATGAAGCTGGAGTGATTAGATTTAATAAGAAAACAGCAAGTTAAATGGTTTGGCTATACTACAAGGCCACCAACTAACGGCATACCACAACAAGCAATGATGTACAGACAAAACAGGAACCAGAAGAAGACAACCATGTAAACGATGGACAAAGGGAATAACAAAATCCATGGAAATCAAGATGTATGAAGCCCATAAGCGGGCACTCTCCCGCTGTTTATGCTTCACTTCGACATAGCAAGGTACAAGAGTAACAAGATGCGATGAGATGAGTGTGACTTATATTTGTTGCCCAGCTTCTTCAGCTTTCCAAATATGTATTTCTCTATCTTCCTCTGTTCTTCTTTCTTCAGCTTTCCAAGTATGTATTTCTCTATCTTCCTCTGCTTTTCTTTTCTAGTATTGTCCTACATACGACTTGTCCAAAACACTTCTTCTGTTTATATGCCCAACAAACATAGTTTGCCTTGACTTCTTGGTTTAGTGGAGTGATCAACCTGATCATTCCTGCAGCTGTCAGTACCTTAGAGTTCTTTCTTCTCTGACCACAATATTCCCAGCATTCTTCTAAACAAACCACACCTCACTGCAGCTAATTTCCTCATCATTTCATTATCCATTATTATTCAGCATTCACACGCATGCCGGTCTCCCTGGCCTAGGGGTTAACATCTTTCTCCGTAATCCCTTATATTCTCGCAAGTAATGTAACCTGTGCGAGAATCGGTAGCTGTTCTCGCCACGTTGGTAACTTACGGGGTATGTGAGCCGGTCGCTCAGAAGGCAATGGCAAACTACTGAGCGTAATCTAGCAGCTGAAAAATGCTGATGTTGACTGTAACATCCTGTAATGGATATGGAACAAAAATTTTAAAAAAAAAGAAAATTTGCATCCATACAGAAGCACAGACAGCACTAATATATCAGCAATCAGATTTTCGTGACTGTTGCGATATTTCTGTTCTTCAGGTCATTACTTATTCTACTTAAAAGTGTTCTAGGGAGATAGTGATTTATTTATTTATCTCTGTGTCACAACTTACACTGAATGTTACTGTGTTATTCTGAGGAATAAATGCTTGTGTATTGTGGCTGGGATCTGACTGATGTTAGCTGAAATGTTAGGCTTATGTTTGCATATTGAAGATTTTAGTTAGTGTCATAGCTAGTCAGGAGCCCATATCCAGCACAAGCTCAGAAAAATTTTTTCAAAAAGACATTCACCCATAAATCCTGTATTGAAATCTTCACATGACTGATACCATTTAACAATGTCTGTACTTAGGCTTCCACTTTTACGGGCCCTATGATGTGTACAGGACTAGGTCGGCTCGCTGGCAGTCCCCAAGAGTTGCTGTTAACACAGCGGAGACAGAAAATGACAATGGTAATGTTTATTGTCTATTAACTTATCTTCTTTGGTAGGTTTTATATGAATTTGGAAGAAAATATTCTAAGGATACCTAAGATACAGTTAAAGTCAGGAGTATCAACTTAATTGCACTGGGTTCACCCCGTGTAGTCGGGCAGCTTTCTGCAAAATAGTAAATCACCTGCAAAGAGCATCACTTCAAAGCACAAATTCTGTAGCTCCAGCGATGACCCCAAGGGTCTTCAGAAAAACTACATCTGAGGTCTGAAGGATGCAGCCCCCCCAAAAAAAAATCAAGAATCAACAGAATATGAGGCAAATGGTTTGACCAGTCTGCCACAAACACCTCTTCTACATTTCAGTTTTGTATAACAGTATAAAACACCAATATTCATGTATTGCAGGAGACAAATTCACAATGACTAATTATTACCCATATCAGGATAAGATACTTGCCATTATTTGGAGGTAACTGATAAGAAATGATGATGTGACAACTGGGAACATAAAGTATTAGAGACAGAGATTAACAGCGGGAGAAAATGCTGGATTGGTGGACAGATCCACGTGGAAGATGATCAGCGGTGAAAATTATCATGCACACAGAAAACAGAGAGATGCGGGAAAATATGATTGCCTTTGTCAGCTTTCATAGCACATCATTAATGATGATGATGACGAGCCTCTAACTTGTGATTACTTCATTACAATGCTTCCAAATTAAAAACAAAAGTTGCTAATTTAATAAATGAATGAGTATCCAGCTTATTTTGCATTTTAAAGCATGCCACTGAAGCTAAATATTGAAGAATGTTGGCTACTGAAGACAATAAAGCAAAGAAAATTGAAATATTTTGGTTATTTGAAACGTCATGAAAGTTTGGAGAGAACAATAATGAAGGGGTATATGCCCAGAAAGAGAGGAAAAGGAAGGCCAAAGAGAAGATGTGTGCAGGATCTGGCGGATGATCTCCAGATAAGTGTATCAGACACGGAGCATCTTGCTTACGACCGAGAAGTTTTTCGAAAGGTCGTTATGGGAGCGAGGTTCTGTAAAGAACACGCTACTGAATGAACGAATGAACTTAACTGCAGAGAGCCGTTGTAGCATAGAGATTAGACACGCCCCTGCCGTCCCAATGGTCTTAATGTTCAATCCACATCGGGGCAGATTCAAATTTTCAAAACTGACCTGGGCTCCCAAGTCGACCCAGGCTAAATGGGTTCCAGGAAATGTATTGGGAAGTAAAGGCGGTCAATGTGATACTGCCCACATCATCAGCTACATGCCGATTGGTCTACACAAATATGGATCTAGCACCATATGTCCAATAAGCCTAAGGCATGAAAAAGGGATCCTTAACGTTTGTACTTTCCTTACTGCAACTGCACCGTTCTCATCTCTCCAATACAAACACAAATGAAATACATGTCACTAATGCAAGCCTCCGTCTGTCTACTTTCAGAGAACAGTTTCCCAAATGCAGCTGACTCAGGGCAAGACTACTTCAGGATCATTTCGTATCTAAATGATGTCGGCAAGCGTAGGAGATAAAGCCAAAATGAGATCACTGTGATAAAGACTGTGGTAGAACAACAGAAATCACATGTTCCATTTACTGCAAAATTTTCATTGTGAAGTACAATAAAGCTCTATACTTTCTCTACACACTGGTCTCTCTTCTGATTTTCTAACTTCAATTATAATGCCATGACAGAAAGTAAACTTAATGAACAAACAACAACTGTCTATAAAATCATGCAGTTGAGAAGTTGTATTATTAACTAACTTCAATTATAATGCCATGACAGAAAGTAAACTTAATGAACAAACAACAACTGTCTATGAAATCATGCAGTTGAGAAGTTGTATTATTAACTAACTTCAATTATAATGCCACGACAGAAAGTAAACTTAATGAACAAACAACAACTGTCTATAAAATCATGTAGTTAAGAAGTTGTATTATTAATTTAATGTAAAGAAACATTGTAACCAACACTTTTAATGAGGATACAACATTACAGCTGTGCAATTCGTACACTAAAAGCGATATGTTCCGGCAGTGACCTTTCATTTTAAAGCACTGCTAGCAAACATAACTTATGAATTCACAAAATTTAGGAACCAAATCATATACTTTAGACAAACTACACCCCAAACTGCTTCAGTGTTTTGCTTCCGATCAACAGATACAATATAATAGGTACTCACAGTGACATTTCATTTCAAAACACTGCTAGGGGACATAGCTTGTGAATTTACAGAATTTTGGAACCAAATTGTGTACATTGGATACAAACTATACCCCAGATTACATGAGAATTTCATGTTTGTGTGTACCAGACATTTTATGGCACATGTTTAGCCAGTGTATAGTTTTTTTTTCCCATCAGTCTTTTGGCTAAGGCCAAAGCACAGCACATCTGGAGTTGGAACCGAGATAACAATTAAAACAGAAAACCAGACTACTAAACCACAAGCAAGAGGGATTCGGTAGAACATCAAGGCCAAAAGGTTGCTATGTGGGACTAAGATGCCCAAACAAATATTCCCACATTTAAAACTATACTGGGTACTTTAGGTACAAACTACATGCCAGACTACGTCCGAGGTTCATTTCCAATCAAAATGGTTAATAACAGTTTTATGACCACTGTGATATCAAGTGTATATGTAAACCTAACTTTTGTTCTAAGTGACTCTCATAACTGGTGCAATAAACATTTTATTTTAGAGACCTGCATGCTATGTTGTTTATTAAATGCTTTAAACAGATTGCAGCCAGAGGGTGAACTATGAATTTTAGTTTCTCTCATCATAATGTTTTAGCACAGCAGCTGGCATGCTTGCTGGCTGGCCTAATGGTATGTGTTCAAATTTCCCTCCTGGATCACAGTCAACTCCAGCATTTTTGGGTGTTTATAATTTCTTTGGCAAGTTTACATTCAGTAGTTTGCCATTTCTATCTGAACAACTAGCACTCATACCATTGTATGAAAACCAATGCAAGGTGGGCTGCTGCCAGATAGCCCGCAGCTGGGTTTTTAATGTGGTATGCAGGATTCCTAGTTGCGTCTGTAACCCCTTCACCACAGAGCCAGTGAAAAAGATGAACCTGGGCTTGGTCAACCCAGCCTAACAGTCAATTTTCTGGGGAATAAAGGTGGCCTGCGTGATTGTGACCACATCATCCACCAAGTGCTGATTGGTATATGGAAATATGGGGTTAGCACCATATACCAAATATGGCTCAAGGCATGGTCATGGGTGCCATACTTACATCATCATCATCATGCAATCTATGAACATCAACTTATAAAAACCTTATTTCCTGATCATCAGGTAACTTATAAACCCTTAAACAAAAAAACATCCGTAATCATTTACTATTTTATCCTTCCCAATGTAAAATTGTATACATAGGGTATGTGAACCTTAACTAAACACAATGGATCTAGAGTTGCAAACCTCAATAATAAATACAGTCCATGAGTGAGACATACACTTTCTGGAGACATACACTTTCTGGCTGAACAGGAACCAGAATCTACCTGAACAGACACTGTACTATTTCTGGCTTTCTCCCCAGGTGGGTAAGAAATCCAGACTCACCTGAATTACAATGTCCTAATATTTATACAGAAAGTAAAGGGGCAGATTTTCAGGTATGTTAGGGGAGACAAATTTCAAAACTAACTAACAGCTGCCAAATTTGATGGGGGAAAGGGACAAAAAGGATGACAGTGAGAAAAATAAATGAATGGCTTAATGAAAAAGCACAACAGAGAAAAGAATACAAACCTGACCCTAGATTCTGGACTATGTTTGATCATGCTTGCCAACATGGAACTTAACGCTACAGACATTAATGCCCTGGGAAAATTGTTAGGAATGAAAACCTAGCCATGGGTAGATAGTCAGTTACTTTGGATGGAATCCGTCTAGGGGAAGCAAATCTTAGACAAATGTATACCGAAGTAGAACAAGCTGACTCGTAAGGTGTGTAACTATATGTGATGCACTGCCCTTGAAAGAGGAATAAAGAAGAAGATATCTACCATTGAATATACAGTCTGATTCAAACATTCTTCTTCTTCTTCTTCTTCTTCTGCATTCATCCGGAGTTTTTTTCCCGGATGTGATTGCGTTGTGCCTGTTTACAGCAGAGCTGCGTTCTTGCGCCATTAGGCCGACACATCCGACTTCTGCGGGAATTTGTTGACCGGGTTAACCTTCCTGGGGATTCAAACATTCTACTTTTAAGAAATACAAATTCACCCTTCACTATGAGGTTTAAGATACCCTTGACCATACATCATTAGACATTTGTTCTGTTCCTCAATAAGGTTTTTACCTATTGGGGGTGAAATAACACTTTAGACGGTAAAATGCTTGGTGAGAGAAGCTGTGACACTACACTGGCTAGCAAGCTTGCCTACTGGCCTGGAGGTCATGTCTTTGAATCTCCATGAAAGAAATTTGTTTAATTGACCTGGACTTCTATGCCAACCCAGTCTTAAACAGGTACCAGGAAATGTTTTGCAAAGTAGACTGCCTTGCATTGGTTTTTATAAAAATGGTTTGAGCTGTGGTCATTCAGAAAGCAATGGCAAACTGCTGAACATAAACAAACAGCCAAAAAATGCTGGGATTGACTGCAGCGTCCTATAAAGGATATGCAACTAACTAACCTCTATAAATATATTACCTGGAATTTTCTAGAAATATGTCAGCTGGAGTCTTCTATAAATACATAAGCTGGAGTCTGCTTTAAATATGTTAGCTAGACTTCCATAAATATATCAAACTGAGACTTTCTTAATCACATTAATTGAAGTTTTCCGTAAGATATTAAATGCAGTTTTCAAAAAGTACATTATGTAGTCTTTTAATAATATATTAGCTGGTCTACGCTAAGGTGTTAATTGATCTCATATAAATATAGCAGATAGAGTTTTCTTAAAACATGTTACCCGGTCTTCCATAAATACATCAGCTGTTATAGAAGTTAGTTGCATGTCCTTTAGAGGACGTTGCAAACAACCCTAGCATATTTTTGCTGTTTGTGATTTACTAGGCAGTTTTTATGTTCAGTAGTTTGCTATTGCTTTCTGAATGACTGACACCTCATATCAACAAAATCAAAACAAAGCGGTCTGCTTCCAAATCACCTTCAGCTGATTTTGAGCCAACTTGATCTGTCTGGGAATTGTGAAATGCGTTTGCTGTCCCTAAGCCACAGCACTGGCTATATTTGCTGAAGACTATGGTACCTGGAGTCTTTAATAAGCAGATTAATTGTAGTTTCCCATTATGCACTTTAATTGGATCTTCCATGCACACATTAATTGAAAACTTCCACACAGAGAACATATATTATGCTAATAATATAAACAGAAGTTACTTCTCAATGTATAAAAGATAATATCATGGTGTATACTGCAACAGCGTATGAAATGGCCAGACTTCACATATACTAGGCCATGCATTATGAGAAAGATATCCCTTAACAAGAGGTTGAACACAAGGCTGCTGTGCCAGTAAGCGACTATGCCACTAAGACCTCAAATTCTCATAGTAGGTAATCATAAAGTACCCTGTTTACACACCTAGTATTGTGCATATGGTAATATGCCTTATATTTAAATACACTATTCGACACTCAAGGGTCATGTGATTTGTCAGGAATGAAAAAGATGGTCCTGAAATAAAAATTGATAGCATCGTGGTGAGAGCCACTGCCTGCCAGGTCTGTGAGCCAGGTTAAATCTCCAGGCAGGATTATTTAAAATCAGAACACCTCTGTGGTGGACCAAGACTGAAAGAAATGGGCACTAGACAATTTTCAGAATTTTCTGAGAATTACCAGGGAAGGAAAGGTGATGAGGCACAGGAATGGCACCCACCTCATATATTCTGAACTAGAGTATGTGAAAGGCTAACACTTCACACCCACCCCAATGGCAGCATCTCCTATAGGATTACCTTTGCCTTTACCAAACTATTACCATTCAATATTCAATTACTGTCACCAGTGTCATCATAAAGTGCCATTTCAGCATTAAAGGTTGGCTGCAATGAGTCTCGGACGGAGTTGCTAGGAAGTGAAATCTCTTACTCTTAACTCAAACAGACCAAGTATTATTCATGGTGTAAACTTTTACAAAATATGAAAAAGGTATGCATTTTTATAAAATATTTAAAGGATGCTATACTCCCTCTGACGTTGGGATAGTGAATCAGACAACTCAAACTTATATGTGTGCAATGAAAGTTATCTTCAACAAATCAAACCAAATTGTAATGGAAAAAATTTGTTTAATTAAACATTTGTTCCTCCAAAAGGAGGAAAAAGAAGGAAATTTATTTCATGTAGAAAATTTGCAGGAAAATTAAAGTAAAACTAACTGATAAATACTGCAGCACAACTACTTACCCTCAGAGATCTATCAAAGGAAGCACTAAAGACTTTAGTCCCTGAAGCAGTGTGCAGAACAGCAAGAGCATGCACTGTCCCAGAGTGACCCATCAATGTGTCCAGCTCAGCGAAAGAGCTCTGTTCCCACACCTATAAAGAAGACAAGTAAATGTCCATGTAATAACAGAAATGGATACGCACCTAATCAAATATATCTCGATGCCAATCAAAGAAATAAATCTCATCTTATCTCATCTCATCATGTTCCTCTTATACCTTGCGGTGTTGAGGTGAAGTATAAACAGTGGGAGTGTGCCCGCTTATGGTTTTCATGTATCGATATTCCCATGGACTCTGTTATTCCTTGCATCCATCGTTTACTTGGTCAGCCTCATCCTCTGCTTCCCTCTGGTCATTGCTTGTTGTGGTATATTGTTAGTTGGTAACCTACTTGCATGGCCAAGCCATTTGACTTGCTGCCTTCTAATAAAATATAGTGCAGCTATAACCCCCACTTTAGTCCTAATTTCTTCATTTCTGATCTTATCTCTTCTTGATACATTGAGTATTCTTCTCAGGAATCTCATTTCTGTTGTTGTGATTTTTCTTTTCTCTTTTTCTGTCACTGTCCAGGTTTGGCATTGGTAACATAGAGATTGTAGAAAGATTGTGTTGTAAAGTGCTTTTTTAGTAGTTATTGATACATGTTTGTTCTTTAGTATTGGTGCCATTTGTCCAATGAGTTGGTTTGCCTTATTGCATCTATTTTCGATCTCGTCTTCTGATTTGCCATTTGATGATATTATACTTCCTAGGTACTTGAAACTCTTTACTTGATTCAAGGGATGTTCGTTTAGGTCAATCGTTGTTGCTTTTTCTTCATTAGTTATAGTCAATACCTCTGTTTTACTTGTGCTAATTTTCATGTTATGTTCCCTACACATAAAGAAATAAATGCAATAGCAAAATTACAACAGTGGGCAGGACTCTGGGGATATAGTGCCAGGTCTATAACTTGCTTTCACAAAGACCATTTGGTGAGTGACCTGGAGGAAGGCATGCACGTCATCTTATCTCCTGGAGTTTTCTAGTATCTAATTTACAAGCTTGGCTTTGTGGCCAAGGGGTTATGGATGCAATTCATAATCCCGCATACCGTGTATGAAACACAGATGTGGGCGATTTGGCAGCAGACCGCCTTGTATTGGTTTTTATAAAACGGTATGAGTGCTGGTTGTACAGAAAAAAATGGCAAACTACTGAACGTAAACTTGCCAAGAAATCACAAACAGCCTAAAAATGCTGGGGTTGACTGCGACGGCCTGTAAAGAACATGCAACAAAAGAAAAAAGAAATTGACAAGGCTGGGTCAACCAATATGTGGTCACCACAAAATTCCATCTTCCAAAAAAAAGAGAGAGAGGAAGAGGGTTTAAACTAGGATCTTTGGACCAGCAAATGAGTGCA
>JACEFZ010015774.1:0-47500 GCA_014155875.1 Cepaea nemoralis | reverse complement strand
TCCAGTCAATTCAGCGACAAGCCGACTGCCATCACTCCGAACATGTAGTTCACGTTAAAACAACCACAGACAGATGTAAAAACATTCCAAATGAAATTCGCAGCTCACACACACTCAACTCAGTAGCAGGGCAACGGAACCATGTGCTACCAGTCCAACATGAGTAAAATGCAACTGTGAACAGTAGCCAGAAGCATAAACACTTCAGAGGCGTAACGGTTCAAATATCTATCCACCAGGTTGGGGACTGGAAGTCCTTATCACATAAACTAACAAAGCAGAACAATTTAAAATGTCAGAAGTCAGTCAACACTTACATGTATACAGTTTTTATCTGTGCCACAGACAATGTGATGATTGGTGATGGCAATACTGTAGACACTACCACCTGAAGTGTCTAGATCTCGTATGCATTCAAGGCTGTTGATATTCCACACCTGGACATAGCAGACCAACAAAAGCACCATTAGTTTACTTGCCTGACAGATATGATAGATAGATTTGTAACCACATTCTACTTCAGTCCACCAGTGGACACATGCCGGAACTGATCGTTCTTCCACCTGACATTAGCAATGCTCTATCTAAGCCACACTTTCAGCTTTTAGCATATATCATCATCATCCAGTGCCTTGCCGGCTGGTGTGGGCAATCATGCCTCTCCACATATTGCGATCTCCGACAGTATGGATCAATTTGTGTGTTGACTCCCTTCCCTGCCATGACACAAGACTGTCAAGAATCTTCTCCCGCTGTCTTCCTCTATCTCTCTTTCTGAAAATCTTTCTAGTTGTCTTCATAGATTTTTGTTTTATCCTAAATATTTTAATTCCTCAGTGATGTGCTTGTAAGTTGGCAAGAGCTTAGCCTTCCTGCAGTACAGCGTGCTATGTCCGATAAGATCAGGCTACATTTTCACGGAGAAGACATATGACCACAATCCAAATCTTTAAAAAAAAATACTTACCCACAACAGAATATGTATATTAATGTGAATTAAAGGAATCAAACCCTAGTCTAGAAAAAGGCTAAGCTAAGTTGGATGTGTTAGTCGAAAGGCAAAAATATAGCAACATTACTGTGAACAGACAGTGTAACAAAGATTCTTCTCAGGATGAATTTAGAACTTTATGCATGTGCAGACAATGCACAAGATCTACAACAATTAGAAGACGCAGTTGTACACAATGAGCAGCTGGGGTTGGAATTAAATTGTAAGAAGACACAGGTTATGGTCGTCACTAGGAAGAACGAAGTACCACAATGTAATTAATATACAAGTACATGGGAATATTCTTCAACAAGTGAATCGGTACAATTATCTCGGAACAGTCATAACATCTGATGGGAGATGCCTTGAAAAGATTAGAACAAGAATTGCCATGGCGAAAGTAGCCTTTAGCAAGATGAAAAACATTCTGATCAATAAAAAGATGTCAATTGAAACAAGAAAAAGAGTGTTGAGGGGATATATAGAGCCTGTTCTTTTGTATGGATGTGAAACTTGGACAATGTGCAGTCAAGCTGAAAAACATCTGATGGCTGCAGAAATGTGGTTTCTGAGGAAAATGCAAAGAATACCATGGACAGACAGAAAAACCAATGACCAAGTACTACAGGAGACAAATGAAAATCGTAAATTGATTGGAGAAATTAGACGTAGACAGTCAAAATGTTTTGGACATGTTATGAGAAGAAATTGACTGGAGAACTTAGTAACAACTGGCAAGATCGAAGGGAACAGACTAAGAGGAAGACCGAGAGGAAAATACCTGGATGGCTTGGCCATATGGCATGGACGAGACAGGAACATTGAGCTGATCCACGACGCTGGTGATCGAGTGAAATGGCGAGTCATGACCGCCGACGCTTTCCGGCATGGCACATGATTGATTGATGCATGTGAACAAAGTCTTTTGGTTGTGTGATTAAGTAACAGCTGTGGGGAGCACTGCAACATTATACTTAGTTAACATACAGGTATAGGTGAAAAATATGACCAAAGTCTTTATCAACAAACAAGAAAAATACAGCAACAACAACAACAAAGACATACAAAAACAAGAATATTCAGCTAAGAATTTGACAGTAACTGCAGGTAATTACCATCTAATTCCCAACTAAGTATTCGTGATTTCTATCCTGTTTTGTGAGTGTGCATATGTGTGTGTGCATGTGTGTGCGTGCATGTGCGTTTGTGTGTGTGAATCTGTATCTGTGTGCTTGCATGTGTGGGTGGGTGCATGCGTGTTTTTTTTTTCCTTGTCCACTGATAAAGACTTTAGTCAAAACACTTGCCAATTTCTGTGTGTTTTTCTGTTTGCTGAGCTTCCTAATGACATGTTGTGTTTATCTGGACTCTAGTATTAGCTCAGAAGCAACCAGCCTCCTTTTTATTGATACCAGTGGTTCATTATGAATGCTAATGCACAGTTAGAACAGATGTAGAATTGTCCTATTCATTTCTTAACAAATCTAGGATAAGCAAATAAGTAAAGGCTCTTTTCACAGAACTTGAGGCATATAGTGCTAGCCTCATAATTGTATAGACCAACAGGCATTCAAGAGCTGATGTTGTCAATACCATACCAGCCACATGTACTTCTCCAGACAATTCCTGGCACCCATTTAAGGCTAGTTAGACCCGGGAGCCCAGGTCAATGTTTACAAATGTGCCTCGATGTGAATTTGAAACCATGACCACCAAGCTGCCAGGTAAGTGTGCTAGCCAATGCATTATTGCAGTTCCAATAAATCTAGGGTACAACATATCTCCTCCATTGTAGATAATGTACACAGAGAATACCTGGGAAGTAATCAACACTAATATTTGCTTTTTAAAGCATTGTTTAAAACCTTGATGATTCAAGACGCTTCATTTTGACCAACTTAAAGAATTGGAGTCTGGTGATGACTTGGTTACATTTCTGTAACTAAGCACCAAAGACTTCAGGTCTAATATGGTTGATAGGCTGTTGAGCTATTAAGGCATCTGGAGTATTTTTGCTTCTGGCTATGGTTTGCTTTTGCATTTCCCTAATTTTTGAACTGGTAGTACATGATTCCGTCGCCCAGCTACTGAGTTAAATGCGGGGAATGACACTATGAGCTGTGGGTCTAATGCAAAATGCTTTTACATCTTTCTGCAGTCGTTTGTATGGTGAACTACATATTCAGAAAAATTATGGATGACCAGTTGCTGAACTAGCTGGTTTTGCCTTGTGCAGTAAGGTGTGTACAACTGCCGGTTTTCTAATGACTGTCGCTTCTATTGATGATGAAATGTAATTTTAGTGGTGGACTATTATGTTGGCATTCTGGTGGCGGCCTTAAGTATCTACTCGTGTGTGTGCTGTTGGTTTGTCGGAACTGCTTCTGTTCCACTTTTCACATGGGACAATAAGGAACATTGTATGTGATATTCACTGGCACAGGAATGGAGCATTATGGGGTGGTCCATGAAGTTGGAACTGTGACTAACTACTAACCAAGCAACACACTAACTCTCAGATATCTTGCAAGCTCTCCTAGCAGTGAGTGCAAGACTTGAATGCTGATTGTCTACCATCATCATGAGGAATTACTATGATTCTCTTGCAGTCTTTGCATGCAAAGTTTTATTCTTTAAAAGGCTTCATCACAGCAGAGACCATAGCCAATCATCTCTTTGTTAGCCAGGTTAGTGTCTGCCCAGGATTCCCCCAGGGAGGTGAAGTGAGATTTTGGTCAGCATAAGCCTTGACTTGGACACATCATTACCTCTGCATTCTTCTTCATCTTCTTCTTTTGCTTTTCTCTCTCAATGAAGCCTTGGCCTTCAGCCAACTCACACCAAGTCCTTGGTACACGTGTTCATAATTAGCTGGACTTTGCAGAATTCTATAAGAGTGGTAGCCAGCCCTTCTTAGTTGCCTCGTTCACCATGCATGGCAGGTTACAGTGCTACTTTTTTTTGGCTTCCCTTATGGACTTTGGTAACACAAGGGTGACCTCTGCATTACACCAACACTAATAAAAGTAACATCACTAATTAATTTCTATTTGCTGATGGTCAGGCTTTAACAGAAGCATGATAAGCATAGGCGGTCGTGTTTCACCATCTCACATACTCATCAATGTTGTGGATCAGCTCTGTTTTTGTCTCTGTTATGTCATGTGGCCAAACCATCCAGATATTTACTTCTCTGCCATTCCCTTGTTCTTTTCCCCTCCCCCCTCTCTCTCACACACACACATACACAGAGAGAGAGAGAGAGAAGGAGAGAGGAGAGAAAAAAAAAAGAGAGAGAGAGAGAGAGAGAGAGAGAGAGAGAGAGAGAGAGAGAGAGAGAGAGAGAGAGAGAGAGAGAGAGAGAGAGAGAGAGAGAGAGAGAGAGAGAGAGAGAGAGAGATTTCCAGATGGAAATTTCTGTTAAAGTAACAGAAATCATAACAATTGGCAGAAAGCAATATCAGCAAGAATTTATTAACAATTGCTAATGAAGGGAAATATGTTACTCCATTTACCCAGAGAACAGAAGTTCATCTGCTGGTGAAATCAGTACTGAAACTGAACTCAGATGTTACAAAGCAAGAAAAATCATTATCCAGATCACTATTATCTACGAAGCACATACCAGAGCTTGTCCTAGAACTTTTTTTGCTGACATTTCTTTTGTTTGGAAATTATTGTGAAACAAGGTGACTTACATCAGTCAGCAAGGCACTCAATAATTACTTAACAAAGACAACACAAACATCAGATAGCACAGACTGTTATTTGCATCTTGTATATCATGAACAATACATGTATTTTGCCAAAGCTGCTGCTATACACTGCTGAAGTCACCTTCTGTGTAGCCAGCAAGACACTAGTTAATCTGTAACTACCTTGGTAACATATGCATTTTTAATGGAATAACAGTGACTATACAAATGTATTTCAGCCAAATAAGGATTCATCTATTTGCTTATTTATATTTAATTCTGTAGTTTGCACCTGATGAGATACAGCAAAATATTACAGGCAATAAATTGTGCAATATGTTGACTGTGTCTTCTTTGTTCACAATCACCGAACAATTTGCATGTTGCACACATTTCACACATTCATACAGCTGGAAACATGTCTGTTACTTACTTTCACTGTTTGGAAAGAGCCACTGAACAAATATTCAGATGTAGCAGCCAGTGTTCGAACCCAGTGATTCAGGCCTGTCAACTCTCTCTTCAGCTCATACGTGTGGATGTCATACACCTGCAAGATTTGTGCATACATCTTCATAAATTCAAAGCTGGATAGATTACTTCAAACTATCACATTACTCATGTTTATGAATACATATTCAGTAATTTCAGAATTAGGTGACTTCAAACTAACACACCACTGGTACCTTGAAACATGTGTATACATTTACAGTAAATTCAGAATTGTATAGGTGATTTCAAACCATCATATTACTCATGGTTTGTATTATTTATTATACATCTTCAGTAATTTCAGAATCAGATCACTTCAAATTAATACATCACTGGTACCCTGCAAGATTTGTGCATATATTTTCAGTACATTCAGAACTCGAAAGATGATTTCAAATCATCACATTACCCATGATCTGCAGAATTTATGCATAAATCTTCAGTAATTTCAGAATTAGATGACTTCAAATTATTACATCACTTGTACTCTGCAAGATTTATGCATACATCTTCGGAAATGTCAGGACTAAATTTTCAAAAAGAAAGTTGTTGCATATTCTTTACAGGACGTAGCAGTCAACCCCAGCATTTTTTGGCTGTTTGTGATTCCTAGGCAAGTTTACATTTAGTAGTCTGCCATTGCTTTCTGAATGACTGGCACCCATACTATTTCATAAAAAAACAATGTAAGGCGGTCTGCTGCCAAATTTCCCACAGCTGTGAATTGAACGCAGGAATGCAGGATTATGAACTGCACTCTTACCAGCAGTGTTTATTGTTGTTTTTTTCACCAGCACAGTGGTTATTGTTTTTTGACCAGCACAGTGGTTGTTTTTTGACCAGCACAGTGGTTATTGCACACTAACCAGCACAGTGGTTATTGTACACTCTGACCAGCCCATTGGCCTGGACTTCCAGATCAACTCAGCCTAAAATAGTTACCAAGAAATATCTCTGAAAGTGAACACAGCCAGTGTATTGGCCGCTTCAAGCCCTCAAGTGCTGTCAATCAAAATATTGGTCTAACATCATATTCTCAATATGCTTTAAGGCTTGTATAAGAGTCCCAAGCTTGTATAAGAGTCCTATGTTTGTATAAGAGTTCCAAGCTTGTATAAGAGTCCTATGTTTGTATAAGAGTCCCATGCTTGTATAAGAGTCCCAAGCTTGTATAAGAGTCCCATGCTTGTATAAGAGTCCCATGCTTGTATAAGAGTACTACGCTTGTATAAGAGTCCTATGCTTGTATAAGAGTCCTATGCTTGTATAAGAGTCCTATGCTTGTATAAGAGTCCTATACTTGCAATATGACTGCGCAAACTACAGATACTAACCCTGATGACTTTAAGAGATCCACTGAAGACCATGTTGTTGGCTGCGACAAGGGTACACACTCTGTTGTCATTGCCTTTTATCATATGTGAAAACTCAAATGTGTCAACGTTCCATACCTGCAAAGGAAAATGAACAGGTTACAGCCCAGCAGCAAATGGCAAGATGTGAATCTGTTTGTATACTACAGTACTAGTAGTCTGTTGCAAGATAATGGTTAGTGTACATTCTTACTAGCACAGAGGTTAGTGTACATTCTTACTAGCACAGTGGTTAGTGTACATTCTACATAGCACATTAGTTAGTGTACATTTTTACTAGCAGTGGTTAGTGTACATTCTACATAGCACATTAGTTAGTGTACATTTTTACTAGCAGTGGTTAGTGTACATTCTACATAGCACATTAGTTAGTGTACATTTTTACTAGCAGTGGTTAGTGTACATTCTACATAGCACATTAGTTAGTGTACATTTTTACTAGCAGTGGTTAGTGTACATTCTACATAGCATACTAGTTAGTGTACATTTTTACTAGCACAGTGGTTAGTGTACATTCTACATAGCACACTAGTTAGTGTACATTTTTACTAGCACAGTGGTTAGTAGTATGTTGCAGGATAATGGTTAGTGTATATTTTTACTAGCACTGTGGTTAGTGTACATTCTTACTAGCAGAATGGTTAGTGTACATGCTATATAGAACATTAGTTAGTGTACATTCTTACAGTGGTTATTGTACACTGATCAGCACAGTGGTAAGTGTACATTCTTACTAGCAAATTGGCTATTGTACATTCTTACTAGCAGAATGGTTACTGTACATTCTGATCTGGACACCTACTAAACAAACTGAACAGCACATAAATGCCTTTGAATATAAATGTTATGGACAGGTTGTAAGAATAACTTGGGTACAGAAAAGAACAAAATATTGAAGACAAGAACTGAATACTGAAGAAGGTTGGCTGCTAAAGATGATAAAACAAAGAAAATTGAAATATTCTGGTCACTTGAAACATCATGAAAGTTTGGAGAGAATAATCATGGAGGGGTATGTACCCAGGAAGAGAAGAAGAGGAAGGCCAAAGAGAAGATGAGTGCAGAATGAGGCAGAGGATCTCCAGATGAATGTATCGGATGCGGAACATCTTGCTTATGACCGAAAAGTTTTCCAGATGGTTCTGCAAAGGACACGCTACTGAATGAATGAGTCTAAGTTTAGTGCTAGTTTAAATTTCTTTTCACTTCTGCAAATTTCCTAGTGCTATGAAAGCTTTCTTGTCTTTTGTACTCTTATGTTAATTTCTCTATCTGCTCCCTCAATTTTGTTAACATTGTTACCTAAATTGGAGTGAAGTTTCAGCAATGGAGATCAGTTCATCATCAATTGTTTTTCAGTTTCTTTCATAACCTCACAGCATTAATTTTCCAAAACTAAGTTTACATCACAAATGCTAGGTATATAGTGCAGAGACGTTAAAAAAAACTTCACACTAGCTCTCAGATTGAATAAACTGAACACTACATTGTACAATAAATATGTACACAGACCATGTGCTTTGAGACTGTCATACTTACAATGATATTACAATCTTGTGAACCACTAAACAACTTATTTCCATGTGTGCACAAGGCCAGCACTATGCCAGTGTGACCTTCCATAGTTTTCAGACACTTGTAGCTAGAACTTGTGTCCCATACCTGGCCATAAACAAGAATAACTTATGTATAACTTTAAAAATTAGTATCAATTAATGTCAGCATGCAAATGATAATTTAGCTACCAAACTGCTCCACATGACTTTACTGATAGTATCAAAAACATATAATATAAATTCATCATCATCATCATATGCCATGCCGGTAAGCGTGGGCGGTCATGTTTTGCCATCTTACACGACCACCTGTCGTGGATCAGCTAGGTGTTCTTGTCTTGGCCATGCCATGTGGCCAAGCCATCCAGGTATTTACTGCTCTGCCTTCCCTTTGTTCTTTGTCCCTCAATTTTGCCAGTTGTCACCAAGACGTTCTCCAGTTTATATTTTCCCATAACCTGCTAAAAAAATGTGACTGTCTACATCTAATTTTTCTATCAGTTTGCGATTTTCATTTGCCTCTTGTAGGACTTGCCCATTAGCTTTTCTGTCTGTCTATGTTGTTCTTTGCATTTTCCTCAGAAACCACATTTCCACCGCCATTAGATGTTTTTCAGTTTGTCTGCTCATCGAACATGTTTCACATCCATACAAAAATACAGGTTCTATGCAGCGCTTCAACACTCTTTTTCTCTTTGCAATTGACATTTTTTATTAGTCAGTATGGATATTTTGCAAAAGGCTACTTTTGCCAAAACGATTCTTGTTCTAGTCTCTTCAAGGCATCTCCCATCAGATGTTGTGACTGTTCCGAGACAATTGTACTGGTTCATGTGTTTAAGAATAGTCCCATTATCCTTATATTACATTGTAGTATTTCTTTCTTCTTTGAGATGACCATAATCTCTGTCTTCTTACAATGTAATTCTAACCCTAGTCATTCACTGTGTACAACAACCATATCTACTAAATGTTGCAGATCCGACATAAATTCAGCATACATTAAATTGGTTATCTTCAAGACCATACATATGTGAAAACCAACAGGTAAAAAAAGATATGTCAGTTTACAGATAAAAATAAATTATAATTTGAAAAATCATAAATATATATCAGATCCACCTGTCAACAATAATTCATCTAAATTGTTTATTAAAATGTCTCTTCAACTGATTAAAAATTGGAAACTGACAACTATATCTTTCAAATTAGACATGTTTAAGATGGCTACTGATGTTAGTTAGTTATTGCTTTACTGTAATGACTTAGGAATGACTGTCAACAAAGGAAAGATCATTATTTTCAAAGGTTAAGAATTTAGCATGCAGGCCCGTCTGACATGTTGCCATTTTATCTATCTGTTATCACATATTATTTATTCATACATCACTTATGATGCTAATCTTAGACAACAAGGACAACAACAGAAAAAATATGCATTATAAACTCATGGAAAATGTGCACAATCAATAATACATAACCTGCTAAAACTATTTGTTGACATTGGAATTATAATTAGCTAAGGTAGATGTAATGTAAGACAGTTAATAGATCGATTAAAATGAGGAATAACATGGCAGGAACAGAAAATAAAGAAATATGACAACAATTCAGATTGCAGAAAACATGAATGGAATCAAGGTCCGGCACTTAAGGTACTTCAGCCAAATAAAGAGATGTAACATAAACACGGCTCCGTGGCAAAGGAGTTATGGATGTAGTTCAAAACATCAGCAGCAGACCTGCCTTACATTAGTTTTTTTATGAAATGGTATGGGCTCCGGTCGTTCAGAAAGCAATAGTACAATGGTAAACTTGCCCAGGAATCATGAACAGCCAAAAAATGCTGGGGTTGACTGCTACGTCCTGTAAAGAATATGCAACAACTTTTTTTTTTAACATAAACAAAAAAAAATCCCTTAGCAAGAACCTGCTGGAGGTATGTAAAGCACCATCACTTAGTTGTAGGCCTGAGTGTCTCTCCCATAGTGAACAAGAGATGGCAGCAAACCCTTGTCCAGCTCCACTCTTGAGAAACTTGTCAGCATAATATCCTAACCACTGCACCAATGTGCTGGCTCTAAAGAGACACAACTCTTGGTTACAGGATGTGCTGGAAAGAAAGTGGAGGGGGGAAGAGAGGGCATGCATAGAAGAGTAAAAGATGACGTATGGGTACACAACACCAAACCATGGACTGGGCCTGAAGAAGCTTGTATGAATGCATAGCCAAGATGCAAGATAAAGAGTTTGGAGACTCATACAATCAACCTTCAATGTTGAATATTAACCATGGTACACAACCTGTGGTGCTATTGACAGATGCAAAATCAGTACTTGAGGCGCTCCTGTCTGGGAAATTTCAAGTACTATGGACACTATTTTCTGAACTTGTCAGCCAGCACAAGGTCACCATACATTGGATGCCTATCTCACTGTGGAGTATCTGGAAATGGGAGAGCTGATCAACTAGCTAAGAAAAGAGCAATGAAGAACAATCACATGTGCCTGTTACATACCACCAAAAAAAACCAAAAAAACAATCAAATCAGTCAGAAAGCTACCAACACTAGCTCAAGATGATTACCACTTTATGAAAAGACCAGAACAAATCATTATTCTGCACCTCAGAACAGGATAAAATAGATTACACAACCGCACTTAAATAAAATTCTAGACTGGCGAATCAGCCAAGTGCACATGTGGATTGGCGCTGCAGACAGCAGATCCAAGACTGCCCAAAATACATATCTAGGCAAACCTTCTGGCCTAGAGAAACAACAGTAGAAGATAAACTCTATGGACCACTGAGTGAACTACAAAGACAGTGAAGTTCCTATAAGAGACATTGTAGATACAGACTAGCTCTATGTGGAGATGGCAAATGAAGACTATAATGTTAATTTCTGTCAACATCATTCACTCAATGTGTTACATATGGAGCTTTTTTAACTATGGTTATCTCCTTACTTTAATGGTTTTATCTGTGGACCCGCTAAATAACACATCTCCTATAGCACACAAACACCATACTGGACCCTGAAAATAAACAAAACACATGAAAATATACTGAAAACATGCATTAAACATCAGCAGGAGACACACAAGAAATAAGTAGGAAAATAACAATGAAGACACAAACAAAAAGTTGCACAATTATTTGCCTGGCATATTTCGCTGTATCTCTTCAGCTAGACATGGTAGGCAATTTAAACTACAGTGGAAATATATTTGTGGTATATTTCAGCTTTGAGGATTCATCATTTCACTTTATTTTTCTTATGTTGTGTAACTTCTGCAGTATGCACTTGACAAGATTAAGTGAAATATCCCTGGCAATAAACTGTGCAACATAATGTTTATGTTATCATTATCCGAAGTAAAATAACAAACAGACCCCCATTTATAAACTAGATGCAAAACTGTTATACTATTTTATAACTTGAACTTGATACTGATATATAAGCACATCAATATGGTACTTCATCTCAAATCAAGCTCCCCTAGGGAGGAGGGGAAAAGGGCCTAAATCCAAGCTCCTCGGCAGGAGAGAATAAGGCCCCAAATCCCCTGGGGAGGGGAAAAGGCTATAAATCCAGCCCCCTGGGGAGGAAGGGAAAGAGAATCCAGCCCTCTAGTGAAGAGGGGAAAAGGTTCCAAATACGCCCCCACCCTAAAGAGGGGAAAGGGGCCCACATCCAGCCCCCTTAAGGAGGACAGGATAAGGCCCCAAATCCAGCCCCCTGGGCAGGAGAGGAAAAGCCCCAAATCCAACCCCCACCCCCCTTTCCCCAGAGTAGGGAGAAAAGGCCCCAAATCCAGCCACCACCACCCCACCGGGAGGAGAGGAAATGGCACCAAATCCAGTCCTTTGGGGTGGAGGGGAAAAGGCCCCAATCCAGACCACCTCTCCCCCCTTTGAGGAGGAGGGGAAAAGGTTCAAAATCCAGCGCCCCCCCCCCCCCCCCCCCCCTGGGAAAGAAGGGAAAAGTTCCCAAATCCAGCCCACATGGGGAGGAGGGGAAAAGGCCCCTAGGGTGGAGGGGGAAAAGCCCCAAATCCAGGGGAAATGTTGAAGATCCAGCCCCCTGGTGAGGGATTAGGCCCAAAATCCCCCCCCCCCCCCCCAAGAGAATAAAACCCCAAATCCAGCCCCCTAGAGGAGGGGGGAAAGCTCCAAACCCCCCCCCCCCCCTAAATCCAGCCCCCCCACCCACTGAGGATGAGGGGAAAAGACCCCAAATTCAGCCCCCCCCCCCCCTTCCCTTTTGAACCCCATATACATGTTATGACCAATAAACATACGGTTAACACCTACCAGATGACCAACAAAAGTACCCTTGCACTTGAACATCGAGATGGGATCATACGCTGTGGAAATTGTGAAACAGTAAATTTGAATTGTGGGTGTTTATCCTTCCTCGGATATGAACACAATTATAATGGCATGTAACATATGATGCAGTACTCATGTAAATCTTAACATAATCTTCTTCTATTTCTTTGTCTGCCCTGTATCAATCAAAGAAGGATAAGCTAGCATATATCTCATGCCCAGCTCTTCTACAATGCAGTTGAAAAATCAAATTTAACTGATTTGGTGTCAAAAGATAACATATCACTAAATGTGACCTCCCTTTTGGACAGAAGGACGATATATTGTCATACAAAGGTCATTATGTTATTTGTTTTGCTCAGTGACATTTATGGACATTTACATTATAATACTTGTCCATTCGACTGTGTGCCATGTTTGATCCAGACCTACTTTTTTGCTTGACATTGAATCAGTTAAAAACAGAAATAATTGGGAAAAGTCTCAAACAAGTCAAAAGTGTCTCATTTCTTGGTAAAAGTCTCAAACAAGTCAAAATTTTCTCATATCTTGGTGATATATAAGAAACAATGATATAGAAGTAAAACTGAAATCAAGAAAATAATGAGAATAACTAATGGTACATTCTAGAACGCGTGAATTATTCTAACAAACGAACACTCTATCAGTTAAAATTGAGAGACATCAAGTGCTATGTATAGTCTACATTGTTATGTGGTGCTGAGTCATGGAATATGAACAAACAGAAGAAATTATTAATGCTGTTCAAATGTGTATAAACTAAACAGCTGTGAGTTGAACCCACTATCTCAGGGTCAGCTGGCAAGTGACTAGCCTCTATGCTACCATGGTTCCCATATATATACACATACACACATCGAGGCATACATTATGGCAAGATGAAATGACAACTAAAGAAGTTTAGTTAAACAACTTAGGAATAAAGGAACAATTACTAAACAAGAACATCTTCTTCTTCTTCTTCTTCTTCAGCATTCCGAGCCATTGAGGTTCTTTGCTGCAGATACAATCCGTCTCCATTCGTCTCTCTGGTTGACCTTCTCTAGCCAGTTGATGATTCCAAGTGCTTGTAGGTCTGTATATATATTATCTATCCACCGTTTTCTTGGTCTAGAACATGATTTTAAAAAATAAAATACTTTGGGCACATCATCAACTAGTGGCATGTCCTGTGTGTGACCAACTTTTCCCCCATAACAGTCTTTTTCCAACATTTCTTTGACTGCTATAATTATCAAGGCATCTGTTAAAAAAGGCACCCTGCCACTGCTTTCCTTCTTAGCAGTGACAACACTTGTTGTTGGCTATAGACACTGTAACCATAAAGAGATCTTCTGCCTACCATCACAGACATAAGACCAAAACTTACAACAATTTGTGGGCTGCTCTCATACTTAGAAAGACATAATACTCTGCTGAAAGCATAGTAAAGGGAAATGTGGAAGGCAAACATGCAAAAGGAAGACAATGGTTTTAATGAGAGAATAACCTGAGGAGATAAACTGGAAATAATATGTTAGAATTTACTATCATGAAGAGAAACACAGAGCGCAGGCGATCCATATCAGCGACCTTTGCTGTGAAGATGCTATAGGTCTTAAATCTTATCCCAGTGTTAATTTAAAAACTTATGCCCGTTAACTCTTTGTGATATTGATGATTGCTACTTAATAGGTTATGACAAAAGCTCTGAGTAATGTGACATCCACAATGCACTGAATATACAGGCAGTAAACTAAAGACATTAGAAATGTAATCAATAGAATTAAAACAAAACAAAATAATTGGAATGTTATTGAAATTGTATAAAACTGTGATTTAAATGTAACTGGATAAGCCACATTATGTTATGTACACCACATTAGTATAAAAGCTGTCTTGAACAGATGTTTAAAGGGAGATCATTCTCAGAAGGAGATTTGATTTTACAAAAGTAATTGTTATATTCTTCTAGCACTTTCCTTTCCAAAATGTTCTGAAACAATAAAATGATTTTCTTCTTATTTATGATTTCACCTTCTAAAATGCAATCAAATTTTACTCACTATTTACAATTTTACATAAATACTGAAACAAAACAATATGCAGCTACTACATACCACCAGCAGTGGCTCCCAAATTGATTCTATTGTTGACATTGGACATTTCTTCCTGCAACAATAAAATAATCCTTACATATGCTTGCACATGTAAAACTGTTATAGCAAAATTAAACAAGGTGCCACTTAAAAAAAAAAATTGGACACAAGATTAGAGCTGTCTCCCCTAGCTCCCTTTCTTAGCTATGCAACTGAAATAGTCAAACCTCGGTTTTCATTGCCTTCAGTTTTCGTTGGTTTTGGTTTTCATAAATTTTTTCCACGAAAAATGTGTCTCTGTTCTTGCCGGTTGCCTCGGATTTCATCGACGTTCCCAAGTGACCTGCTAATTTTGCGAAAACAAAGGGACCCATGTGTTCTTCTGCTTAGTTTGGCGTTGTTTTTCATTGTGTGAGCATCACTTGCTAACAATAAAATACGAGAGTGGCATTAAGATTGCTAAAATCGGTCATATGTACGGGAATTCGCCATCCACAATAAGTTCCATTGTAGCGAAAAAGAGAGCAATATAGGAGGCTAATGTAGCGAAAGGCGTGAATGACGAAACAGAGATCGCAAACAACTGAAAATGTCGAATAGTTTTAATTAATTTGGATAAATCAAAATCAGTTAGATGGTGATTCTGTTTTGAAGGCAATCGTATGTGAAAAGGCCAGACTGTTGTATGCTGATCTCATTAAGAAAATGCCTGGGACGAGTGCTAGTATACTTAGTGATTTTATGGCCAGCAGAGGATGGTTTGAAAAATTCACCATGCGCACTGGCATAGAGTTTTACTAGGCAAGGCAAGGGTGCAAGTCCGGACAAGTTTGGGGCTGAAAGATAGTATTAAGCACTATATTTATTCTCTATAAAATGTGTGTTTGGTATGTATTTTGAAGCGTCTAGAATGAATTAATTAGATTTACATTGACTCATATGAAAATAATTGCCTCGATTTTCGACTATTTTGGATTTCGCCGATTGTTTTTTAATGGATTATCGACGAAAATTGAGGTTTGACTATACTTGGTTGATTGTCAAGAGATGTTCTGTTACTAAACAGACCAGACAATTCTGGGACTTCATACAAGTGCAACTTAATAACAAAACATGAGAACAGTGTCGGACATAAATATCTCATCAAGACATATGAATTTTTTTTCTGTATTGGAGATTTCACAGACTGAACTGACAAGGATCTGTTAATTGTTAATTCCAAGTTTGTTTCTAAACTTTATACATATATAATATGTGATTATAAAAGGTATAAACTCGAGAACTTAATGATAACTGGCAAGACAGAAGGGAAAAGGACAAGGGGAAGAAAGAGAGGTAAATATCTAGATGGCCTGGCCACATGGCATAATCGAGACAAAAACACAGAGCTTATCTTGGGTGATCGCGTGAGATGGTGAAACGTGACTGCCCACGCTTATCAATATGGCACATGATGATGATACTTGAAAATTATAACAAGGACAAAACAAATTAAAATGACACCTATCACAAATTGTGTCTTTCTGACACAAATGCTTGGAAATAGCAGTCAAAGACTCATCCCTCATTCTTTTAGCATTTATTTTTAGAAAAAGCCATACAAAAAATATGTTGCTTCACACTGTAGAAATAAATAACTCACCGTAACAGCAGAAATGTCCTTCCTGTTATCCATAATTTCCTCCATTATCTTACTTTGATTTCGCTCGACCAGTTCTGAAATAGGCAAAATGATTGCCCAAGTCAATAAATATAAACTTAATGATTATGTAATAATTGAGGCAATTAAATATTGTAGTACAATTCATAAAGGAGTAGGTGGTTGAATGGTTAGGAATTCAAAGATCAACTTTGTTGGAGATGGGTTCTAATTCCTCGTAAGACAAAGAATTTTCATCCACTGAAGGTGAAGTAAAATCAAATCATGTACGCTGTATGGTGACTAGTTGGACAAGTTACCTCCAAAACACAGGTCATGAAAGCAAACACTAGATCGTAGTGATACGAATACCTTAATGGCAGGTTTTTAAAACTGGGTTTCCCTTGTAAGGAAAAGTTGAAGGCTTCTCTCTCTCCCCCCCCCCCCCCCCCCCCCTTTCCTCCGTCTCTCTCCTCCGTCTCTCTCTCTCACTCACTCTCTTTCCCTCCACTCTCTCCTCCTTCCCCGATCTCCCCTATTCCTCCTCACCCACTCTCTCACTCACTCTCTCTCTCACACACACACACATGCACGATTGCATGCACGTACAGAGTCAAAATATGAAGAATAAGTCTCTCTCACTCACTCTCTCTCTCTCTCACACACACACACACATGCACGATTACACACACGAACAGAGAGAGAGAGAGAGAGAGAGAGAGAGAGAGAGAGAGAGAGAGAGAGAGAGAGAGAGAGAGAGAGAGAGAGAGAGAGAGAGAGAGAGAGAGAGAGAGAGAGAGAATATGAAGAATAAGTCATTACCCTGCATTTAAAATAATCAACTATTAATAAGGCAGGAACTTTGAATACTCAAAAAGGTACTGAAGTGATCTTAAAATGTCAAATGTGATATTATTAAAAGACAAAAGTATGCACAACATTACTAACAAAGGAAAAAGTAATAATTGAACGAATTATGACATGAGTGGTTTGTTTATTTCTTCTTGAAAAGATTAAAACTTCATAAATACAGCTTTTTGTGAGGGAGGCAGCTGACACCCCATCTCATACAAGTTGTAAGTAGTATATGTAAAACCTGGAGCACTTACCCTTCAACAGTACCTTCCATAATAAATAAGTTGTAACAAAAACATGCACAAGGTAAATAACCATTTTACATGTATTAAAACACATTTGGCTTATGGTGCTAGACCCATATTTTGAATAAACCAATCAGCACTCGAGGGATGATGTGATTAATATCATGCAAACTGCCCTCACTTTTCCAAGACATTTTCTTGTTCCCATTTTAGGTTGAGTCGTCTAGTAGGTTACAGTGTTACTTTTCCTTGCTTCCAATAGGGGTATGGTAACATGCAAGCAGCTCCCAATCTCTGCCATGGAATTATCTTTGCCTGACATTAAGTCTATGCACTGTTCATATTGTATGCCTGAACTAACACTCCATGATCATACTGTAGTTTTTATTGTCTCTAACTATAAACATATATTTATAAATGAGGCTGAAACAGATACAAATATATACAGATTTTGTCCGCAAGGCTGTGTATTTCAGAAAACAAACCTAGTTTCAAGTCCACAGATTTTTCCATATTTTCCAATCTCTCCGAAAGACGACCCAACATAGACCGCAGGAACTCAATCTCTTGATCTTTCTCATTTAAATGCATCTAAAAGAAACACAAATGTACAGACCTGATGAAATAATATAAGAAACATTAACAAGATGTGTATAACTGAAATATTGCTGTACACTTCTGAAATATTATAAGAACCAAGTCCAAGATGAACTGAACTTAATTTGTGTTTATATACCTACTTTAAATCGTGAAAATAACAGCAAGATAACCAAGGATTTAAGATTAGTTTATCTGTGATAATACGTGCGATGCTCAAGAAATCACCTAACACCGCCCTAGGCCCAGACAGCATCCGATATCGTGACCTACTGGTGATGTCAGATGATGATATGGAAGAACTGGCCAGAGTCAGATCAAAGAGGAATGGCTACACAGCTACTTGTTGCCGCTGCCAAAACCGAACAAAGACCATTCAAAGATAAGCGGCTACAGAATCATTATGATGCAGAACACTGCTGGCAAGCTACTGGAGAAAATCGTAGCACACAGACTTGCTTGTGACTTGGAACAACTCGGCTGCTTCCCGCCCACACTTGGAGGATACAAACGTAACAAATAGTCATGGCTGAATGCGGCGGTCTTTGCTCAAGATGTTTACGAAGGATTTCATGTCAGAGAAGAGACATGTGCAGCCGCCATAGACTTAGAGGACGCATACAATAGAGTATCCTTCAAGCACTTGATGCAAACCCTCCTCAGACTGAAAGTGCACCCTCACCTTGTACGATGGATAGCTGCAGTTCTGCTCCAAAGGAAGGTGGTGCTAAGATGCAGGAGTTGGTCTTCTGAGCCGATAACGATATATCCAGGATTGCCGCAGGGTTCACCACTGTTCACCAATGATATGCAGGGCGAACTAGATCGAATTTCTTCATGGTGTGCTGATGCCATGGCCATTGTCAACCCTGCAAAGGCATCGGTTACATGGTTCTCCCTAAACAACCATATTGTGAACACAGACCTGCCGGCAGTAAGAATGGATGGGAGCATTTTGAGTAGAACCCAGTCAATGACTTATCTTGGCGTGAGGCTTGATCGTAGCCTGTCCTTCAGAGATCATGTCAATTATGTCATAACGAAAGCTCAAAAAGGTTTGTCAGCAATGAGAGTCATGGCGACTGCCAATATCGAGCAAAGACTACTAATACTTCTGTTCCAAGGACTGGTGCTTTTACGCATCGAGTATGCCCTGGCCATCCTCACTGTCACCCCTACACAGATTGGAAGACTTGAAAAGGTACAAAACGAAGCCATGCGCATCATTTTGGGCTGCACGAGAGACACCAGCTGTGTAGCAATGAGATACCTCCTTGACTTCCTGACAATGGAACACAGGATCAAGATCTGGAGAGCTCGTGCATACTTAAAAATAAGTGCAGATGAGCAGCACCCTCTGTATGACGCTATATTCAGAGAAAAGGGTGACAGGCTAAAGAGGGGCAAATCATGGATGGGTCGAGCGGAAGATGTCGTCAGACAGGTCTGCAGTCTTACCAGCATCAACCCCGGCAAGGAATGGGTGCTGGTGCCTCCAGCTTTTAAGTGCACTTTCTCCTGCATTATCACACTCGACAGACGGTGCAGACAGCAGAACCCTGCCGCTGTCAATGCAGAAGTCAACACTCTCATTTATGAACACTCAGATAGCCCCAAAGTGCTCATCTATACAGATGGATCTGTTGTAAAGCAGCAGAGAAGTGCATGGGCTTTTACAGCCCATTCAGAAGGCCGAACCGTTCAAGAATCCAGTGGTGCCCACTCTATGACCACGAGCAGCATGACGATGGAGGTGATGGCAGTTACACAGGCTTTCATATGACTGGAATCACAGCATTATACCAACGTGTGTGTACTAAGTGATTCAATGAGCATGATTCAGAAGGTCAAAGCTGGATCTGTACCTAAACAGTGGACTGAGTTGCTGCAGAAATCTGTTGTCCGTAAAGTCACCTTCATCTTCGTCCCGGGACATGCGGGAGTCGAGGGAAATGATTGATTGATTGATTTAGGAACCGACATCACAGCATTCGGGACATTCCCATAAGCGCTCCGTCCCCATCCTCAGCAGCCAGCAAAGAGTTCCAACACTAATAGTTCCAGTAGCAATCTGATTATATGTCCGTCTCGCCTTTCCTCTGAGCGTCGAGCATCGGCCAGATCCCCTCGTCACACCTCATTGTCTCATTCTTATCAGACTATGGTGATACAGAGGGAAATGAACGAGCTGATAAATTGGCTGGCTCTGCACCCCTTGTAGATGGCCAGCCCATGGATCGTGCCGATGTTATTAACGTCCTTAAAGATATGGCGAGAGCAGAGGACTTTGACATCAGTGAATCCACATCGCTGTCCATGATGAAAGACTTGGGAGTAAGAATCAGCACGGCCAGAAGCGAGAGGTATATCGGGAAAAAGAGGTGCCTCGTCAACCAAGACAGAACCGGCACTATTAGCCACCAGACGCTGATGCATATGCTGGGGGGAGGATCTGAGCACCTATGGACCTGTCCGGAGTGCAATTAAGATACCCCAACTGATAACTGATCTCTGATAACTGATTTGTGATAGCATGATGGAGACTGACAAAAAAACAAAAACAAACAAACAAAAGGGAATAATGCTTTGGTCTGTGTGAAGTCTACAAACATTTTATTTGTTTTAAAATTAGATGTCACAATAAACAACAAGACTATTGCTTCTAATTAATGCACAACAGTTTTTTAAATAACTGTTGTTATATAAAGAACCAAGTGATGACTGCGAATCTACAACCATGGCCAGACTGCGAAAACAGCAAATTAAAAGAGGTGTGGCCAAACAAGAACACTACGCAGGAAGCCAAAGAAGAATGATAAACCAGCACAGAACTGGTGTCGTTAGACGCTATACGCTGCGGGATTTGCTGAGGAGGGGATCCGAGCACTTATGGACTGAACGGTTCGATGTGCGATGAGGATGATCTGTCGACTAACTAACTAACTAGTTTTTTAAATAAAATATTCCACTCTGGAATAAAACATTTCACATGGAAAGTAGAAATTGAAGAAAAATTGTAGCCACAATCACATGAATAAACAAAAAGGTCAAAATGGTGAACTTCACTGATTATACATAGAAAACACAAGGAAATGCTCAGTGCATAGTATTTATGACAGAATGGCACACAGTTGAACCTAGTCATTAATAAACAGACATCCTTTACATTACGAAAGAAAGCTCCGATAACCATTTTATAAAGTTAGATTAACCCGAGGGAAACTTTGCAGAAAATCTTGCCAATACTGAGAGACTAAACGGGTTGCAAAGTTAATGTTGCTAAGTCACTCAGTGAGCCAAGCAAAGTCTATCATGGTCTAATTCATATTCATGTGTTCAAGTTTTGAAAACAGCATATATTAATGTTGCTTCTGTTGTTTCATTTTAACAGCAACATGTTAATAACAGCACCAACTTGTTCACTACAGTCAACAGTTTGTACTGGCATGAATATGCAACAGCTCAGAGAACTACAGAGTTTGAGGTGGGGGTGGTTGGAAGAGAGGGGAAGACAGGATGAAAATGATACTTCGTCAAGTGTCATTGTTGCTCCACACTCATTCAATAATTTTACATCAAATCACACATCTTATTTCCAATGTTTAACAACCTTCATTTTGAACAGATGTACAAACAGGACTCGCTTCAAAAGAATGATATAAAATTGTATTTTTACAAAAAAGACCATATACTGTATTTCAACTCATGCAGTGTGGCAATGAAGAATTTCATGTGTCGTGTTTGGCATGCATCTCTTAGGTTGCCAATGCCTGGACTAAATATTTACAGTGGTTCTTGAAGCAGAAAGTTATTCTTTTGAGTAGACCAAATATCAACATATGGATGCTAATCATGGACTATTTCACAATCACTGAAGAAGAAAATTGGGGCTTTCGAGTTTTAAATGCTACAGAAAAGTTCTTAGAATATGGTGGACCAAAAAAAAGAGAAATGCTGAAATACTAAAAGGTCTGAACATGGGCTCATAAACAACAACATGTCTCAGAAACTGAACTGGCCATATTTAAAACATCACAGTGGTTTGGAAAGAACCTGATGGCAGGCGTGGTTCCTGGAAGAAAGAACCTGATGGCAGGCATGGTTCCTGGAAGAAAGAACCTGATGGCAGGCATGGTTCCTAGAAGAAAAAGACAGGGATTGACCAGCACGAAGATGGACACAGGACATTACAGACACCTGGGCATGAGGGCATCAGATACAAGAGAACTGGCAAAGACTGAGAAACTTTTGATGGGACCTAATGAAAGCGACCTTCTGCAAAAGGTCCTGCTACATGATGAGATGAAACTTCAAGTTAACTTGTGCTGTTTCTATAATGTAATAGTAGGGGAGTTTGTGTGCTTCCATGACCCCAGGCCAGTGGTACCACAGCTCCTAGCAGGGTCTCTCAAGTCTGACAGTTCAAAAAGTAGAGACCAGAATAAGAGAGACTCCTTGGAGTTGGTATGCTGGGGACAGTCGATGAAGGCAGACCCAGCATAAACACCTGTCAATATAACAATGTATTTTATCATGACATCATATATTTAAAAAGTTATAGATACTCTCCATCACATATCAGTTAACAGTCTTACTGACCTGTAAGTCGGTCATCTTCTCTTCTGTGCGCTGGAGGAAATCCTTCATACTCTCAAACCTACAGGTCTTCATATGATCCTCAAGTTCTTCTTGGGTGCCCATGAAGTCACAGCTGTGGCAGAGACAAACCAGAATCACTAAGCATGTTTCTTTATTGTTTCAGTACCAAGCAATCTCCAAATTGTTGCTCTTTTATTGTTAAAAACCTGCTAAAGCACACAAATATTTCACTTTAAATGTGATAGAAAAATACAGGTAACAGAACTGTTACTAAACAATACCAATTTTGTATTAACACGATAAGAAAAAAAAAAAATAATAATAAAGGACCTTTATACATGCCTTTTAGATATATGGTGCTAGTCACTTACTTTTTAGGCTAATCGACAGTTGATGGGTTCTGTGGTCAATATGATGCGTCACCTTTACTTCCCAGGACATTTCCTAGTACCCATTTTAGGCTGTATCAACCTCAGAGCTGCAGGAGCATAATGGCTAGACACTCCACTGCCAGCCTGGTAATCATTATTTGATCAGTATCGAGTTAGATTGGAATCTTTTTTAATTGACCTGGGTTCCCAGGTCAACCAAAACTAACATGGGAACCAAACAAAGCTTTTGAAAGTAAAGGAAGTCGGCATGATATTGACAACATCAAACACCGAGCGCTGAATTGCATGGGGTAATAGACCTAAATTTGTATAGACCAATTGGCACTCGGTGGCTGATGTGGTCAGATCACGCCGGCCGCCTTTACTTTTTATGTTGGTACTTATTTGGTCTGGGTTGACCTTGGGGTAAGGATGAATTTTTAAAAATCCAGATTTGCCTTGATGCAGAGGTTTGAAGTATATATGTATAAAATGTATATATGCAGGTAGGAAGTAGGCATGTATAAAGGTCATAAATAACCTATTATTGTACCTATTATTGTTTGCAAAATTCACCATGTTGACATACATCAAAATTACGTATAGCTGTACAAACAGGTACCTTGATATAAAAGTCAACAACTGACATATGTTTTCTGGAATAGTATTATACATAAATAAAAATCATAATTTCCATACCCATATTTCTTAAAGGGGCAGTAGACGTTATTGCAATTTCTTAAATGATCCTCAAGATCCTGAAATAAAAAGACAACACTTTAAAACACTAATACAAAATATAGAAAATTTAAAAATATTTGGTTAAAGACTTAGACATTATTGCGTAGGCTATTATGACAGATTCAAGTTCCAAATCAAGACTGGCTTGTTGGATCTCTGTTTATGTGGCATTAATCAAACGATGGCCAGGCACCTACTTGCAGTTTTTAAAAAAAAGTTAGTTGTGAGTCCTTTTATAGCACGTCGCAGTCAACCGCAGTATTTATTGGCTGTTTGTGATTGACTAAGCAATTTTACATTCAACAGTTTGCCATTGTTTTGTAAAAGTCCAATGCCTCATATCGTTGAAATCAATGCAAAGTGATCTGCTTCCATATCGCCAGCAGCTGATTTGGTATGTCAGGGAATTGTGACACTGCATTTTACTAAACCTTAAGCACAGAAGCCGACTCTACTTGTAGTAATGAAGTTAAATAAACATGGCTTCAGTCAACTTCCTTCCATGAAAAACTGTAAGGAATGTCAAGAAACAAACTAATTATTGCTTTTATTGGAGTCACCTGATGTGGAGGCCTGAGTGTGAACAGAAAATTATCTGCATTATTCACCTAAATAAACTGACACCAGATGTAAAATACAAGTAAACAAGATATGCAGGTTTGAATTAAAGTACGTACACATGAAACCAACAACTCCAGCTGGCACATTTTTGCCAAAGACTGGTAACTAATTTACAACTCCTATCTCTCTTTATCATAGCATTCACCTCTATTTTGTCATAGATTAAAATACATATGCTCACTAAAACTGCATGCCACACCTTAAATATTATTTCTTTGATGTTTAAACTGATGTTTTCTATTAAACATGCCTTTATCAGTATTTGTGCAATCCCTGTCAAAGGTTGTTGTAACTCAATCATTTTTTTTGTTTCATTTTGTATATTGTAGAACTCAGTGTGCTTACAGACTTCACATTATATATTAAAATTTGCTTCTCTGGTCACTTTATCATTATGGTCATGTGCAATGATTCTGCAGCGCAGACTGGGATAAGGCCTGGGTTGGTCATGTCTCTTCCACAGGCTTTAGGCATTCCGTTGTCAACCAACTCCAACCTAGTACCCAGAGGGAATGATTGTTTATAAACTTATTGTTGTGACATTAGTATGGTGGCCACCACTTGTCCTACTGCTTGTTACTGGGCGTAATGCTGGTTTTTTTTTTTCTTACCTTCTTCAGCAATGTTGGGCAGCCAGCATTGTTGGGGCACTCCACCATCATGTAATCACACTCACTCTCATGATCTCTAAAAAAAGACAATAATTTTTCATACAAAGCACAACCAAATCATGTCAAAATAACTCATAAACAAACATCAAGAACCCCTACTGCTCAACACGCACACAAAATCTCTCTCCCTCTCTCTCCTGTTTTGTTGTTGTAAGTTAATGGGAGGGTGTATAACAGTGATAGTTTTTGTAAATGATGTATGTATGTATTCAGGTGTCTATATACGTGTGTATGTGTTTATGCATGTGTGAGTGGCTGTGTGTGTGTGTGTGAGTCTGCTGTTTCATAACATGGTAATATACAGGTTGTCCATAAAGTCTGGACACATAGGATAATTGGATATTTTTCATTTAAATCAAATGAAATACAACATTCAAAATTATTAACAAATGTTTTGCTTCAACAGATTAAACATGGTTTTGTCAAAGGAAGAAAGAGTTGAGCTGGTTCTTTTTCTGGGTATGCTAAAGGAGAAAATGTACTCAACAAAAATCACAGATCCAATACACTTGACGCAATGGAATAAGGAGTGAATGTACCAAAATTGATGGCAGTGTGGATTTACTGCATCAAGTTCACGAAAATTGTATGAAACACATCAACATTTGCATTGCAAATGATAGAAATCATACTGAAGACGTTATATGAGTAAAAAGTTGTATTTTAACCCATGTGTCCAGACTTTATGGACACCCTGTACATTGTTTATGTAAACAGCTTTCATTTTACAATGTTGTTTTCCATGTGAATGTAACATGCACAATAGATCATTGATGTACGAAATATGAGTGGTTGGAAGGGCCAAATGTAAGATGGGTCTGCATGACCAATTTGTAACCCTTTGAAAATAAAGTTTATTTCTTCTCTCTCTCTCTCTCTCTCTCTCTCTCTCTCTCTCTCTCTCTCTCTCTCTCTCTCTCTCTCTCTCTCTCTCTCTCTCTCTTAAAAAAAATAAACATAACTAATTATTTTTTTTAAATCGTGGACTGCAAACATGAAAAGTCATACATCTAGGTTTCATGGGTGACAATAACAAAATAACATTCAAAGGAATTGTAAAGCAGATACAGTTTATTTGTTATGTAATCTGCACACTAAACTGAACATATTTATCAAATTAACAAGAAACTAACACACGGAAGACATATTATTTATGCTAGCTTAAAATAGTCATGTCTTAAAAATAAAAAGCGACTCCTTGGCAAAGGGATTATGGGTGCAGTTTGTAACCCCGCAAACTGCATTTGAAACACAGCTGCGGGTGATTTGGCAGCAGACTGCCTTGCGTTGATCTTTTATAAAAAGAAAGCAATGATAAACTACTGAATGTATACTTGCAAAGAGATCACAAGCAGCCAAAAAATGCTAGATTTGACTGCTACATCCTGTAAAGGATATGCAACTAACTTTGTTTTTAATAATAAAACATACAAACTAAATAACATTAAAAGCAAAATAACAGATGTTGTATAGAAATCTTGTATGGGTTAACTAGAACAATTATGCAAACGTCTGATTTTAGTATGAAACATTTACGGCAGAATTTAATGTCTGAAAGAAATTAAGAGCACAGAAAAGATATTTTAAAAAATAACAGTGCTAAAGACAATGGTACACTATAGTTAAAGAAAATGGTAAACTAGCATAATGGAAAATGGTAGAGTTACAGAAAATGGTAAATAGTTACAGAAAATAGTAAAAAGAGTTACAGAAAATGGTAAACTAGAATTCTAGAAAATAGTAAACTTGAATTAAAGAAAATTGATAAAAAGGCATCTTTTAATAACATACTGTACAACAGATATGGTACAAGTAGTAAAAAAATTAATAGGAATCAAAAGAGAAAACAAAACACAAAGGAGAAAAAAAATCATGCTAATGTTATCTGAAGAAAGATTGAAACTGTCTTTCCCTTGGAGAAAAAAGCTGCAATTTTTGAACAATTGAAGTATACTTACTTGCGACAGCACAGTCTAACTATCACAGGACACCTGGATGGATCGGTCACATACTGCCGCGAAGCTTTGTCAAAGTAGCAACCAAATTTACAGTGAATGACCAATTCCCCAATCTGCTCAGATACAGCAATATTGGCCACCATGACAACCAGTCTCTGCTCATCCACAGGGCAATTTCCTAATTGTGATGAAAAACCGAGAGCTTAAGAGATTAGTATTACAAGAAGTTGCATAAAGTGATGAAAAACTGAGAGCTTAAGAGATTAGTATTACAAGAAGTTGCATAAAGTGATGAAAAACTGAGAGCTTAAGAGATTAGTATTACAAGAAGTTGCATAAAGTGATGAAAAACTGAGAGCTTAAGAGATTAGTATTACAAGAAGTTGCATAAAGGACAGACTGCATGTTGCAGCTACAAAGTCTTCATCAGCAAACAACAACAACAAACAAAAGTAAATAAAGACACATTACTACTGCAACTAAATATGAATGTAATAACTTAGCAAAGACAGGGTGACCCAAAAAAACAGAACCCATTAAAAGTTTATTTAATCCTACTAAGGTCAAGCAAATTTCTTGAAATGTGGTGAACGTAAACTTTAGTCTGTGAACAATCATTTCCAAAAGTTTCAGTTATCTTGGTCGCTTTGCATAAAAGTTATCTCCTTTCAAGATCACGTTAATAAAAGAACCGATTACTTGATCTTGTTTTTCCCTTCATACTTTACGGTTCTGTACATCTCACCCTTCGAAAATTCATTTTATAAAGTAAGTAGACCCACAAATCACGTTTTATGTGGACGTCTAGACTTGCTTTAGTACGTGCTTCCATTATTATGTGTACAGTGTAGGGGCGGGAGGAGGGATTTTTAGGTAGGAAATACGAAAGGGGGGGGGGGGGGGGATGACGTTCTGAAAATATGGTGAAGGGGGGCACGGGTCAAATTTTTAGGTAGGAAATACGAAAGTGGGGGTAATGACGCTCTGAAAATATGGTGAAGGGGGGCACGGGTCAAAAAAGGTTGAGAACCACTGCTCTAGAATATATAAAATACCACAGCAGGAATCTCTAGAACATAAAATGCCACACCAGGAAACTCCTCTACAGTAACTAACAATGAGTGTCTGGTAAAGGCTATTGAAAGTAGAACATTAGAAGAGACAATGTTCTGTGGTCACATAATGAGAAGAGAGGCACTGGAAAACATTGAGATGACTGGAAAGCACATCAGTAGAACAGGCAGAAGCCGGGCAAAAGAAATAATGCCGGATGTCTTAAAACAGAGGCATGGAGGACTATCATTAAAAGAACTGATCCAGAAATTCATGGATCAAGATTTGTGGAGATAAAGTGGCAGGGAACGTGATATGTATGTTGCAATGCTGTCCACAGCAGTGACAAGGTGACAAATAACTTTAACTAGGTCATTATCTTATTATACACATAATCCCAAAAAGTCACAGTTGTCATAAACAAGATAATACACATGACTCACCGTCAGCATGCGTCTGGACACAAGATCTACAGTATGTGTGCTGTTGGACAAACAGAAGTAAATCACGCTGTCACAAAACAAATCTTTACATGAATCAAAACCAGAACGAATATGATTTAAAAAACTTTTATCAGTGAATACCCCAAACTACTTTACAATGAAAATAATAAAATGCTTAATTAATAAATAAAATAATTATCAGTGAATATTATAAAATACTTTATAAATAAATATGATAAAACACTTTATCAATTAAAATGATAACTAGCTCATAAAAGGTATCAGATCTCAGAAACTGAAATACTTTGGTCATATTAAACAAAACAGTGGTTTGGAAACAAGTGATGGAAAACGTAGCTCCTGGAACAAGAGCCAGGAATTGATCAGCACAAAGATGGGCATAGGACACCGAAGACACCCTAGTCATGAAAATGTATGCAGCCAGGAACTGAAAAGGATTGAGAATCTTTTGGGCTGATGTAATGAGATTGTCTCTCTTTAAAGGACCTGCTACATGATAATGATGAGCATATGTGACATAATGTTTGATCAATGCAAGTGATGAAATACTATAATAATGAGCATTTGCAATGTTAAAGTACGTAAACTATGAGTGAACACAAAGCTCAGAGGTTATAACACCAAACTCTAGCTCCAGCAGACATGGTTCGATTCATGGTGTGGATGGAGTGGATTTCCACAAATAAGAAGAAGAAGGTAAACTCCCCTTGATCCTGAGATAGTGGATCGAGCATCTAGTCTCTTTGGGCAAGGCCAAATAACTCTCAGGGCCTGTGTGCACAATGCATACATTAAAAATAACTGAGTAATTAGAGCAGGCCAATCAAGCCACTGCCCTGGTTCAATTTCAAAATGAGAAAACCCACCAACAAAAGAATATTTATAGCATATGTGATTCTGATGTACACACATTTGGATCCTTGCAGAGCTACAGAGTTAGTGTACAGTGCTAAGATTCTCCTTATGTGATATATGGATGGTGACTGAAGCACTCTGAAGATATATGTTTGCTTTAGAAGTGAATAAAAACAAACATTTTAAAATGTCAATTTTCAAAACAAAAGAAATTCACTATACTAATTGAATGATAGCTTAATATACAACTGATATTTTTTTAAACCTCTCTTATTATACACAACACACCTATAATAACAACTGTGATATAACATAGAAAATATACTATACAAATAACAGCAACACATATTTGAAGATAACAGCCATTTAAATAATACTGTATGAACAAAACAATATGTTTGATGGACAAATAAAGACATTGAAGATCCTAAACGACAACAAAAAAACATCTCTGAAAATAACAGTAGGCTTATCAAAATGATAAAAGACCCAAAGGAGAAAACATTGTATATTTGAGGATGGCAGTGCATTAATTCACTGAAAACTGAAAATAACAACACATTTGTGATTACAGTAATATTTTGTGCATCTAATGACATAACAAACCTAATGTAATACCAATGTACATGTGAAGAAAACTGAGTACTTCAATTATGCAAAATACTAAATATAACATCAGCATGCATGTGAACACAATAGTGTGCTAAAGGATACAACAGATTTTAATTATACACCACACTAAATGATACAACAAACTAAATGTAAAATCAGCGTACATGTGAAAAAAGCTGACCACTTAAATTATGCAAAATACTAAATCAGCATGTATGTGACATCAAGACACCTGGACACTAAACCATTCTTCTTCCCCTGCTGCTGTTGCCTTTTAATCCTCATGCCAAGAACTCCTATCTGTTGCCATCCCCTGCACCTCACTCCATGTTATCCCCATATTATTCACTTGTCTTCCTCTACTTCTTTCATCCTGTGGGTTACAGAGAAAAGACTTTTTTTGTTATACTATTAACAGGTTTTCTCAGCATCTTTTCCTCACCTCTTGAATCACTGGAAATTGTTTAGTTCTCTTCATAAGCTTCACATCAGTGATTCTATCATGCCAATGTAGCTCTTCTATTTTGTGCAGGAACCAGTTATTGAATGCCTGTAGTTTACTGGCAATTGTTTTAGTCATTCTCCATGTTTCTGTTCCATACAGCAGTACTAATATGACTTTGCCGGTCTCCCTGGTGAAGGGGTTTAGGACGTTGTTCGTAATCCTGTATAATCTCATACGAAATACAGCTGCGCGAGATTCGGCAGCGGATCGCATCGTGCTGGTTACTTTACGGAGGTATGTGAGCCGGTCGTTCTGAAAGCAATGGCAAACTACTGAACGTAAAACTTACCAAGACATCAACAGCAGCTGAAAAATGCTGGTGTTTACTGCAATGTCCTGTGAAAGATATGCAGGGGGAAAAAATATGACTTAGAGTTAAATATTCCAAGTTTGATACTAGTATTAAGTGCACCATGATGAAGTTCAGGCATTGAACCCTTGTCCGACCACACTCTTGTCATTATCAGAGTAACATTCTTACCATTATATTAACATACTCATTACTAAACTATGAAACAATCTAAATGCAACATCAGCATAGAATAACAAGGGAGCACTCAATACAATTTTTGTTAGGTTGAAGTAATGCCGGCGCTGTGGCAAATGGTTATGAACGCAATTCACAATTCAGCATACTGCATTATAAACACAGTTGCATGAGATTAGTAAGTAGACCGCCTTGCGCTGGTTTTCATACAATGATGCATGTGCTGATCATTCAAAAAGCAAGGGAAAACTACTGAACATAAACTTGCCAAAAAATCACAAACAGCCAAAAATTCTGGCGTTGACTGTGACAACCTGTAAAGGATATGCAACTAACTCACTCAATACAATATCAACATGCATATGAAAACACAGGATAGTTCTAATCATATTCTTACAAACAACACACAAACTCACCCCACAAGCCACAATGACAGGATCCCTAAACACCTTCCCACACAAGACACAAAACAGTTTCTTGTTTGGATTATCTACAAACACCATAATATCCTGTAAACAGATAAGTATGCATATTTTATTCAAATTGCATTATTTTAAAATAATGAATAATTTAAGAATTGTTTTCCCCTTCTCTGATTCAATTAAGTGTGTCGAATGTGCTGGAAATCCCATGTCTCTCGAGTTCAAAGACTATAGAAAACAAAAATTTTTCTCATGGCTATCTGCACACAGTGTCATATAATCTGTAGATTCTTAATTTAATCAAGAAATGTTTAAACCATTGGATTATTTGACAAAAATACAAAATTATAAAAGAAATTCAATAAAAGCTTGTCATAATGGTACACCTGTCACAGGTAAAATAAGCCTGAAATAAAGCAGTGATGTCAAGTAAAGTACCATTGTTTATGCCATGAGACTACTGGGTACATGGCACTCATCATCCAGTGCAGAACACTCCCCCTTAACCGTCTTTCAAAATTTATCTTTATCATTAGCCAAATGTCCTGCCTCTGTTGTCGTCTTGTATAAATTATCTATCACATCTTATATTCCTATATGTTGTGGTCTTCTGTTTCTCCACTTATCTGGTACATCTCCCTTCATAATGATCTTTTCCAAATAATTATGTCTTTTTCTATCTTCTTCTTCTTCAGCATTCCAAGCCATTGAAGTTCTTTGCTGCAGATACAATCCATCTCCATTCGTCTCTCTGGTTGACCTTCTCTTGCCAGTCATTGATTCCAAGTGCTTGTAGGTCTGTATATATATTATCTCTCCACCGTCTTCTTGGTCTACCTCGGGGGGTCTACAGTCATTTATTTCCCGAGTGTAAGCGAGTTTTGTTTCCCTATTATCTTCCATTCTTTCTATATGCCCCAGCCATTGTAGTCTATTAGCTTTCATGATACCAGCGATTAGCAGGGACTTAAACAGATCATAAATGTCTTTGTTACTTCTTCTTTTCCACTCTCCACTTCGTGTATCCCTAGTGGGTCCAAAGATGTGTCTTAAAACTTTGTTCTCAAAGGTTTGTAATAAGGCTTCGTCTCCTTTCGTTGTACTCCAGGTTTCAGAGCCACACAGCACAAGTGGTCTGATCAGTGTTTTGTATATTGTGATTTGGGTGTTACGAGATAGCGCATTTGATTTTAGTAGATGTTGTAGTACATAGCATATCTTACTTTCAGAATTGATTCTAGTTTGTATTTCTTCCTTTATGATGTTGGAGCAGTTGAAGATTGTACCCAGGTATTTGTATGTTTCCGTTCTTTTAATGGTCATATTATCTATTTGTATGTGGCAAGAGTTTTTAGCCATTCCGTCTCTTGAAATTACCATATATTCTGTCTTATCTTGGTTGATAACCAGCCCCATCTGTTGGGCTTTTTCCTTTAAGTGAGTCAATATTTCTAATGTCTTTTGTTCATTTTCCCCTATAATATCTATATCATCTGCATAACCAAGCAGCTTGGATGTTCCTCCAATATCACATTCCTCCTTTACCTTCCTTACAACTTTCTCTAGAGCCAGATTGAAGAGTAGCGGCGATAGTGCATCACCCTGTTACAAGCCAGATGTTATTTGGAAAGGGTCTGATTTCCTGCCTTTATATGTTACTATATTATAAGTATCTTCCATGCATAGTCTGGTCATGTTGATTAACTTCCTTGGTATTCCAAATTCCCGCATAGCATTCCTTAGACTATTCCTATGGGCACTATCATAAGCCTTTTTAAAATCCACAAAAATGTTATGGAGATCTCTTTTATATTCCCAATTTTTCTCTTTTTCTATGCAAGCCAATAGTACTTCATTTTCCACATTTTATTTGTCTTAATAACAAATCTTCAATACTGAGTTCTTGTTGGATTATCTGTTCGTTCTCTTTTTCATACAATATTTGTATAGACCAATCGGCACTTGATGGGTGATGTGATCGGTATCAAGCCAACTGCCTACACTTTCCACATTTCTGGGAGTCCATGTCAATTTAAACAAATCCTGCACCTAATTTGGCATTCGTGCACATTACCACAGGGCTAGTAGACAATCATGCTAGCCCTTGCACTATTAAAGCTATCAAAATTCTGAAATGCTAACATGAAATTATGTACATAATTAAAATACAATATTTGTTGATATCATAGGACAGAAAAATAGAAGCCCATGAGATCAAAGCACAATGCAGTTGAACTGGGATAACTGAAATAAGATAACACAACAAACAGCATAAAATATTGATGTGGATGATGATGATGATGACGATACAGATCCTTTTAACTGCTAGTAGTAGGGATATCTTTCACAGAAAATGCGGAATCATACACCTCTTTGGGAAGCAATATGGACAAAAATGGGGAACAGATAAAGATACTAAAATAAGAATACAAAAGGCAAGAGATTCTTTCAATGCACTAAGAAATTTGTGGAAGTTAAATTAAGCACCAAGCGTAGAATTTTAACTCCAATCTTAAATCAGTACTACTGTGTGGATCAGAAAGATTCTTCTTCTTCTTTTCGTTCATCCGGAGTGTTTTTTCAGATGTGATTGCGGTGTGTCTGTTATGCGCCCTTGGGCCGAAACCCGTAGGCCAACACATCGACTTTAGCGTGCTTTTTTGACCAGGTAGCATTCCTGGGAGACTCTCACTTTTGTGGTGCCATCTACAGCCCAGCTGGCCAAGGTTGAATGGTCGAAGACAACGGTCATCCCTCAAAGGAAGGCAGGGACAGTCCATAGCATTTTCCGCCATCCAAGGTTGCTTCCATAGTTGCAGGGCCGACACATAGCGCCCTGATTCTGGGCTCACCGAGGGAAATCGTCACGTCCTGCTCATGGCTGCTTTAAATCCTCACTTCAATATATTGGTCATTTCGTTTGCCCCGGGCCATTCCTGCACACACCAGACAAGTTTGCAGACGGTATCCACTCAGCGAGTTTTCGGACATGTGCTTGTCGTTGCGCCCGTCAGAGCTGTTCCAGGCACGACAGACATTCGGAAAACTACCTAGTCAGAGCTGTTCCGAACAAGAGCGGCATTCGGAAACTAGGTAGTCAGAGCTGTTCCTAGCACGAGAGACATTCGGACGAGACATTTCACTCGGACGTAAATGCGTAGTGTCAATTTTTAGTTTGCCACCCGTAGGACAACACTTCCGACTTCTGGCGGGCATTTTTTAATGAGGTTAGCCTTCCTCTGGTTTCGAGGCACGTTAGACTGTTGTGATGTCGCCAAAATCTCAGCTGGTCAAGATAGAACGATCAACGACATCGCGGTCGGCCCTCAAGGGAAGGCAGGGGCAGATCATGGGCATTCCCTCGCTATCCAAGGAGGCTTCCATAATTGCAGAGCCGGCACATGTTGCTCTGAGACTGGGCACACCCGAGGAGTTGCCACGTCCTGCTCATGGCTGCTTTAGTTCCTCACTTCCATGTGTTGGGAGTCTCGCTTGCCACTGATCGCTCAAGCACACACCAGGAGCGGTCAGACTGCGAGCGACATCCACTCGGTAAGCTTTTATCTTTGACTTCGGACAACGCAATAGGTTTGCTCGCCGTGCGTTCCATTTCGCGTCATTGAGACGTTCTTCCACTTTTGTCTACACTCTCTATGAGTTAGATACAGACAGTTTTCGTAACCATTTCCTTCGACTGGGGCACTTTTCTGACTTTTTGTACTCGCTCACAAGGTAGGCTACATGTGCTGCCGGCTCAGCACCTTACCTTCGTGCAGCAGTGAACGAGAAACGGCCTGGCCCTCTCATCCGGGGATCTCTCATATCCCCCAGCTGAGAGCCTTCGAACTTGTATCAGACCTGAGCATGTAGCTTGCTCAGTATCACGCCTCTATTTTTCGGTAGGAGGGTATTGGCCCGGCTCTCAGATCCGAGGGTTTGTGGCTTAGAGGCGTTCAGCCACAGCCCTCGACAGGGAGCCTTAAGTGTTTTGTCCGGACCAAGAACTTCTGCCTTCGTGCGCCTGATTTAAACTTCTGACTGTTATCCTCACCTCAGTCTAACCCGCAGAGCAGCAGGTTGTGTGTCTCTCTTAGTCTGGCCCCTATCCCATATGCCGTCCGATATGTAGTTTTCATCCATCGGCAAGCACATGGGGTCAGAGGGACACACAAGCTCCCCCACCGCGGCAAGGTGGAGACACATCGGGGGAGATCAGAAAGATTGAGAACAACTAAAATAATTACAAATAAACTACAAAAATTCACTAATTAATCCTTGAGCAGAACACCAATGTAGAGCTCATGGAGAGAACCAGACAAATCCAAGTGAACCAAGAGGTGAAGGAAAGACAATGGCGTTGGATAGGACACATACTGAAATATCCTGAGAACAATATAACTAGACACTCTCTTGTCTGGATTCAACAAGGCAAATGAAATAGTGGGAGACCTAAAAAACAGTTGGAGAAGAAAATTACAGACAGAGATGAATCATATTTGGAGGACATGGTGGAAGCTGCAAGAGATAACATTTGACAGAACAGTTTGGCGTGGTTTGGTTGAGGGCCTATGCCACAATGAGGAATAAAGAGCAGAAAAAGAAGAAGTATATCTTAAAATTACTTAAATGTGGATTTAATAGCTTACATCTTCAGTCATCCATTGAAGAGACTGTTAATATGTTTGAGATATTTCACTATGCTGCAAGTAGTGAGCAATCAGTCCCTTAACACTGTTTGCTGTGATGTGACAGTAACACGCCTGTGTTGAAAGAAAGGTCAGTAATATTATCAACACTGATAGGTATGATATTACATACAATACATGCAATAGACTTATTACTATATTGGTGCACCTGATATTACAATACATACAAAAATGATACTACTAACACTTGTACACCTAAAACAACTGTCAAACTTGTGCACCTAATCAATATATATAAAAGAAAATGTATGTATGTGGGTGGGCGGGTGGGTGGGGATGTGTTTGGTGCGTTCGATAACGGTCCATCCGATTGAGATGAAATTTTCTACACATCTTCTTTTCATTCCAGTGCAACCAACTGTCATAGTATTTTTAGTGTAGAATCAGCTATTGACTTACTAAAATTTAATAATTAAATTACATGACTTAACATAAGAAACAATATATAAAGGGACATAACTTTTAGTAGCATTGCTATATCTTAGGTTAAGACCCCTGGCTATAGATAGATAGCTAGATAAATAGATAGATAGATAGATAGATAGATAGATAGATAGATAGATAGATAGATAGATAGATAGATAGATAGATAGAGAGGGTGGGATAGACAGAGGGAGAGACGGTGGGATAGACAGTGGGATAGACCGAGGGAGAGACGGACGGATGGACGGGCAAGCAGGCAGGCAGGCAGGCAGACAGACAGATACATAGATAGATAGACAGACAGCCAGCCAGGCCGGGTCATCAGACAGACAGACAGACAGACAGACAGACAGACAGACAGACAGACAGACAGTCGGGAACGGGAACTTATATGACTACTTATATGAATTAAATGAGATGCTCCCCATCAGGGGCTGGGCGAAGCCGGGCCGGGTCAGACAGACAGACAGACAGACAGACAGACAGATAGTCGGGAACGGGAACGGGAGCTTATATGACTACTTATATGAATTAAATGAGATGCTCCCCACCAGGGATTGGGTGAAGCCGGGCCGGGTCAGACAGACAGACAGACAGACAGACAGACAGACAGACAGACAGACAGATAGTCGGGAACGGGAGCTTATATGACTACTTATATGAATTAAATGAGATGCTTCCCACCAGGAGCTGGGCGAAGCCGGGCCGGGTCAGACAGACAGACAAACAAGCAGATAGACAGACAGACAAACAGACAGACAGACAGACAGACAGACAGACAGATAGATAGATAGATAGATAGATAGATAGATAGATAGATAGATAGATAGATAGATAGATAGATAGATAGATAGATCCCCGCCAGGGCCTGGGCGAAGCCGGGCTGGGTCAGCTAGTATTACAATATACACAACTTTGAAATTATCAACATTGGTGCACCTGATATAACACATACATACAACAGTGATATGACAAGATTTGACACAATATTACAATACATGCAACAGTGATATTACTACATTGGTGCATCTGCTGTTACAATACATGCAATAATAATGTTACTACACTGGTGCACCTGATATTACAATACATGAAATAATAATGTTACTACATTAGTGCACCTGATCTTAAAATACATGCAATAATAATGTTACTACACTGGTTCACCTGATATGCCCCGGTGAAGGGGTTAACGTCTTTCTCAGTAATCCCGTATATCCATGTGAGGAACACAGCTGCATGAGATTTGGCAGCGGATCGCATCATGTTGGTATGTGAGCCGGTCACTCAGAAAGCAATGGCAAACTACTGAGCGTAATCTTGCCAAAAACATCAGCAACAACTGAAAAATGCTGGTGTTGACTGCAATGTCCTATAATGAATATGCAACATTTAAAAAAAATAATAATGTTACTACATTGGTGCACCTGATCTTACAAAACATGGAATAATAATGTTACTACATTGGTGCACCTAATATTACAATACATTGCAAAAGTGATTTTACCAACACTGGTGCATCTCATAAAGTAAACACAACAGTCATATGCCATGAGATGGATACACAGCAAGTGTGTAAATCATAGAAACTAGAGAGATGTCATTGACACACAGTTAAAAAATGCAAGCGAACACCGGTAACAGTAGTGGGCGGAGCTAATGGGTCACGTGACTGCGCCCAGGCGAAGACCGGAAAAAAAGTGCTAGCCAGAAGGCGCTGGGACGTGAACAAGAGAAGGTCGATTGAAGAGTTGTGAAAGTGTTTCAGTGTTTGACAGTATTCCAAGGAATGGAAACATCTGAGATGCAGTTGAGTGAAGCTTGTTTCTATTGTGAATGATGACAATGATGGAGCAACACACTGAAGCTGTCGCTTGATGAACACAAATGCCAGACAGTGATGGCGAGACAGCTGGCCCGCTGGTGAGAAGATGTCAATGAGAATGGCGGGCAGAGGCTTGCCGTGACCAGAGCTTGTGGGTACCAATTATGTGTGAGTAGTGCTTGAACTATTAGCCCATTTAATTGATAGACTATATTATCATCAGACAGATCAGATGTAGCAACGATAGTCGTCTTACGATTAGATGAGCAAAACCATGTATATTTGTGGCAGACCGTGTGCGGGTCAGAGGCAGAATGCGAAACAGTAGAGCCAGCCGTCTATGACAGCCCCGTGTAGTACTGTGTAACAATAAAGGTGCTTGTATCGTTTAAGGGCGCGACTGACTTTTCTGTTATGTGCATCCTAGATCTGAGAGTGATAAAGTGCTTTGTACGAGCCCATGATAAACATTAAACCTAGACAAATACCAAGATGTCGGACATTGGGCATTGCTGTAGACATGTGGCCCAATTGTGCCTGAAGTAGTCATCCATCAGACAGACACGAGTTCAGCACTTGGCACGTGGGGGTTGCGCCCGTTTGATATTGAACCCAAAGTTAACAAAGAATGATACATCAACATCAAAGTTTGTGAATTAGCAAGTAAACAATGCCTTCAGAACATAGAATTAACACTGAAAAGTTGTGTTCATGAAGTCAAAGAGAATGACATTGACCAAGGTCAACAGATAAATATGGCTACCAACTAGAGCAGATCGTCTCACGTCTCAGTCCAACATCACACTACGTGATTGTCTAACATAATAAATCAGTGTGCAGTTGAAAAAATTTATCAAAATTCCAAAACTGATTTCAAGGAAAATTATGGCACTCAGCCACACCAAGCAACACTACAAAGCCATCTTCGTGTGCTTCACGCACTATAGTGCACTAATAAACTAATGACAATGTCAGATTCAAGAATATTTTTCAGATTCACTTGTCAAAATACATCAGTAGTAGGGCAAGAACTTTTCACATCACTTTTCTGGAGCAGCACCTTTGAGGATCCAACTTGGACTGATTCCTAATCAACCCAGATTGCAGCTAAGCGATCACAAGGTAATGTTGAATTACATTATGAAATAGCTGATGTCTGTAAATATACCGCCCGCAGTCTAAGGACGTTTAATCGCCGGCTGAAATAATTATCTCCTCAGAGCGCATAAATTGACAGTCGCCTGTCTGCATTTTTAATTAGCTGTTATTGATCGACTAGGTAATGTGCTTGTCAGACGCGGCTGGTAACGCCATTTGTTGTGAGCGTGTATAAACAGTAGGCCTGTATATGTGTGTTCCATCTGATAATTGTGTAAATCTGATGTTAGTACATCTGATAGAAGTTATTTACTGTTAGAGTACAAATTATATGCATTGTTAGTGACATGTACGTTATTATCACTGCTATGTGTAAGTAGGTTCGGGTAATTTACCAACTGTGTAGCAGATGTGTTACCTATCTGGTTTAGTGATTACATACTCAGGGCTGTCAGGAAGTTTGACATTCGTTACATTGTGATGCTCGAATCATTTAATAGTGATAAGTTATTGCTTGTTATTATTATTGATGTCATTTGCTTGGCTAGAATAGGATGGTAATTTATGTCTTATATCAGTGGTGGTTATTATTCAGGGAACGAGGTGGTATTTCATTGGGAGGTGCAGGTAAGTATTTGCTGTGTGAAGATGCCAGTGCTATTCCACTTAGGCAGAAATGTTTTATATTTATCGGATAGCGGTTGATAGAAAGTATTCATGATGCCTGATGTCACTGCTTGTTTACATGCCCGTCCGCCAGAGTGACCATGCGTGTCCAATCGTGCGTGTGTCTAGCCAACCGACGAGTTATTAGGCCTGTCCGACCGACCGTTATGTTGGATGTCCGACCCAAAGCGATCATGCTTAACCGAAGGTGGAATTAACATACCCGACCAAGAGCGATGCGGCGCTCTGTAATCGAGGCCGGTGAGCCTATGTAGATCTGAACTATGTACAGAACCTAGTCTGTCTCTATTACTCTCCTCTTCAAGAAACCTGACTCTGATAATGGAGTAACTTATTCACTGCAGTGAGGAAGTAGTAGTATCCTCTGTGGTAATTAGACAGAATTTGGGAGACTGGAGATTTAGGAGATGAGGGGCTGGGGGACTCGCTAAAATGGATGATGTGGCCTAATTTGACACGGACCAAGATGCGCTGGGCCCAAAGCAGCTGTGGGAAAGTGTTTTCGGTGGATGGGACGGAGATCCCAGAACAGAAGCTGTTGCTGTGTTATGAGTTTGTTAATTAAGTTTAACAATTCCTAGTTTATAAATTATTAATGCTACGTTAATGAATTGTGAGGAAGATAATTTATTAATGTTGTGTAGTCATTAATGAGTTAGGTTTAATTAATTAATCAATGGCTGAAGTAATTGATTAATTGTTGAGTTAGGTAGAGGAGGAGATGTCCGGCTGGGCACCTCCTAGATAATGTAACCACTACACTGAAAGAGAAGTAGGTGTATTTTCTGGTTGATGGATGGTGAAGAAACGGGAGTGGATTAGCACCAGGCAAAGGATACTTTGACAGAGTCATACAGTCTACTCTGGTGCTATCGGGCTATCTGTTGCCCAAACGAGTTACTTGACGATACACTTGTGTATTATTGCTTTCTCTTGCAGCCTCATGCTTATACATTGTATTTAAGAGTGGATCGATGATGTTGATGATCACTTATATATATTGTATTTTATATATATTACTGAGAGGCATGTATTAATGTGGAGATGCAGTGTAGCCCTTGTTGTAGTTGAGTACTCACACCAACCCCTCCATGTTTCAGGATCTGTTATAATATATCCTATGGAGATTCAGGAGCTCAACCATAAGCTCCACTGGACTTGCTCGTTCCAGTGCCAATAAAGATGAGGTTTGAGGCGTTACTGGGAGCAGTCATCTGAATCTGCCTACGTCAATACTGGAGAGCCAATTGAGTTGAGATTAGCCCGGTAGGTCTAGGCAAAGACCACCGCCAAGAGTCCGACGAAGTTAGTCAATAGATCCAGATAGGGTCAGAGACTAAAGCGTCTATTGGTTCCAGCCAGCGAGGAACTGGTACATGTCTCAATCAATGGTAACCTTGGGATTTTCCAGGCAATGAAGAATGAGTTGATGGACAGACTTGGGGATCTGTTATGGTAGTTAATACCTACAGAACTGTGTAAGATAGCTACATGAGAATATGTTCAGTTCTAACATTCACTTGTTGAGTCATGCAATGGTGACATTGTGGTACTATGGAGGCAGTGCTCCAGTTATAGGTTGCTGATAAGTGTTTCCCAGGAACTGGTGAGACAGAAGAGTAACCAGGCTCTTATACATTAGTGTATTGTGCTATAGGACCTTTCTTCAGTTGGGGGCATCTAGGATTCTAGGGTCGACCCAGACATCATCAGCGAAGTGGAACTTGTGATTTAGTAAGTCATCGAGGGATGATCCTCAAGTGTCGGTGAAGTGTCTGTCAGGCATTAGTCCTACGCCTGACCAGCCTGAGATCTTGTTCACAGTGGGAGGAGAAGACTCTGGAAGGGTCTAAGCCATGGAGTTCCTTTACACTAGAGGTTTCTCGGGTGAGTCGTTAAATATGACGGGACAGCCTTACGAACTTAAGTCACATGCTCTGTGATGAAGACGGATCATCAGGAGATCTTCTTGTGTACATATTGTCTTCTATCCAGGCTTTCAGCCATCCTTCTCTAAGTTACAGTTGACGTATTTAGAAATTAAATTTTGCTTTGTTAGCTATGGCTTTGTGTATTAGTATGACTGTTGTCTTGTCCAAGCCCCTGTGGGTAGGAATCCATAAGTGGGGAGGGAAAGGTCAGCTGTCCTGGCTTGTGTGGGGCCTTGCACATGTAAAGTCCTATTGGGGTGGTCGGAGCAAAGGCTGGGGATATTAACTATAGTAACATACCTGTCCAAGCCCCGGGGGTCTTGTTACACGTAGTGTGTGTGTGTGTGTATATATATATATATAATTATATATATATATATATATATATATATATATATATATATATATATATATATATATATATATAGTATATATATATATCTTATATATAAAAGGCAATGTGTGTGGATATGTATGTCCTTTATGCGTTCGCGAACGGCCCATCCGATTGAGATGAAATTTTCTACACGCCTTCCTCTCATTCCAGCGCTGCCAACTGTCATATTTTTGTTTCTTCTTCCTCCTCCTCCCTCCTCCCCCTCCCTAAATATGTACGTAAATATATGATGATGATGATGAAAGAATCCCCGAACCAAAACGCTAGGACAAGCGAAGAAAATGATGTGACTACACAGAATCGTCTCACGGCAATCATCATCATCATCAAGTGCCGTGCCGGCTGGCGTAGGCGTTCATGGTTCTCCATAGATCTCAGTCTTTGGTTTTCTGGATCAACTCTGCTGCTGATATATATGCCTCCATGCCACGGCAATATCAATAACAATTCATCTTTTTATGTGTAAGGAAGTTATCTACAGTCATGTAGAAGGGAAGAACAATCAATGGAAGGACCGAAATCACAGAACCTAGACGAGTATGAATTCGGAATGGCAAACTCCCTCCTCCTCGCTTCTCCTTGTCCCTCTACCTCCTCCCTCCACCCTCCTCCTCTCTCCTGCTCCTCTTCCTCCTCCTCCCTCTTCCTCTTCCTCCTCCTCTCTCCTCCTCTTTCCTCCTCCTCCCTCCTCCTCCTCCTCCCTCTACCTCCTCCCCCTCCCGCTCCCTTCCTCCTCCCTCCTACTCCTTCCTCCTTCTCCCTCCACTTCCTCCCTCATCCTCCTCCTCCCTCCTCCTAACTCATATTCCTCCCTACTCCTCCCTCCTCCTCTTTCCGCATTTTTCTTCCTCCTCCCTCCTCCTCCCTCTTCCTCCTACCTCCTCCCTTTTCCTCCCTCCTCCTCCTCCCTCTACCTCCTCCCTCTTCCACATCCCTCCTCCTCCTCCCTCCTCATCATTCTTCTTCCTCCTCCCTCTTCCTCCTCCTCCCTCCTCATCATTCTTCTTCCTCCTCCCTCCTCCTCCTGCCTCCTTTTCCCTCATCCTCCTCCTTCTCCCTCTTCCTCCTCCATCCTACTCCCTCTTCCTCCCTCTACCTCCTCCTCCTCTCTCCTCCTCCTCCCCCTCCCTTCCTCCTTCTCCCTCTTTCCTCTCCCTTTCCTCCTCCATCCCCCTCCCTCCTACCTCTTCTCACTCTACCTACTCCCTCCTCCTAACTCATATTCCTCCCTATCCTCCTCTCCTCCTCCTCTTTCCGCATTTCTCTTCCTCCTCCCTCCTCTTCCTCCTACCTCCTCCTCCTCTCTCCTCCTCCTTTTCCCTCCCTCCTCCTCCTCCCTTTCAATCCCCTCCTCCTCCTCCCCCCTCTCTTTTCTTCCTCCTCCCTCTTTTCTCCCTCCCTCTCCCTTTTCCTCCCCCTCCTCCCTCTCCTCCTCCCTCTTCCTCCCTACTCCTCCTCTTCCCCTCCCCTCTCATCTTCTTCTTCCCCCTTCCCCCCTTTTCCCTCCTCCCCCTTTTCCCTCCCCCCCCCCCTCCCCCTCCTCCTCCCCCCCCCCTCCTCCCTCCCCCTCCCCTCCCTCTCCCTCCTCCCCCTCTTCCTCCTACCCCCCTTTCTCTTCCTCCTCCTTCCTTTCCCTTTCCCTCCCTCCTCCTTCCTCCTTCTACCTCTTTTTCTCCCCCAAAATTCCCCCCCTCCTCCCCAAAAACTTTTTCCCTCCTTTTTTTTTCCCTCCCCCCCCCTTTTCCCCCCTCCTCCTATTTTTTTTTTTTTTTTTTATTAAAATTAAATTTTTAATATTAAAATCTTTAATTTTTCTAAGCTTTTTTAATTGGTTTTCTTTATTAAGGTGTTCTAACCGCCCATAAAGTAAAAACAACGCGCAGACGAAGCAGATGCGCGGCAGAAGGAAATTTATGACAAAAAAAAATAATCCCCCACCAACGGGGGCGAAGGGGGCCGGGTCTTAATAAAAATTTTAAAATATATATATATTATATATATATTATATATATATATTAAAATTATATAAAATTTTATATTATATATATATAATATTTACACGCCCGGGCCGGTATTATTATTATTATTTTAGTTTTGGTAGAAAAAATTTAAAGATGTATTATAATGATAAGGTAAAAAATAGTGGGAGATAAAAAGAGATTGGTTTTTGGTTTTTGGGGAAAGTATGTTTGGGGTATGAAAAAAAAAAAAAAAAATATTAAAAAATAATAATAGTAGTATTTTTATGTAGTAGTGTATGTATGTATTTTAGATTAGTATTTTATTTTGTATTAAATTTTTAAAAAAAAAATGTATGTAATTTTTATTTTTATTTTTATTTTTAATTTTTATATGTATATGTATTATTATTATTATTATATGTATGAAATTTATTAAGTATTTAATTTTTATGTATGTAGTATGTATGTATGTATGTATGTATGTTGGATGTATGTATGTATGTTTATGTATGTATGTATGTATGTTTATGTATGTATGTATGTATGTATGTATGTATGTATGTATGTATGTATGTATGTTTATGTTTTGTAGTATGTATGTATGTTTTATGTAGTTTTGGTGAAGATTTAAAGATGTGTTGTAATCCCGCATACCCAGGTACAAAACACAGCTGGCGAGATTCGGAAGCAGATTGCACTGCTTTGGTTTTTCTTATGGAAAGATATGTGACCCGGTCGTCAGAAAGCAATGGCAAACTATTTAAATAAAACGCTTACAAACACACACACACATCATATATATATATATATATCACGGGTTATAAGCCCTTGTCAGTTGGCGTAGACATGGGGCGCCACGCGTTGCCTCTGACGGTGGGAGACACCTATAGGTGTCACTGATCAGCTACCGCCCGCCTCAAGCTGGGCAGCCCCAGCCAATTGGGTTGCTGATCCGCCACAGCCTGCCTGCTTCAATGGGTGCTTGGGGCTAGGACAAAATCTGAATCGCAGGCCTGGTAAAACCAATGCACCAGGTACAAACAAAAATAAAAATAGAAACCTCAAGCTACGGCTTGCAACCTGGAACGTGAGAACCATGTGTCCAGGATTTTCCACTGACTTGACCAATATTGACGATGTGAGAAAAACGGCTGTGATTGATGCCGAACTCAATCGTCTTAACATTGATATTGCTGGCCTGCAGGAGACTCGCCTCGCTGAGGAAGGGTCACTCAGGGAAAACAACTACACCCTTTTTCTGGAAGGGTAGAGGGCAGGCAGAAAAAAGGCAACACGGTGTGGGCTTTGCAGTGAAGAATTCGCTACTGGGAATGATTGAAATTCCAGCAGGAGGAAATGAAAGACTATTATCCCTGCGCTTGGCAACCTCTTGTGGGTTTGCCACCATTATTACTGCATATGCACCGACACTCGATTCCTCTGATGATGTGAAGGATTTGTTCTATGAGGAGTTAGACTCCGTGATCAAGGCAGTTCCAAAATCTGACTACATTTATATGCTCGGTGATTTCAATGCTCGTGTGGGCAAGGACTCGAGTTCATGGCCAGTGTCCCTTGGAAAATACAACATCGGTCGCATGAATGAAAATGGGCAAAGGCTGCTGGAGCATTGCACCAGTAATGACCTATGTATTACAAACTCTTTTTTTAAAACAAAAGAGATGCATAAGGTCACATGGAAACATCCAAGATCCGGCCATTGGCACCAGCTGGACTTCATCATCACACGGAGACAACATCTGAACCATATATCATTGACTCGTAGTTACCACAGTGCTGACTGTGATACAGATCATTCTTTGGTTGTTGCAAGAGTTAGACTGAGACCAAAGAGAATCTACACAGCTAAACACAAATCTAGCCCCAGGATTAATATTATTAACACTCATGATCCTGAAAAGTGCTTTCAGTTTCAACAGCAACTTGAAGACGCTTTCACTGATACACCAGAAAATTGTACAGTAAATGAAAAGTGGGGTCAAATTAAGGAAACTCTTTATAAAACTGCCAGTAGGGGTTTACGGCACTGTGGATCATAAGAGGCAGGACTGGTTTGCGGCAACAGCGAGACTCTGCAGCCCTTGATTGATAAGAAGAAGAAAGCTCTCTTAAGAAACAAGGAAAGACCAACGTGTAACACTCTGAGTGAGCTAAGGCAAGCTAGGAAGGATGTGCAAAAGGCTGCCAGGCAGTGTGCAAATGATTATTGGATCAAGTTATGTGAGTCCATTCAAATCGCAAGTGATAAGGGAGACATAAGAAGCATGTATGAAGGAATAAAGAAAGCCTGTGGTCCAGTGATCAAAAGAAGTGCACCGCTGAAAACCTTGACTGGAGAAGTCATCACTGATAAGAAACAGCAGATGGACAGATGGGTAGAGCACTATTTGGAGCTTTACTCAAGTGAGACCAAACTAGCGGATGATGCCCTAAATGCCATAGAGGCTCTACCAACTCTTGACCACCTGGACACACTTCCCACCATAACAGAAGTTAAGTGTGCTATAAATGAACTTGCATCTGGCAAGGCTCCAGGTAAGGATGGGATTCCAATAGAGGTTATCAGGAGTGGGCAAGAAACACTCACTCTACAGATCCACCAGCTAATAGAGCTATGCTGGCGTGAAGGACAAGTCCCACAGGATTTCAAAGATTCAAACATCATAACGCTGTACAAGAACAAGGGTGATCGGAGCGACTGTAACAACTATAGGGGTATCTCACTTCTGTGTATTGTTGGAAAAGTATTTGCCAGAATTGTTCTGCGCAGACTTCAAGTCCTAGGAGATCAAGTCTACCCCGAATCACAGTGTGGCTTTCGACAGAACCGGTCTACCACTGATATGATATTCTCATTGCGACAAATGCAAGAAAAATGCCGTGAACAGAATCAACCACTGTTTATTGCCTTCATCGACCTCACAAAGGCATTTGATTTGGTCAGTCGTGAGGGTCTGTTCAAGGCACTAAAGAAGATTGGCTGCCCACCAACTCTTCTGTCCATTGTGGAATCGTTCCACACAGGCATGAAGGGTATAATCAAGTTTGATGGTGCAACTTCTGAAGAATTTGAAATCAAGAGTGGAGTTAAGCAAGGTTGTGTACTAGCTCCCACCCTCTTTGGAATATACTTTCACTTCTACTGAAATATGCATTTCGTGATCAGGATGGTGGTATATACATTCACTCACGCTCAGATGGCGGCCTCTACAAT
>JACEFZ010015773.1:0-110000 GCA_014155875.1 Cepaea nemoralis | reverse complement strand
CCAGACCTTCTGTCTCAAGCATATCTCTCATCATGGCTTTTAATAAACCTCCTGTCTCAAGCACATCTCTCATCGTGGCTTTTACCAGACCTTCTGTCTCAAGCACATCTCTCATTGTGGCTTTTGCCAGACCTTCTGTCTCAAGCACATCTCTCATTGTGGCTTTTACCAGACCTTCTGTCTCAAACACATCTCTCATTGTGGCTTTTACCAGACCTTCTGTCTCAAACACATCTCTCATAGTGGCTTTTACCAGACCTTCTGTCCTCAAGCACCAAGATGCCCATGGTGTCCGCAAGGTCCTGTGCCCATCCTTCATGCTGGTCAACCCTTGCCTCTTCTTCCATCTGTCATACTTCCCATCATTGTTCTTTCCATTCCACTCCGATGTTTAATATTGTCAGAGTATTTCAGTTTCTGAAACATAATGCTGTTTACGATTGTCCTTTGATGTTCAGATCTTGTGGAATGTCAGTATTCTTCTTGCTCATAGTCAACAATATCAGAAGGACTTTTCGGAAACATTTTAGTTAAAAGTCATGTTCATCATCTTATCTCATCTGGTTCCTTTGTACCTTGCGGTATCGAGATGAAGCATAAACAGGGGGAGAGTTCATGAGCTTCATATATCAAGATAGCTTCCCATAGACTCTGTTATTTCCTCTGTCCATCATTTACATGGTCGGCCTCTTCTTCTAGTTCTGTTGGTCTGTAAAGTCATGTTCACCAGTTTAATATGTGTTCATCACAACAGACACGCAGAGTTCTGAGGCTGGTTGCGGTTGTGGGCACAATTCCTGCTGTTGGTGTGGCAGTGGGCTACAGAATTCGATCCTTACAGGCAGCTGAAGCAAGTGCTTCTGGAGAGCATCGAGTGTACAGAGTTTGTGATGTAAGTATGCAATATTTACTTATGTAAGAACAAACACCTCCCTGGCCATTGGGATGGGAGTCTGTTGACATTAAAATACCTAAAACCCATGGAGTTAACATGATCAGCCTTGGTGGGGGGGGGGGGGGGCATGGTCTCGAGGTATGGTGTCCGCCTCGAGTGCTGGAGGTCCCGGGTTCAAGCCCCGGTGAGGACCGGGATTTTTTTTACGTGGACTTCTAGTAATAAAATTTCCCCTGGTCTCTGGGTAGTGAGATCGGACGCCCGTGTGTATTGTTGCGCACGTAAAAAATCCCTTGGCAGTTGGAAATCGAAAAAGAGTAGCCTAACGGCGCTGCCCGGGCAAAATTTCGAGTTAAAAATCTACCCAAAGTATTTCAGGATCCTCGCCGGTGCTACGGAGTTCGTGCACTGAGCTGAGTTTCTCCAGACTCAGGTTTGAGTTAGGAGGAGAACGGAGCACTTATGGGTTGCACCCATATGCTGTGATGTTGATCCATCGACTAAACTAAACTAAACTGATCAGCCAAGGCATGATCTTATCCAGTTCATATGTGACCTGGTTACAACCTAATTTGGAGGACAGCATGGTCGAATGGATATGAACGCACATTCTTAAACATTCCGGTGTGCTGATGCTGAGGTAAGGGGTTCAACCTAAACCAGACAGTTGGACTAAAATGTTGACTTCTCATTCCTTGACTTGGGGCGTAAATTACAAGTACCGCCTGAAGTCGGAGTTGGTTCAACCTGATGGCGAGGACGACTGGTAATAGAGAAAGCTAATCCAACATGCAAAATTCAGTCCGTGCTACTAGAAGTAGTGTGTATGGACTACGCTTGAATTCAAAGCGAGCGCAACAAAAAAACATCCTAATTTTCCTTTCCGTAGATGTCAAGCTCTAGTTTCTTAGGTTGGAGAGGGGAAGAAGAGCTCTACTACAACACAATTTCCATGTAGATGGTACTGTGATAATGGGTCAGGAGAAAGGTCTCTACAGCAGCTTAACTCAAAAGATGCAATCCTTTTCATGGCTCATACGATCTGAATGTCATTGCATTGAATGTTGTCAGAGTTAAAACTCACAGCCTCCTAGAGGGCTCACAACCAACCAAGATATCAAAAGTTACTGATGTAAGGATACAGTGTCTACTGTAATAGTGTCACTGGTATAGTCTGCTATAACCTTTTTCTTTGGAAAAAGAGTAAGAGGAAGACAAAGGGATAAATACCCAGATGGGCTAGACCATATTGCACAACTTGGACCAAAACACAGAGTAAGAGGAAGACAAAGGGATAAATACCCAGGTGGCCAGGCCATATTGCACAACTGGGACAAGAACACAGAGTAAGAGGAGGAAAAGGGTGAACTGAGACTGGTGATCGTGTGAGAAGGTGAACCGTGGCCTTCCACACTTATAGGCATGGCACATGATGAACATGATGAAAAACTGTCTCACTCTCTCTTTCCTCCCTCACTCACCTCCTATTCATATATCGGTGTTAAAAATATAATTAGCCATATTAATTGTCACGGTGGTTTAGAAATGATAGTAATGAAAGGTGTAGTGTCGGGAATAAGAAACAGGGTCACGCCAACGCAACAGTGGACGCCGGATATGAAAATACATGAGGCAGAAGAACTGGTGAAGGATTGGGAATCTGTCTGGCTGCAGAGGTCTAGCTGCATGATGATGATGCTGATGATATACAAACAAACAGTTTATGGTATCACTTTTAACAGATGGTTTTCTGTAATATCACTCTCTTATAAAATAATTTTCGGCTGTGTATTTCTCTCTCTAATATCACATGTAACCTCCATTTTTCTATCAAATGTAATTTACTGTATGCTCCCACTTTTTAAAATTATTTTCGGCAGTGTATTTCTCTCTCATTACGTCACATGTAACTTCCATTTTCTATCAAATGTAATTTACTATAATCTCTATCTTTTAACATAATTTTCGACAGTGTATTTCTGTCTTGTTTGTCACATGTAACCTCCATTTTTCTATCAAATGTAACTTACTGGATTCTCCCTCTTTTTAAAATAATTTTTGGGGGTGTATTTCTCTCTCACTCTGTCACATGTAACAACTCTGTCACATGTAACATTCAGTTTCTATCAAATATATTTTACTGTGCCATCATTGCTGCCCTTAATGCCTGTAGTGTAAGACATGGGGTGACTTGAGCCTGAGGAAATAAGGCCGCCTGGTTAGTGCAGTCACTACGAATTGTGCACGTAGGGCTTTATTCCCCCCCCCCCCCACCCCCCCCCCCCCCCCCCCCCCCCCCCCCCCCCCCACCCCCCCCCCCCAAAGTCCATTACCTTACAGATGATTCGAACCAGAGTGTACCAAATGGGTGCCCCGCAATCTAGCCACTAGGCAAGATGCTCCTCATAATCAGTATAAACATCTCTTATTTGTTATAAATATCTTTTTTTTTCTCCCCCCCCCTCCTCCTCCCCCCCCCCTCCTTTTACAAATATAGTTTGCTATAATCTCTTTTTAAAATAATTTTCTTCAGTCTTTCTCATTCACTCTGTCATACTTTTAACAGTATCATTTACAATAATCACTCTGACTTTGGCAATTTTTACTTTTCTGACTTTGGCAATTTTACTTTTCTGACTTTGGCAATTTTTACTTTTCTGATTTTGGAAATGTTTACTTTTCTGATTTTGGCAATTTTTACTTTTCTGATTTTGGAAATGTTTACTTTTCTGACTTTGACAATGTTTACTTTTCTGACTTTGACAATGTTTACTTTTCTGACTTTGGCAATGTTTACTTTTCTGACTTTGGCAATGTTTACTTTTCTGACTTTGGCAATGTTTACTTTTCTGACTTTGACAATGTTTACTTTTCTGACTTTGACAATGTTTACTATTCTGTTTTTGACAATGTTTACTTTTCTGATTTTGGCAATGTTTACTTTCTGACTTTGGCAATGTTTACTTTTCTGACTTTGGCAATGTTTACTTTTATGACTTTGACAATGTTTACTTTTCTGATTTTGACAATGTTTACTTTTCTGATTTTGACAATGTTTACTTTTCTGATTTTGACAATGTTTACTTTTCTGATTTTGGCAATGTTTACTTTTCTGACTTTGGCAATGTTTACTTTTCTGACTTTGACAATGTTTACTTTTCTGACTTTGACAATGTTTACTTTTCTGACTTTGGCAATGTTTACTTTTCTGATTTTGGCAATGTTTACTTTTCTGACTTTGGCAATGTTTACTTTTCTGATTTTGGCAATGTTTACTTTTCTGACTTTGGCAATGTTTACTTTTCTGACTTTGACAATGTTTATGTTTGACTTTGGCAATGTTTACTTTCTGATGTTGACAATGTTTACTTTTCTGACTTTGGTAATGTTTACTTTTCTGATTTTGGCAATGTTTACTTTTCTGACTTTGGCAATGTTTACTTTTCTGACTTTAACAATGTTTACTTTTCTGACTTTGACAATGTTTACTTTTCTGACTTTGGCAATGTTTACTTTTCTGACTTTGACAATGTTTACTTTTCTGACTTTGGCAATGTTTACTTCTAGCTACCATTGTACCCCAGCTCTGACACACAAGTGCAACAGGTGGAGAATAAGGTCACTTATCCCAGAAATGTTGTGGAGGAACAGATAAGCGTTGTCCGCAAAGTAGTCCAGAACTTCCTGGGGCAATTTGCGGTTTGTGCTTAATTTGGTTTAATGTCAGTTTCTTTTTTTTCTTACAGCTATTTTTATTTATCCTCTTTATGTAATGTGATTAAGGTAACCTTGAAGCTTTTCTGTATCTGTGATGTGGGTTCGGGTCACTTGGTTGATTTGATTGATAGATGGATGGATTGGCATGGATGGATGGACAGTTGGTTAGTTTTGTGGGTTGTGGGGTATTGATGGTTAGTTGTTTGAATGGTTGGTTAGGATTGCATCAGGGGATGGGTAATGTATGGATAGATATATAAAATAATAGATTAAGTGGATGATTGATAGATGTTGGATGGATAGATTAAATGGGAAAAAGATTAATTCTCATTCTCACAAAACATCCTGACATCACTATCAAAATTGCTGTAGAATTGACACAAGAAAGCAGTTAATGAGGAACCAACTAACTCGGAGAATAGAAAGATGAATTAGTGTTGCAAAAATATTTATTGGCCAGTTATGGACCAATCAATGATGTTTCCTGCAGGACATCGCTTGGGCTGGTAGTTATTGGTTGCTGTGGCTGAGATATGAAAGATGAATCAGTGTTAGAACAACATTCATTGGCTGGTCATGGACCTTTCAGGAATGAGATTGCTCTTGTCATGCAGGACATCACTAGAGGTGATGTGATTGATTTAAAAGGCTGAAAACATGAGTAGAAGAAAATATGACTACAAATATATTCATTTGGTTAATAGATTAGATTGCTAAGAAATTAGCTGTTTTATGGAATAATTGTCATTTTTATTAACAGGACACTTATGAAACGGTTAAGGTGACAACTGAGACTGGAATAGAGCATTCAAAAGGTATGCATGGACTTGTTAATAATTGTTTTGTAGATGTTCTACTTTTGTAACCTAAAAGTTGGCAGTTGTGGTAAAATGATAGTACATCATAATTATATCTTTATGCATTTGGCAAAAATGGCCACTTTTCTGCATGCACAACCACTTTTTGTTTCTATCTCTCCTCCTCCTTAACACACATACATACAATCTTCACCTCACAAGAACTGCATGAGGAGCAAATGGATCACCAAAGTCTGGCAAGAAAGAAGCAGCGAAGAGTGGCGAGGGGATCTGGCCGATGCTCAACGCTCAGAGGAAAGGCGAGACGGACATATAATCAGATTGCTAGGAACTCTTCGCTGGCTGCTGAGGATGGGGACGGAGCACTTATGGGAATGCCCCGAATGCTGTGATGTCGGTTCCTAAATCAATCAATCAATCAATCAACTGCATGTATAACAACGATTGATGGCAGGACCAACTGCAACAATTAAGAATAACTTCTTGTAAATGATGCTGTTGAACAGGTAATTCTTATACCACTGTTCCCCATTTGTTCCATATTTATAATACAGCATAGCTCTGGTTCTTTTCTTCTTCTTCTTCTTTTTTCCATCTTTCTCTTCTTCTCCTTTTTCCCCCTCTTCCTTCTCCCCTCTACTCCTTCTTCCCCTCCTCCTCCTTTTCCTCTTTCTCTTCTTCTACTTCTCCTTCTTTTCTTCTTTCTCGTCTCCTTTTCCTCTTTCTTTTCTTTTTTTCCTCTTTCTCTTCCTCTTCTTCTTCTTCCTCCTCCACTTCTTTCTTTATTTCTGTCTTTCTTGCCATCAACAATCCTTGCAGAGTAAAGGCCCAGAATCAGCATGGCAAGCTTTTTGGAGACTGGTTCATAATTTATTGGGTGTTCGTTTCTGTGCTACAAAGTAGCCAGTCTCATTTGTTTCTGTGCTGCAAAGTAGCCAGTCTCATTTGTTTCTGTGCTACAAAGTAGCCATTCTCATTTGTTTCTGTGCTACAAAGTAGCCAGTCTCATTTGTTTCTGTAGTACAAAGTAGCCAGTCTCATTTGTTTCTGTGGTACAAGGTAGCCAGTCTCATTTGTTTCTGTGGTACAAAGTAGCCAGTTTCATTTGTTTCTGTGCTACAAAGTAGCCAGTCTCATTTGTTTCTGTAGTACAAAGTAGCCAGTCTCATTTGTTTCTGTGCTACAAAGTAACCAGTCTCATTTGTTTCTGTGCTACAAAGTAGCCAGTCTCATTTGTTTCTGTGGTACAAAGTAGCCAATCTCACTTGTTTCTGTGGTACAAAGTAGCCAGTCTCATTTGTTTCTGTGGTACAAAGTAGCCAGTCTCATTTGTTTCTGTGCTACAAAGTAGCCAGTCTCATTTGTTTCTGTGGTACAAAGTAGCCAGTCTCATTTGTTTCTGTGCTACAAAGTAGCCATTTGTCTACATAGCCCTCTTGTTTCTGTGTACAAAGTAGCCAGTCTCATTTGTTTCTGTGGTACAAAGTAGCCATCTCATTTGTTTCTGTAGTACAAGTAGCCAGTCTCATTTGTTTCTGTGGTACAAGGTAGCCATCTCATTTGTTTCTGTGCTACAAAGTAGCCAGTTTCACATTTAGCTCTTTGTGCCTAATAAGAATCAGGCAGTTACATGTTTTGTCACATTCATCTCATTTGACCTAGTATACACAGGCAGTAACATAGTTCAACTTTATTTCTATTCCTAACACTAATATATGACACAGGCAGTAACATAGTTACACACTTCATCTCTATTCTTAACACTAATATATGACACAGGCAGTAACTAGTTACAATTTAGCTCATTCCAACTCTTTATATATGACACAGGCAGTAACATAGTTACACACTTTAGCTCTATTCCTAACACTAATATATGACACAGGCAGTAACATATTGTTCCACTTCTCATTCTACACTATATATGCACAGGCAGTAACATAGTTCACACTTATTCTATTCCTAACACTAATATATGACACAGGCAGTAACATAGTTACACACTTTATCTCTATTCCTAACACTAATATATGACACAGGCAGTAACATAGTTTCACACTTTATCTCTATTCCTAACACTAATATATGACACAGGCAGTAACATAGTTTCACACTTTATCTCTATTCCTAACACTAATATTGACACAGGCAGTAACATAGTTTCACACTTCATCTCTATTCCTAACACTAATATATGACACAGGCAGTAACATAGTTTCACACTTTATCTCTATTCCTAACACTAATATATGACACAGGCAGTAACATAGTTACACACTTTATCTCTATTCCTAACACTAATATATGACACAGGCAGTAACATAGTTTCACACTTCATCTCTATTCCTAACACTAATATATGACACAGGCAGTAACATAGTTCACACTTTATCTCTATTCCTAACACTAATATATGACACAGGCAGTAACATAGTTACACACTTTATCTCTATTCCTAACACTAATATATGACACAGGCAGTAACATAGTTACACACTTTATCTCTATTCCTAACACTAATAAATGACACAGGCAGTAACATAGTTTCACACTTTATCTCTATTCCTAACACTAATATATGACACAGGCAGTAACATAGTTACACACTTTATCTCTATTCCTAACACTAATATATGACACAGGCAGTAACATAGTTTCACACTTCATCTCTATTCCTAACACTAATATATGACACAGGCAGTAACATAGTTACACACTTCTCTATTCCTAACACTAATATATGACACAGGCAGTAACATAGTTTCACACTTCATCTCTATTCCTAACACTAATATATGACACAGGCAGTAACATAGTTACACACTTTATGACACAGGCAGTAACATAGTTACACACTTTATCTCTATTCCTAACACTAATATATGACACAGGCAGTAACATAGTTACACACTTTATCTCTATTCCTAACACTAATATATGACACAGGCAGTAACATAGTTACACACTTTATCTCTATTCCTAACACTAATATATGACACAGGCAGTAACATAGTTACACACTTTATCTCTATTCCTAACACTAATATATGACACAGGCAGTAAGATATTTTCACACTTCATCTCTATTCCTAACACTAATATATGACACAGGCAGTAACATAGTTACACACTTTATCTCTATTCCTAACACTAATATATGACACAGGCAGTAACATAGTTACACACTTTATCTCTATTCCTAACACTAATATATGACACAGGCAGTAACATAGTTACACACTTTATCTCTATTCCTAACACTAATATATGACACAGGCAGTAACATAGTTACACACTTCATCTCTATTCCTAACACTAATATATGACACAGGCAGTAACATAGTTTCACACTTCATCTCTATTAGTTAGTTAGTTAATTAGTTAGTCACAGATCATCCTCGTTGCACATCGAACCATTCAGTCCATAAGTGCTCGGATCCCCTCCTCAGCAAATCCTGCAGCGTGTAGCGGCTAATGACGCCAGTTCTGTGTTGGTTTATCAATCTTCTTTGGCTTCCTGCGTAGTGTTCTTGTTTGGCCACCCCTCTTTTAATTTGCTGCTCCCGCAGTCTGGCCATTGTTGTAGATTCACAGTCATCACTTGGTTCTCGCAAAAGTCTCACTTCTCGTAGAGCATTCAGAATGTCAGCCTGGTCCATGGCGCGTCCACCCTCCACAGTAGCCTCACCTGCGAGCTTGTCAGCCCGCTCATTTCCTTGTACTCCCGCATGACCTGGCACAAAGATGAAACTAATCTTTGCCAGCCGAGACCGCTTCAGAGGCAGCAACCATTCTCTTCGGATCGACCCCTCCTCTATCCTCTTGATCATGTTCATTGAGTCGCTAAGGAAACAAGCCCTAGTGAATGTCTGTGTCTCGAGCCATGTTATTGCTTTACTTACTTCCATGGTCAGGCTACTTGTGGTTTCAGTGAAAGCACCAGAGTCCTCCTTCACAATTCTCCCTCCGGCCCGAGCTGTAAAGGCCCATGAGCTTCTCACATGTCAGACGACCGACCCATCTGTGTAGATGACCGCGTCACCGTCTAGTGAATTCTCGAAAATCAACGCTTGTACTTCAGCCTCCACAGCAGCCGGATTTTCTTGTCTGCATTTTCTATCTAGTTGGATGCAAACTGAAAAGGATGTGCAGAAGTCTGTTGGCACTTGCACCCACTCCTCGCCAGGTTCTAAGTCCTCAAGTGAACACACCTGTTGAAGAATGTCTTCGGCTTGACCCATCCACGACCATCCTCTTTTTAACCTGCTGCCCTTCACCTTCCTAATTCACTGTGCAGTGGATGTTGTGTGTTTGCGTTAATTCTGAGGTAGGCGCGTGCCCTGCAAACTTGTATTCTCTCTTCAATGGTTGGAAAATCAAGAACACTTTATCTCTATTCCTAACACTAATATATAACACAGGCAGTAACATAGTTACACACTTCAGCTCTATTCCTAACACTAATATATAACACAGGCAGTAACATAGTTACACACTTCAGCTCTATTCCTAACACTAATATATAACAGTAGAAGCAAGGGTCAAACGTTCATCATCATCCAGTGCCTTACCGGCTGGCATGGGTGATCAGGCTTCTACACAATTTGCGATCTTTGACGACATGGATCAATTCGTGTATTGACTCCCTTCTGTGCCATGACACAAGACTGTCAAGAATTTTTTCATGTTATCTTTCTCTATCTCTCTTTTTTACAAATCTTTCAGATTGTGACATGTTCCAGAGTTTGTCTTATAATGTGGCCAAAAATTATTACTGCTTCTTTCTGATGCTTGTGATAAGTTGATTTTTGCGACTTAGCCTCCCTAAAATGTCCAGATTACTCAGTTTGGCTGTCCAATGAATTCTCATCATTTTTCTATAAAATTACATACATCTCCAAGGCTTCCAGTTATGTTTCCGCCTGCTTACTAATTGTTCAGGGTTTGCAACCATATGTTAAAACTGGATCTGTGTAACATGCTAGAACTCTTTTTCTAATTTCCAAGGATAAGGACCTGTTGCATAAATTGCATATGATAGAATGCAGGTTTTGCTTGTTCTATTCTGTTCTTTATCTCTGTGATGTCAAACTTTACATGACAAGTATTATACAAATATAACAGTTTGTTTTGTTGTTTTTCATTCAGCCACTTTAGACTTACATACAGAACAATCCTGGCGAGCTTCCTCGTGTGGCGTTTATAGCTGTCGCTGGCATGGGTGGTATTGTCCTCGGCTAACAGAGGTACACATCTGATTTATTCCATTGTTTAGATATTTGCAAAAAAAAATGTTTGAGCCAGTTCTGAAGTTATTTTAAAGTGTTAGGTATTCAAAAGTATACGTGGGTAGGATTACTTTGATTTGTAATTTGACATTTTAATGTTTACTGGTTTTTATATGCAGCAAAGGTGACCAGATTTGCATTTCTGTTTGCAAAACAAGAGGCCTGGTGTTCTGGAACATTGCTGCTCTTCATAGCATTCCTGTATGCAAAATGAGAGTCCGGGTTTGTTTGTTTGTTTTTTTTTGCCGCTCACTCGCTTTGAACTCAAGCGTAGTCCATACACACTATTTCTAGTAGCGCAGGACTGAATTTTGCATGTGGATTAGCTTTCCCTATTAACAGTGCCCCTTGCCATCAGGCGATTCCACTCCAACTTTAGAGGTACTTGTAATTTACGTCCCCAAGTCGAGGCCGATAGGTCAACATTTTAGTCCAACTGTCCGGTGTAGGGGTTGAACCCCTTACCTCGGCATCAGCACTCCGGACGTTTAAGAACATGCACTTTTATCCATTTGGCCATGCTGACCTACTTCATGTAAATCAATGCAGAAGTCACTAAGACCCTGATCCCGGAAACAGATATCAAAGAGACTGGTCAAGAGATGTTGGCACTGTGCTGTGGGATTGAATCTCTCATTCTATGGAGGTCATCAAAGTTCCAAATCTAGGGATTGTGTCTTCTGGTCTCTAAAGGTGTTGCCTTAGAGGAATGGAAGGCTCAGTAAATGGAAGTGAGGCTAAGCAGAAATGTGCAAGACGGGATGACACCTTGGGTGAGCCCAGTACCAATGCATCATCTGCTGGATCTGTTTTTATGGAAGCTTGCTTGGATGGCAGAGAATGTCCATGTTCTGCCCCTGCTGTCCGCTGAGGGCCCACCAGCTTGCATACTTTTGTTCTGGATGGGCCTATTGGGGGAACCACTCGTGGTGTGTTAGTATGAAGATGGTTTCGTAGTTGGAAGGGTGATTATGGTGTGACAACACTGAGCTTGTGGTTGGACGGATGAAGATGATGTCACAACACTGAGCTTGTGGTTGGAAGGATGAAGATGATGTCACAACACTGAGCTTGTGGTTGGAAGGATGAAGATGATGTCACAACACTGAGCTTGTGGTTGGAAGGATGAAGATGATGTCACAATACTGAGGCCATGGTGACCTATGAAAATGCCTGTGACGGCAAACTTGGCCAGCAACTGCCAGGAAGAATTCAGATGTGTCAGCCAAATGGCACTGTAAATAGGCACATTGCAGTTATGTCAAAGCAAAAAAAGAATATTAGACTAAAGAAGAAGAAGAAGACATAGAAGGAGCTGCAGGAGATAGGTTTAGAAAGAAGGTCTTGAACTGTGTTCGTGGAGGGCCCATGTTCCATTTGGAATAAAAGGCAAAAGAAGACACAATTTGTTAGTCTGTCAGAGAATTAGAAGTCATGTCGCTAAATGCAAGAGACAAAAATCCTAGCTGCTCTGCCACACTGGTTAGCAGGGTAGGGGTATCCTGTATTAAAGGAGATGTAAGATGCCTCCTTTCCTCTGTTAGTCTACGGGACACCCTTGGACAAAGTGGAGTGCCCGCTCTGTCACATACTACCGTGTGTCTCTCTCTCTTCTCTCTCTCTCTCTCTCTCTCTCTCTCTCTCTCTCTCTCTCTCTCTCTCGCACGTACGTTCTTGTACTTTTTTTTATATATATCTTGTGACAAGACCGCCGGGGCTTGGTCTGGTTTGCCACGATAGATACAACCCCCTGCCTTTGCTCCAACCACCTCAATAGCACTCTACATCTACCAGGCCCCACACGAGCCGGGACAGCTTAACCTCCCCTCCCTCACCTGGGGTTCCAAACCCCAAGGGGGCTCGGACCAGACACCAGTCATATCCCTGCACAAAGTCATAGCTAAGAGAACAAAATTTTAATTCTGAACTACGTCAACCACAACACAGAGAAGGATGGCTGAAAGCCAGACTAGAAGAACTATGTACAAGATCAAAGACGCAGATGAGTATTCATCATGGAGGCGGACGATAGCTCGTGCGGTTGTCCAGTCGTGGTAGCGACTCACCCAGGTTCCTCCAGTGGACTGGAACTCCAAGGACTGCTGCCTCTCCAAAGTTCCCTCTTCACACAGAGAACCAAGCAAGGGCTGATCAAGCGCAGTACCACTGCCTGATTGACACTGCACGATGAACAAGGCTCCTTCCTTGCTGTCGTACTATTTCCCTCGTCACACTCCTGATGAAGTCTGGGCCGACCCTAGAACATTAGCGGTCTCCCACTTGCAGAAAAAGTACAGGTAGCACCGTCTCAAAATACACAAGAGCCAGGTCACTCTTCTATCTCATAAGTGACCCACACACTGATATGTCACCTACACAATGAGCGGTTGCTCCACCTGAACACACAGTGTCACTGGTAAAGTCTATCAGGTGACTAAACCTTCACCTTAGTTCCATGTCCTTGGACAAATAGATCTTCACACAGTATCATGTAACTACCCTGATCAACTGGGTATAAATCACAACCTAGCATACACTGTCAACAGTTCACCACGATGGCATGAGGTAGCTCCCTACCTTCACAAACATTGTCAACAGTTCATCACGTTGGCATGAGGTAGCTCCCTACCTTCACAAACATGTCACTCTGGTGTTCCCACCACTTTCGTAATCAAAGTCTTAGGTCACTGGACCACATGTTGGCTTCATAAAGGTAACCAATGTAGAAACACTATTTAAGCATCAATTGATACATGGTGTCCCATAACCCAGCCGGGCCAGAAGCATATAACACAGGTCATGGTGACCGGTAACATGATCACGTTACTCAACTTGAAAGTTCCTGACCTTGTAATCACCAAGGTTTACCCTGAGGTTGAATGTCACCAGTGCTTCACTAGCTAGAATCACCAGACGTTTCAGTGTTGGATCCCCTCAGGATCGGATGACACTCGTCGGACTCTTGACAGAGGTCCTAACCTAGACCTACCGACTTATTCAGCACTCAGCTCCTTCCAACATTGATCTCGCAGAATCAGACGACCACTCCCAGTATAGCCTCAATCAACTTCTGGATAGGCACTGGAATGAGTGGGCCCATAGAGCTCATGGTGAAGCTCTTGAATCTTCTTCTGTATAGTAATAACAGATCCTGAAACACGGAGAGGTTGGTGTGAGTACTCAACTACAACAAAGACTAACAGCATCTCCACCATGTCCCCTGCCTCTCAGACATTCCTCATGTCTACCAACATGAGTATGAAATCATCACATCATAGATTAACTAAGTCACTATAATATATAGGCATAATGATGGTAGAAACAGCAATAGCACACCTGTTCAGTCAAGTAACACTTCTGGGCTACAAATAACCCCTAGCACCAGAGTCGACTGTATGACTCTGTCAAGCATCCTTCGCCTGGTGCCAGTCCAATCCGGTTTCATCTTCCATCATCAATCAACATATACACCTACTTTCCTTTCAGTGTAGGGATTACTGTATCGAGAAGGTGTCCAGCCGGACATCTCCTTCCTGACAGACTCATCAATTCATCAATCCCTTAACCCATGGACTGATCAATTACACACATTAATAACTATATGATCATAATGAATTATCCTCCTGATAATTCATTACTATAGCATTAACCAAGGAGAACTCATGACTTGTTACACTTAAATAACAAAATCATATCACAGCCATAGTGTCAGGTCTGGGATCTCTGCCCCAGATCCTGAGTTGCCCTTGTATTCACTGACTATCTTTCAGGACAGTCATACTGTGCCGGTCGAGCACAGCTGTGGTGGCCATCCACCATTACACTTTCCCACAGCTACTGTGGGTCCCGTGTACCTCGCCCGTGACGACTTAAGTCACGTCATCCAATGTAGCAAACCTCCAGACTCCACTACCAAACTCTGACTCCACCTTTTTTGGGGGGATTATTCCTCTCATATACTACCACTTCACGGCAGTACTCCAAGTACTCCATGAACCCAGTCAGGGTTCCAGAAGAGTAGAATATTAGAGACAGAAACGGTTAGGTTCAAACCTCGATCTATCTAGACACCTCGGCCTCGAATTACGGAGTGCCGCATCACCCTCGATCGGGTATGTTCACTCATCGGATATGCACGATTGCATTGGGTCGGATCTGTAACCTAACAGGTTGGGCGTACCGGCCTACCTCTCAGTCAGCTTTGACCCACGTAAGATGGAACACGCACGGTCATCCTAGCGGACGGACATGACAACAAGCAGTAACAATAATATCATGAATACCTCCTATCAACTGTTATCCTACCGTTGCCACACCATTCGGCTTACGCGGAATAACACTACTATCTGCACACAGCAAATACACACTGCTGATCTCACCTTGATTCCTCGAAAAATCACCATCACTGATAGAACAATTAAATTATCATTCTAATGTCACGAAGCACATTACACATCTCTAATAATAAGCTCTACCTTATCATTTACAGCGTCTATCATGTTGATGTAATGACTGACAAACTGTCGCCGTGCCTGCGTAATTAATAAACCCAACCAGTAACTGCTACACACTGTAAAGCACATCGTTCGGCCTAGTTTATTTACACACCACTCGCTGTGGAATACGGCTTGTTCCGTCAGGTACCACATTACATCGCTGATCGATAAAGCCTACTTAAATATGCAAACCGCCAACTGTAACGGATAACGCTACGCGACAACTTAATTTTGCTACGGCAATTCATTCCGGGAACTCAGCACGGCATCACGACAACAGTTAAATAATAGAATAAGTATTCAACTAACCTGTGATTGAAGAATCACCAACTTGACTGCAGATGTCCGCACTGGCCGCGAATATTGACATCAAAATTACATCAGCCTGTTGGCTGCGATCTGCCTACGCTGAGGTTTGGTGGGCGACCTGCTCACGACAAAGTCAGTGCGCCTTTCCACTCGCCTACCCGGGCCGCGTGACTTCATGATTCACGGAGAAACCCAGAGTTACGATATGTTCTCTCAACCCCGTGCTGCATGAAGCACCCGTGAACTTAGAGCTCTTTCCCACGTACGCACTTGCGGGAACATTCTAGATTTCTATAAATAACTAGAATAGCTCCGCCCCCGCACTATTTTTCTAGGGAAATCCCCTATTAATTGACATTAAATTCAAGGGAGACCAACGCTCGCACTCCCTTCAAAGGGCTATTATGCAGAGATCTGCCGTTCTGTAGCCGTTTCGTCACAATATTATATAAATTCAAGCCTAGTCCATACATGTGCTACTACGTCTGGTGCACTGGACTGAGTTTTGTGTATGGATTATCTTTCCCTACCACCAGTATCCCTCACCATCAGGCTAACCTACTCCGATTTCAGAGGTGCTTGTAATTTATGTCCTCCAAGTCAAGGACAAGAAGTCAGCATTCAAGTCCAACTGACCGATGTAGGGGTTGAATCTGCTACCTCGGCATAAGCACACCAGATGTTTAAGAACAAGTGCTCCTATCCATTCTGCCATACTGACCTCTTACATACATTATATATATATATTATTCAATTGACCAACAGTGTTACTAAAAATTGTGATTTTATCTAGTGGTATCAAATATATAATATATTACTGGCCAGATGATATCCGGAGAAAGTTGACCAACTCATATGTATATGTTGGCCACAAATTGAGATATTATACCTGATTGTATCAAATAAGAAAAGAACAAATGCATCCACACTTCAAGAGCTGAATATTGAAGAGGTTTGGTTATTAAAGATGGTAAAACAAAGAAAATTTACATATTTTTGGTCACTTGAAATGTCATGAAGTTTGGAGAGAAACAATAATGGAGGAGTATATGCCTGGGACAGGAGGAAGAGGAAGGCCAAAGAGAAGATGGGTGCAGGATGTGGCGGATGATCTTCCAGATGGGTGTATCGGACGTGGGACATCTTGCTTATGATCGAGAAGTTTTCCGGAAGATGGTTATGGAGCTAGGTTTCTGCAAAGGACATGCTACTGAATGAATCAATCAATCAAATATATTCTGATCAGGTGGTATTTTGAGAAAGATGACCCACTCTTATGTTTATGTTGACCACAGATTGTGGTATTATACCTGATTGTGTCAAACATATTAATGACCAGGTGGTATTTTGAGAAAGATGACCCACTCTTATGTATATGTTGACTACAAATTGTGGTATTATACCTGATTGTGTCAAACATATCAATGACCAGGTGGTATTTTGAGAAAGCTGACCTATGGTAGCCTGGCTGCTGTTTCCTGTGCTGCTGTATGTTATCCTAAAAAGACTGTGGATCTCGGCCAGACCTCCTTGGACTATGTGAAAGAGCTGTGGAAGGAGAATGTGGGTGAAGATCTCTTGGATAAATACTGGCCCTTCCATAAAGGTGAGCAATAGGTGTGTGTGTGTTTGTGATATCTTTCTTATAGTGGAGTACGTGCTAGGTACACATAATAACAGAGCAAAGCATTCAACCAAAATCGCCATTCTAAATTTGATTTGTGGACTTTGAAAAAAGCCTGTGAAAGCATTGATAGAAAATCCCTTTTGAAATTGAAGAGTCACTGATTGATCCCACAGAAAATTATGAACTTAATAAAGGCAACAAATGAAGACTTGAAATGCAAAGCTCTTCATGAGGGAAAACTAGCATATATTAATTAAATAAGAACAAAACAAGCGGTAGGGATGTCTTTTATCACCTTTATTATCATTACTGACTATAAACTGAAGACAACAACTACTGCCAGAAATTGAATTAATTGGACTCTTTAACAGAGCAGCTCGATGACCTTGAGTTCACTGATAACATTGCCCTCTGGCCAACACATGATGAGATGCATGATAAATTGAGCACACTTGATAGAAGGTCATAACAATTAGGTCTAAAAATTTAAAATGGATAATGATAATACATCAAGCAAATGATAACCCAATCTTGCAGGGTGGAAGCCCACTCCAAGAGGTGGGCAAAGATGGGGGAATAGATAGAGATAGTGTCATGAGTCATGTTTTATGTGTAGTTGCACATATTAATGTATGACATGTTATAGTTGTGCCTACTGATGTATGACATGTTATAGTTGTGCCTACTAATGTCTGACATGTTGTTTCTGTTGTGTAGTACAAATAGTTGTGTATAAGTTGTATGACAGCAATAATAGCAAACAGTTGACATACAGGACAGTTTTTGAGTTGATGTAACTTTCATTACCGAATTGCCATTGTAACAAAGAGTGTAAACATGATCCAGTTAAAGTTACCATGAAAAAGAACAGCTATCCTGTGATTTGTATGACATCACCAAGTTATTAATTGAAATCACAAGACATAGTTTAGTTATTTGGGATCTGGCTTCATTAATGATGGGATGTGTCATGTTATAGACTGATTTAGTGTAATAGGTTGTTTATTTTTTTGTCAAGTCAAAAACAAATGTGGTTTGTCAGAAGTACATCAGCATGATCAAGTATTTGCTTATTTTGACAAAAGAACTATTGATCTGACCACAAAATAAAGTTTCATGAGAAACGGTGGTCCACGTCAAATGATTTAATTATATATTTGACTGTATTTTGAAAACTATTGGTAAGCACAGTGCCATCTTCGCACTGGTCATAGATAAACTCAGAAGTGGACAATGACACTACAAAGTCTTTAAGGCAGGTCCTGATATATTCTGAATGAAACAGATATTGACTCAGTGACTTTTCAAGTTAATAAGAGATAGTATTTCCTGTGAAGCAGAGGCACTCATTCATCGAAATGCAATCCATGAGATGTAATTGTGAGTTCATATAGTGGCATGTAAGCTATATTCTGTTGCTTTACATAAGGACTATTTTGGAGATATAAATAGTTGATGCTGGGTAACACTATTCAATGTGGTTATTATTAAATACTGTCACGTTCACCGTCACCTGTGTTGTGTTCGAGCTCTAGATATTCAACACCCAGTTAGATAATTAAAACGAACGAACTAACTTTATTTTAAAAGGGTAACAAATTGGGCACACAGGTCCGTCTTACATTCGGCCCTTTCAGTCACTCATCAAATGTGCATGTTACATTTACATAGGGGAAAAAAACATGGATTTTGTAAGCATAAACAATGCATTTACGCATGATACATTCACATGGGGGAAAAAAACATGGATTTTGTAAGCATAAACAATGCATATTACGCATGATACATTCACATGGGGGAAAAAACATGGATTTTGTAAGCATAAACAATGCATATTACGCATGATACATTCACATGGGGGGAAAAACATGGATTTTGTAAGCATAAACAATGCATATTACGCATGATACATTTACATTGGGGGAAAAAACATAGATTTTGTAAGCATAAATAATGCATATTACGCATGATACATTCACAGGGGGGAAAAAAAACATGGATTTTGTCAGCATAAACAATGCATATTACGCATGATACATTCACATGGGGGAAAAAACATGCATTTGTAAGCATAAACAATGCATATTACGCATGATACATTCACATGGGGGGAAAAAACGTGGATTTTGTAAGCATAAACAATGCATATTACGCATGATACATTTACATTGGGGGAAAAAACATAGATTTTGTAAGCATAAATAATGCATATTACGCATGATACATTCACATGGGGGAAAAAACATGGATTTTGTCAGCATAAACAATGCATATTATGCATGATACATTCACATGGGGGAAAAAACATAGATTTTGTAAGCATAAACAATGCATATTACGCATGATACATTCACATGGGGGGAAAAAACATAGATTTTGTAAGCATAAACAATGCATATTACACATGATACATTCACATGGGGGAAAAAAACATGGATTTGTAAGCATAAACAATGCATATACGCATGATACATTTACATTGGGGGGGGTGGGGGAACATGGATTTTGTAAGCATAAACAATGTATATTACGCATGATACATTTACATTGGGGGGAAAAAAAACATGGATTTTGTAAGTATAAACAATGTATATTACACATGATACATTCACATGGGGGTAAAAAAAAAAAAAACATGAAGAAGGTATATGGCATATACTGTGTGCTTGTTTGGGATTTGAATTTGAGACGATGTGTTGAATGTCTTGTGGTTGATCATACCAGCAGGTGATGGTGAACATGACAGATATTAAAATAATACAATAGGCAAGAGGAGCCTTCCTCACACTAGGAAATTTGTGGGAGTCAGCAGCAATTATACCTAGTACTAGACTTTAGAGCAGGGGTGGCCAACACGAGGCCCGCGGGCTGCATGCGGCCCGCCGGGAGTCATGTTGTGGCCCGCGGAGTGGGAAACGATGATGTGGTCGATGCTGTAGCACGCTTGCTTGTTTACTTTAATTAACAAAACATATATAAAAAATTAGGTGCGTGGCCCGGCAGGAAATATTATTTCTGAAATTTGACCCGCCTGCTGAAAAAGTTGGCCACCCCTGCTTTAGAGTATTTTAACTCTAGCATTAAATCAGTACTGCTGTATGGATCAGAAACATGGAAAATAACTAAAACAATTATGATTAAATTACAAACATTCGTCAATCTATGCCTGAGCAGAATAGGACTAAAATGGCACAACACAATCACTAATGCGAAGTTTGTGAAAAGGACTAGTTCCAGCCGATCAAGATGTATATGTTTACATAAAGAACCCTTTTTATAAACCTTTGGGTATATGGGTCACACGCCTTAACTTTATGAGCCAATGGGCACATGAAGAGTGATGTGATCAATACCATGCCAACCGTTTCTACTTCCCAAGTAGTAAGTAAGTAAATCTTTATTTTCAAAGGGGTAAGAATTGGGCACGCAGGCCCGTCTGACATTCTGCCCTTCTTCTCCAAGACATTTCCTGATATCCATTTTAGACTGATTTTGTCTGGAAGCCGGCGTCTGTGGTGAAGGGGTAACGTGTACCATGTTCAAAATCAGTCACAGGTGATTTGGAAGCAGACTACCTTGTGTTGATTTTTCACAGTGGTGTGAGCAGCGGTTGTTCAGAAAGCAATGTCAAACTACTGGACGTAAACTTGTCCAGTAAATCACAAACAGCCAATAAATGCTGGGTTTGATTGTGACATCCTGTAACGAAATGCAGCTAACTTTTTAACTCTGTCTGGAAGACCAGTTCATTTTATAAATCTGCCTCAGTGCCAGTTCGAACCCATGAACACTATGTTCTGCATGTAAAACTTTTCTCCAATCTTCGTAAAATATACTTCACTTTGTATTGACCATAGTCATATACAGTAATGAAATGTCAACAAATGTGTATACCATATAAGCAAATACTGTATGTGATGTATTATATAAGTCAACATACATTATATAAACACACATATGTTGTCAGCAGACGTATGTCTGATTCTGTTCATTCATAGGTGGTCTGTCGGCTGTTCGACTTCTGCTTCACAAGAATGACTAAGCAAGTGTAATGGTGAAGATTCCCTAATTCTGAATATCTGTTCATTGACACTTGCAGTTTCTTCATTGGAATATTGGTTTTTGTTCTTTGACAATTGGTTGCAGTTTGTTCATTGGAAGTTGACTTTTCTATTGTTTGTTCTTAGATACTTGCAGTTTGTTCATTGGAATACTGGTTTTCCTATTATTTGTTTTTTACATGGTTGCATTTGTTTATTGGAAAATTAGGTTTTTCCCCATGATTTCCTCTTTGACACTATGCTGCAGTTTGTTCAGTGGAATATTGATTTTTCTGTTATTTGTTCATCGACGCTTGGCTGTAATTTGTTTTTGATGAAATACTAGATTTTTCATAATTTGTTACGTAAACAATTGGTTTTATATAATTCATTTTGTCAGGAAGTTTTTAGGATGATGTACACTGGTATAGTGGTTAGTACACATGCCTTCCAAGACAGTGATCCAGGTCCAGTCCCCAGCAGAGACAGCATTATATTTTCCAACCAGTAGGGTGTTGAATGGCTTGCCTCACTTCAGAGGTCACCGATTATGAGAATTGTATGAATTTTCTGTGTGAATTTTCTGCGCTGGTCATGCAGGAGTCAGGGGGGAATGAAAAGGTTGAATCGGCTGGCAGGGAATGCTTCTCTCTGTGGAAGATTACCTATGGACAAAGGAGAGGTGGTCGGGTGCCTGTGGGACTAGGTGGAGAAAGCGGTGGAACAGACTGAGAACCCGTATGTGGAGGGAATGATATGGAAGGGGATTGCCAGGGGATTTGGATACTTTTGAAAACGAGAGGGAAGACCAGGAGAACTTTCAATCAGATGGCAGTTGGAACGATTAGCAGTATGACTTTTCACTGGCTGTTGAATGAGGGGACGGAACGCCAGTTGGAATAGTCCTGAGTGCAATGGTATCATTTCTGAGCTCAACTCATCTAGGGTTGACCTAGCTAAAAGAATTGGGTAGCAAATATTCTAAATTGTCTGGGAAGGACCGGTCATGAGGAAGGAGCTAGAATATGTGAAAGCACACCCCAGTGGCAGCGTTTGCCATGGGGACTGGTTTTACCTGTTTATATTTTTACATCATCCTGTGATGTCATCCTATAATATTGCCTATATCGGGGTGGGGGGGGGGGGGATAGCTTTGGGGGTATTTATTTATTTTATTTTGGTGCTTGCTCGCTTTGAACTCAAGCGTAGTCCGTACACACTACTTTTTTAGTCGTGCTGGACTGAACTTTGCATGTGGATTAGCTTTCCCTATTAACAGTGTCCCTCACCATCAAGCGAACCCACTCCAACTTCAGAGGTGCTTTGGGGTATGATGTCCACTTCCAACTCGAGCTAATTACACATGCAAAAGCTATTAGCAGGAGTGTATGTTTCAATGGCTAGACCTTCCTGCTCCCATTCTGGACTTCAGTTTGAACTCTTCGTATGCTGATAGATTTTTTTCTGTCTGAGAACAAAAGAAAACCCTAACCAGCACAGTTCGTGGTCATCGCACTGGCCAGGTGGCCTTAATTCCTCAGGTTCAAGAACTCAGAGCCAGTAATAGCAGACAGAAAGATATCATTTTTGTGGGTGGCTTTTCAAGTTTTGAAATATAGCCTAGATAGCAACATGTTCAACCTGTCGTTCTTGATCTCCAACTTCTGGGCAATTTTTAACATGCACGTGGGTCCTCCTAATTTTTCACCCTTACCCATGAAGGCTAGACTTCCAGTCTACTACCTCAGGATCGTCCTGGTATTTTTATCAAAATCTCCACTGCACAGGCTAGAGACAGGCATAATATATCAGTGAAGTAGAGAAGTGAACACCTCAGCATTGTGCAGGGCTTCATGGCCAAGTGGTCAAACTGTCTGCCTCGTGCTCAAAAGGTTATGGGTTCATTTTCGGATTGCGTTATTCAGTTCTCAAGGGCAACATTTATGTGAGGCCTCTAAGGGTCCACTCTGAAGCTGCTAGAGAGTTTGTACTCTGTGTGATGCTTTTAACAGGCGATTGGTTTGATGTTCTGCCAAGAGAGACCGACCTTTGTGGAATAAAACCTAGTGCAGTGAAATTAAACCTCATGCTTTTTAACCTCTTATAGACATACATTTTTTGGCACGTTTCAATTGTTTCACATTTGTTGGAAGTCAGTTTCATTGATTCCAGTTTTGTGCATATTGTATTTTATTTAGGGAACTATTGTTTGTCTTAGGGTGAGGCTGTTGTCTTTAATGAGTTGGTGGCCGAGTGGTAGGATTCTCTTACAACTAAGACTTGGGTTCAAACCCCATTGGGTTAAAGGTTTTTTTTTTTTTTTCTTACCTGTTGGAGATGGACTTGTAAAAACACCAAGCCTGCGCACAACATGGCAGGGAGCCACAGTGGCATAATGGTTAGACACTTGCCTGCATACTGCAGGTCAGGGGTTCCATCTGCATTGAGGTGTATTCAGATTTTTCAAAATTGACCTGGGCTCCCACGTTGTTAACCGCATATCCTTTTCAGAACGTCGCTCTCAACCCCAACATTCTTTGGCTGTTTGTGATTTCTTGGTGGGTTTACATTCAGCAGTTTGCCATTGCTTTTCTGACGACCGGCACTCATACCATTGTATGAAAACCAACGCAAGGTGGTCTGCTGCCAGATCACCCACAGCAGTGCCTCAGGTGTGGTATGCAGGATTGCGAATTGCGTTCGTAACTGCTTCGCCACACATCCCTCCCACGCTGACCCAGCTTAAAACAGCTGTCAGGAAATTTCTGGGAAATGGTCTATTCTGTGCTGATGGTCTATAAAAATAATTGTCTAGCGACGCGTCCAGTGAGCTTTAAGGCTTGTGGAAGGGAACTTTACTTACACAGCGTGGCATTAGCAGGGGAAGTTGGCTTTAAAACCTCACCAAGCAATGGTAAATAATCAGCACAGAGATATTCTGTTTGACAGTCTGTGTTACAACATGGTGTAGTTTATCTCATACCACTCTCAAGCACTGGCTTTTGATTCCAAGACCTGCTGTAACCTTTGTGCTTGTTGTTCCTGTAATTCCTCTACTGGCCTAGGCTGTGGAGAAATATTATTTGTGATTTCTCTTAATCATTCTAAATGTCAGCTAGGTAAACAGATGATTTGAGTGATATGGCTTATCTCAATAATTTCACATGGAGTAGGGTAAACTGATCACTTGAGTGTTATGGCTTATCTCAGTCATTTCAGATGGTGCCAGATAAATTGATCACTTGAGTGTTATGGCTTATCTCGATCATTTCACATGGAGTAAGGTAAACTGATCACTTGAGCATTGTGGCCTCTTCCATTTAAAACCAAAATCTGTAAATTGATTACAGGAATTAGACTTCTTATTTTTTTAAAATTATTATTTTTTTTTTGGGACATAATGAGGAATATACCGGAAAACGTAGTGACAGCTGACAAGATTGATTGGAAAAGAGCAGGAAGAAGGCTGAGAGATAAACACCTGGATGGCTTAGCCACATGGCATTATCAGGAGAAGACAGTCCTGTTTCAGGACATGGGATTGTGTAAGCTGACGAACCATGACCATTCACACTTATTGGCATGGCATATGATCATATGATGATGATAGGCCTAGCTGATCTCTGCTTCTTTCAATTCTTTGAGTGCTGATCAATACCTGTGAATGTATTTCTCTCTCTCTCTCTCTCTCTCTCTCTCTCTCTCTCTCTCTCTCTCTCTCTCTCTCTCTCCTCTCTCTCTCTCTCATCTCTCTCTCTCTCTCTCTGAGATCTCAGCATGTTCCCCAAGTAATTGATATTAGAGTAACCTAACTCTTCCTTCTGTTTCTATTCCCAGATGAACAGAGTGGAGCATCTGAGGTAAGTGCTGCTCTCTCCAGTGTGGGTAACTTAGTGAATACTCTGGAGGAGTGTTTTAACTTGTCTGTCTGGTGTTCAGGTTGTTTGAGCTCTGAGGATGACTTGTGGCTATCTGAGTGAGGTCAGTGTAGGGGCTTTCTTGGTACCAAAGCCCCCCCATCTCCATCTCCATGGTGGCTTCCAGAGCTTTCCTTCACCTCTCCAAACCCTGAAACCAGTCAGGTATGCAACACTGGGCTTTAGACATGAGAGAATGAGATCCAGTCAGCTACAACTGAATACTGAATTTAAGAAATGAGATCCATTCAGCTATAACTGAATACTGAATTTAAGAAATGAGATCCAGTCAGCTATAACTGAATTTATAAATCAACATCACAGCAGTCAGGACATTGCCTGGCATGCTCTGTCTCCCAAAAGCCACCAAAGAGTCCCCATGCTGATTATTCCAGTAGAAATATGATGACAAGGTTCTGGATTTTCCTTCACCACCTGGTCATTGTCCCGGCCCTCTACTCATTCCATTCTGAGCCAGTTTTCCCAGGGTATGCCTGCATTCAAGAAAACTATAGATATAGAGCTAGAGATAGATCAGGAGTCAGATGGATAGATTCTGTCCAGGGTTAACTACACCAAGACAAACTCTGTGCTATCCATAGATATTTTGTGTGTGTTTGCGCACACTCGCTTTGAACTCAAGCGTAGTCCATACACACTTTTTATAGTAGTGATGGACTGAATTTTGTGTGTGGATTAACTTTCCCTATTAACAGTATCCCTCACCATCAGATGAATCCACTCCGACTTCAGAGGCATTTGTAATTTACATCCCCAAGTCAAGAATGACAGGTCAACATTTTAGTCCAGCTGTCCGGTGTAGGTGCAGTTGTTGCACCAGTGAACAACTAGGGTTAGAATTGAATTGTAAGAAGACACAGATTATGGTCGTCACTGGGAAGAAGGAAATACCACAATGTAATAGACAAGTAAATGGGAATATTCTTCAACAAGTGAATCGGTACAATTATCTCGGAACAGTCATAACATCAGATGGGAGATGCCTTGACAAAATTAGAACAAGAATTGCCATTGCGAAGGTAGCCTTTTGCAAGATGAAAAATATACTGACCAATAAAAAGATATCAATTGAAATGAGAAAAAGAGTGTTGAAGTGCTACATAGAACCTGTACTTTTGTATGGATGTGAAGCGTGGACAATGAGCAGACAAGCTGAAAACATCTGATGGCTGTGGAAATGTAGTTTCTGAGGAAAATGCAAAGAATACCATGGACAGACAGATAAACCAATGAACAAGTCCTTCAAGAAACAAATGAAGATCGTAAACTGATTAGAGACATTAGATGTAGACAGTAAAAAATTTTTGGGCATGTTATGAGAATAAATGGATTGGAGAACTTGGTGACAACTGGCCTAGATTTGAAGGGGGAAGAGACCAAGGGGAAAACTGAGAAGTAAATATCTGAATGGCTTGGCCACATGGCATGGTCGAGACAGAAATACGGAGCTTGATCCACAACTGGTGATCGAGTGAGATGGCAAAACATGGACCGCCCACGCAATAATCGGCATGGCACTTGATCGATGGATGGTCCCGTGTAGTTGTTGAACCGCTTACCTCAGCATCAGCACAGCCAGATATTTAAGAACACATGTTCTTACCCATTTCGACCATGCTGACCTGCTATCCAAGATATCAAATCTCTTGAGGCCACTTGAGGCAGCTAAGACAAACTCCGTGCTATCCAGAGATATCAAATCCTTGAGGCCACTAAGACAAACTCGTGCTATCCAGAGATATCAAATCCTTGAGGCCACAACTAAGATGTAGAAGAAGGAAGTAGGGATTAGAGGACACACTTGACAACGTAAACATTGAAAGCTATAGTTCCACAGTGGGGATTCGAACCTGTCACTTCTAAATGACGACCTGGGTGTCTAGTTGTGTCAAAGTACACTTGTTCCTGCAGCAAAGCGTGGCCCATCTTTTGGCAGGGTGCAGGTTCAAATCCTGGTGAGGTACCGATAATTTTCAATTTGTCTGTTTATTAGTGTTGTCCTCTAATCTCTGTTTACTTCTGCTAGTCCTGTGAGTGCTAATCAGTGCATGTGCATTGTTTACCATCAGTGCTGTCCGTATGGACATTTGCCTCAAGATTGAACACGTCATCTTACACTTCAAGATTAATGTGCATCTAAAGCCATTGCCCTTATGGGAACAGATAAAGGCAGTCCCATAACAACTGCTGCGCTGGGGGTGTGAAGTGTTAGGCCTGCACACATTCTAGGTCAGATTTATGAGAAGGGGTAGCCAGGCCCCTTTCCCATCACCTTCCTCACTCAGATGGTTTCCAGAACATTCTGGAAATTGGTATGGTATTGACTTTTATGAGTTTGGTTCAACTCCATGGCTGTACTGTCAGAAAACAAATTATCTTACCTCTGCTGAAGATTGAACCTAGAGCACTGTATTGGCAGGCACACACACTAACCACTATGGCACCATGGCACCCATATGGGCATGTTTAATTTAAAGGTTTAAACTTTAATGGTGGATATTTCTAAATGCAAGATGGAAAACATACTTATCAATAAAAAGATGTCAATTGATAATGAGAAAAAGAGTGTTGAGGTGCTACATAGAACCTGTACTTTTATATGGATGTGAAGCTTGGACAATGAGCAGTCAGGCTGAAAAAAACATCTGATGGCTGTAGAAATGTGGTTTCTGAGGAGCATGCAAAGAATACCGTGGACAGACAGAAAAAAAAACCAGTGTCCGAGTCTACAAGAATCAAATGAAAATAGTAAACTGATTAGAGAAATTAGCACGTAGACAGTCACAATTTTTTGGGCATGTATGAGAAGAAATAAATTATAGAACTTGGTGACAACTGGCAAGATCGAGGGGAAGAGAGCAATGGGAAGACAGAGAAGTAAATACCTGGATTGGCTTGACCACGTGGCAAAGTCAAGACAAGAACACAGAGCTGATCCCGACTCTGGTGAATCGAGTGACATGGTGAATCAAGGACCGCCCACATTTTACCGGCATGGCACATGATCAATGGGTTCCTAAATAGATTCCTTGCTGCAGGCTGTGACTGCCTCCAAAGGCTGCATGTGGTGTTTCCCAAAAGCCTGCCCTTCTGCCAACATAAGGTGGTGGGGTAGTGTGAGTGTCCTTTGAATGGCCTAATGTGATGGGGTTGAGATGCAGTGAATTCTTACCTGCCTGTGGTTCATGGTTTCTGTTATGGTGTATATTGTCGGGGACCACACACTTTGCACACCTGGGTTTATAGGTAAACTGATGACATAGTGGGGAAGCTTAGCATGCAGGTTGACAGGTGACAGTCAAAGACTAGGAAAGGCTGTCTTGCAGGTAGACTGGTGACAGTCAAAGGCTAGGAAAGGCTGTCTTGCAGGTCGACTGGTGACAGTCAAAGACTAGGAAAGGCTGTCTTGCAGGTTGACAGGTGACAGTCAAAGGCTAGGCGAGGTTGTCTTGCAGATAGACTGGTAACAAAGGTCTAGACAAGGCAAACTCAGCATGTGTGTATTGAAACACTGCAATGAATCAACAAGCACAGAATGTGGAGCTACTCAGGTTTACAATCACAGGTGATACAAAAACAAAAAGGCACTGATACAACTACATTGTTAAAATTACAGTCAGTTTTTTATGTACTTGTATGATAGGCTGTTTGTGTTTTGTATGTACTGGTATGATAGGCTGTTTGTGTTTTGTGTGCTGAGAAAAGGTTTTCTAGCCACAACATCCATTCTGTCACCTGTGATTGGTTCTTGTGGAGGCTAGCCAAGTTCCACATCTCATTTTTGTTTTTTACCTCTGTATTTTTATTATTATTTTATTATTTGTTCAATGCATTTCATTTTTTCATCGGAAAAATACAGCAGAATTCACACTCTGATCACTGTCATTTTTCATAGAAACAATACAGCAGAATTCACATTTTTGATCACATTTCAGATTCAACTCTTGAAATATTTCATTGATCCCCCATCTTTCGCAGGTGGTTCACAGTCCCATCTAGTGAGGTCAAACCGAAGGTCGTGACAAACGCCAGGACCTAAAGGAGACCCAGGCCAGTCCAACCCAGCAGACAAAGATTATACAGTACAAGATCTTCATGATTGTTTTCGTTGAATACATATTTAGAAATATTACAAGGTCTTTTTCAGGTGTTTCCATGAAGTCATTTTGTTTTACAATTGGTAATTACCCTCTGGCCTGTTTGGATTCTAAGTTCTGTTATCGGTATACTACTGAAGATATATTTATTGGAGAGTTAGTTTTTTTTGTCTTTCTTTGCTAGTAAATTGTAAATGTGGAGGGATGTGTGTGATCATGATGATGATCTCGTCACCAATGGAACATTGTTTGGCCAATAAAATACAAGGGTCTGGTCATAAAAGGACAAGATCCTTTAACCTGTCTTAAGACACACTGGGCTTGTGGTGCTGGACTCACAGTTGTACGGATCAAATTGGCACTCGCGTGGGTGATGTGATAAGTATCACATTGGACCACCTTGACTTTCCAGGACATTTTCTCTATCCCTTTTAGGCTGAGGTCCATTTTAACATTCTAATTCACCCCGATGAGAATCAAACCCCATGGCCAGCAGGAGAACATCTAGTCACTACACTACCACGGCTATCATGGGCCCTAGTATCATGACCCCAATATGTCAAGGTGGCATGGAAATTTTGTGACCCCTGACTTTTATCTTTCATATATATAAACGTAGGTTTGGTTGAATAGATAAATGCTATCATATGAAACATTTCTTTTTAGCTTGTGCTCCAAGGCCAGATGTATTGCTTAGGTTATGTTGTATCCATGTTTCTTTTGTTTAGTGTACCCTTGAGGTTGTTCATCTGTCTTCTTGATATTCCTCAAGCTTTACATCCAGATCTGTTTGATTGCATGCCTTTATCCTTCTGTGTATTCTCTCTAAATCTGATAAGGGCGTGGTCTGTAGCTAAACAGGTCACTGTACTAAACATTGAAAGCTGCAAGGTGCATATGGATAAAGGGGGAAAACCAGTAAAAGAAAAAGGTCAGAATTAAAAGAACAGAATTCCAAAATACAGAATAAATGTTGTGGCTACAAAGCGTTTCATCAGCAAAAAAAAAAACATTGTTATATTAAACAGTAATTAACCAGATATGCCGGCTGTATGGCAGACTGTGTTGTTTGGTTTCTATACAATGGTATGAGTGTAGGTTGTTTAGAAAGCAATGCAAACTACTGAACATAAACTTGCCCAAGAATTCACGAACAGCCAAACAATGCTGGAGTTGACTGCTACGTCCTGTAAAGGATATGCAACTAACTTTTAACAACCAGATAACTATAACATCATGTGCAGATTATCGCACTCATCACGGCCAGACAAAAGATTTCTCATTCCTGTGCCATGTCCTGTGCCTCATGCCCGAGGTACCTGCAATGTCTTGTGTACTACTTTGTGCTGTTGAGCCCCTGTCTCTTCTTGCAAGCTGCCTCCCATTGCTGTCCTTCCCAAGCTGCCTCCCATCACTGTCCTTCCCAAGCTGCCTCCCATCACTGTCTTTCCCAAGCTGCCTCCATCACTGCCCTTCCCAAGCTGCCTCCCATCGCTGCCTCCCATCGCTGCCTCCATCACTGTCCTTCCCAAGCTGCCTCCCATCACTGCCCTTCCCAAGCTGCCTCCCATCACTGTCCTTCCCAAGCTGCCTTCCCAAGCTGCCTCCCATCACTGTCCTTCCCAAGCTGCCTCCCATCACTGTCCTTCCAAGCTGCCCTTCCCAAGCTGCCCTTCCCAAGCTGCCTCCCATCACTGTCCTTCCCAAGCTGCCTCCCATCACTGTCCTTCCAAAGCTGCCTCCCATCACTGTCCTTCCCAAGCTGCCTCCCATCACTGTCCTTTCAAGCTGCCTCCCATCACTGTCCTTCCCAAGCTGCCTCCCATCACTGTCCTTCCCAAGCTGCCTCCCATCACTGTCTTTCCCAAGCTGCCTCCCATCACTGTCCTTCCCAAGCTGCCTCCCATCACTGTCCTTCCCAAGCTGCCTCCCATCACTGTCCTTCCCAAGCTGCCTCCCATCACTGTCCTTCCCAAGCTGCCTCCCATCACTGTCCTTCCCAAGCTGCCTCCCATCCCTGTCCTTCCCAAGCTGCCTCCCATCACTGCCCTTCCCAAGCGGCCTCCCATCACTGCCCTTCCCAAGCTGCCTCCCATCACTGCCCTTCCCAAGCTGCCTCCCATCACTGCCCTTCCCAAGCTGCCTCCCATCACTGTCCTTCCCAAGCTGCCTCCCATCACTGTCCTTCCCAAGCTGCCTCCCATCGCTGTCCTTCCCAAGCCACTATGAGCTTTATTATGGCCAAAGTATTGCAGCTTCCCAGGCACGTTACTGTTTATAAGCCACCTTTGTTTCTGTGTTCAGAGCTTGTAGATTGTCAGTAATTTTCTTCTTCTTTATTCACGATATCCTCAGAACTTTTCTTTAACATTTACGTTCAAAAGCCCAAATTTTTTTTCTTTAAGCGAAATATGTCAGAATTACGAATTGTGTTGTAAACACCTTCTCCAAAGAGCCAGGAAAGGGATATGTGTTTTTATTAAAAGCTGAAAGCTCCAGTTATTTGACTTCTTTTAGTCAAAGATGATTTTGCAGAAGATGTGCAGTGGGGACAACCCCAATGAGGGGAAAAAGCATGCATTTATTATTTTGCAAGAAACAATATCCGGCCAGATTTCTGTAGTATGCTCAGACCAAACATTGAAGTTATAATAACACACCTTGAGTCAATTGGTACGCTGATGATAGCTGATTGCCTTTGTTGGGACAGAGTTAACCAGCTAAAGTAGATAACATATTTAATGTCAGGGCCTTGCATAGTTAAATTCATACAAAAGATAACGTTGCAGATGTAGACACATTTCAAGTGAACAAAAGAAGAAGAAGTCAGAGCCTGGTGTATCCAGGGAACAGTGTCTCCGTCTTTCTGTTAAAAAGTGTAATCCTGACTTGTTGAAGGACGTATTAAAAACATGTACATTAATTTTGCTTGTGTGCATATGCTCTTTTTAGCTATTTCTCTTCACGTTGTAATCTTTGTTGTAATGTTGCGGTTTCTCTTCATGTTTTAATCTTGACTTTATGGTAATGTTGCTGTTTCTCTTCATGTTGTAATCTTGACTTTGTGGTAATGTTGTTATTTCTCTTCACGTTGTAATCTTTACTTATGTTGTAATGTTATTTCTCTTCATGTTGTAATCTTTACTTACGTTGTAATGTTGTTATTTCTCTTCACGTTGTAATCTTTACTTATTTTGTAATGTTCCTGTTTCTCTTCACGTTCTAATCTTTACTTATATTGTAGTGTTGCTGTTTCTCTTCACGTTGTAATCTTGACTTATGTTGTAATGTTACTGTTTCTCTTCATGTTGTAGTTGTGTGAACTGCGGGGCTTACGTGTTGAAGTCGATCCTAAGCTGTCACAAGCACAAAGCGTGCCTGTTGTTGTTTCTACATTACGAGCCAACAGTTTAAACCATTTACACCCAACAACAGCATGGCAATCTCCCCTCCCTTCTCTCTCTCTCTCTCTCATACATATGATATATGTAACTGAAAAACCACACAGACAAACCTCCACACTGTTTCATTTTACAAATTTAGTAATAACAATGATAGTGATAATAAAATAGTAATAATAATGACGGCCCTAGTGCATCACAGGCATAGGAGGTCAGTATGGCCGAATGGATTAGAGTATTAGTTGCTGAGGTTACGGATTCAACCCCTACACCAGTTAGTAGTGCAGAGTGGCTTGCTTCACATAGGAAGTCACGGGTGACAAGCATCGTCTGGATCTTTTCTCCGGGGCATGCTGGTGTGCTGGGGAATGAACAGGCGGACAGATTGGCTGGCTCTGCAAAACTTGGTGGAGTATTGATGCATGATAAGGCAGACGTGGTTGCGGCCTTGTGGGAGCACGTGTACACCTCGGAGGAACAAATGGATCATGGTCTGGCAAGAATGCAACAGCGAGGGGTGACGAGGCGATCTGACCGACAATCGACGTTCAGAGGAAAGGTGAGACGGACATGTAATCAGATTGCTACTGGTACTATATTAGTGTTCGAACTCTTCGCTGGCTGCTGAGGATGGGGACGGAGCGCTTATGGGAATGCCCCGAATGCTGTGATGTTGGTCCCTAAATCAATCAATCAATCAACCAGTTAGTTGGAATAAAATGTTAGTGGGATAGGCTGATGGCGAGGGACACTGGTAACAGGGAAAACTGATCCCAGCGCAAAAATCAGCTAGGTACAAGGGGAAGACCTACAAGCAAATACCTGGATGGCTTGGCCACGTGGCATTGTCGAGACAGAAACACAGAGCTGATCTACAACTCTGGTGATCAAGTGAGATGGCAAATCATGACCGCCCATGCCTGTCGGCATGGCACATGATGGATGGAATCTAACTGTTGCTCTATTCGGAAGCACTAACAATGCTGTAGTCTTTATGGTCAATGTTAATGTTATTTCCGGTTCCGGTCGCAGAGATGCCACTTAAAATTATTTTTTTTTAATTTGTAATTTTTGCCGTCTATGTTTATGAAAATGGCTTCTACAAAGAAATAAATGCAAATTCTCGAACACTGAAAAATAAGTTTCCATGCTTCGTTGAAGCACGCAACGAGAATGAGGCAAAGTGTACGATTTGCGATAGTTATTTGTCCGTTGCCAACAAAGGAACTACTGACTTGGAGCGCCATGTTGACAGTGAGAGACATAGAAACCTAATCAAAGTGTCCGCATCATCTATCACTTTTGACTTCTTTTTTCTTCAGCCTAAGTATTCAAAGGTGTTGCTGAAAGCGCATGTGGCTGAAGCAACTGACATTTCATAGAGTTTGTCATCATCAGCCTTACAACTCGATGATTTGCATAGCTGGTTTGATGCACACATTATTTGAAGATTCAGATATTTAAATATTGAGCACAACCCACTACTGGCAACGCCGATCGCATTCTGGTATTTAGGTTCATACCAGAATGCGATCGGCGTTGCCAGTAGTGGGTTGTGCTCAATATTTAAATTTCAAATCCCGAAACAACCACATAATCGATTCAGATATTGCTAAAAATATTGCTTGTGCAAATACAAACACTGAAGCAATAATAAACCAGGTAATTATCCCCCACACTGTTGATGAATTGGATAAATCTTTAAGTGGTATTTCATGTTTTGGTCTTTCGACAGATGCTAGCAATCACGGTTCGCAGAAAATATTTCCGATCATTGTTCAATACTTTGACTGCAAGGAAGATGGAATTTAAACTAAGATTCTTGAATTAGACAACACCAAATGAAACCTCAGAAACTATATCACAGTATATTTTGAGAACACTCCAAAAACATGATTTGTACTCCAAATGTGGTGCTTTTGCTGGTGACAATGCCAATGTTTTGGAGGCATTAACAGAAGAGAAGGTAGAAATGTGTTCTCGCATTTGAAGGAAGCCTTGAGCAAGCCATTAGTAGGCTTTGGATGTTCTGCTCATGTTCTGCACAGCTGCATCCAACACGGCGCAGATTTAATGAAGATTGACGCTGAATCTATTGTCTTGAAGATATTCAATTACTTTTCTATATACACTGTCAGAACAGAAATTTTAAAGGAATTTTATGACTATGTCAACATTAACAATCAGCAACTGCTATATCACTCTAAAACTAGATGGCTCAGTTTGTTTCCAGCTGTTGAGAGGCTGTTTACTGCTTTGAAAGAATATTTTCTTTCTGTAAACCAATCACCTGCTATGATAAAAAAAATGTTTGAGAACGATTTTTCAGAAGTTTATCTTTGGTTTGTGCATTCTTTGATGTACGTCTTCCAAGTCAATATTTCGGCCATTGAAAAAGAAGAAACATCATTGTTAGAGATTATGAGCCTTCTTCACACAACCTTGGAAGTTTTGAAAGGCAGATTGAAGGAGACATTTATTTCACTGAAAGTCAGGGAGATGTTGAGAAGACTTAAGGAAAGTGGTCGAGAAGAAGAGTGTAATAGTTTTATGTCAGACGTTATGTTGGTGTATGAAGCTTGCATTAGTTACTTAGAAAAGTGGTTGAAACCTTTTGATGAATTTCAGTGCTTTGGCTGATCCACGACTCTGGTGATCGAGTGAAATGGCAGAACATGACCGCCCACGCTTGTTGGCATGACACATGATGGATGTACTTAAAAATAAATCAAATCAAAGACTGTACATTTGATTACCTTTTGACATATTGTACTTGAAAGAGAAGGGTATTATTGTAGATGATGCGCAATTATTTGACCAATACTGCAATCTTAAATCATTTGTGCAAGACAAGAATGAATAGTCGTTTGAAAGACTCTTGCATGAACAGTGGAGTTTATTTTTCCAAAGTTGCCCAAATACATGTTGCTTTTCAGAGTTACTTAAAATTTGTGAAGTATTCTTCTGTATCCCTAGACACAATGGCAATGTGGAAAGAGTGTTCTCCTTGATTAAAGCTCAATGGACAAAGGAAAGGAACAGACTCTTTACTTGACTCTGTAAAGGGCATCATTCTCACAAAGTACAATTTGAAGAATCTTACATGTGAACAGTTTTATGCATATATGATTGCTAACGAGGATCTTCTACGAAAAGTTGGCTCCTCCTCCTTGCGTAATTAATAAAGATTATAAGGTAATAATTTATAATCGGCTGTTTAAATAATGTTGTTTAGCATTTTGAATAAGGTCTCCATTGAATTTATACATATATTTTTTAAACATCATTGTTTCTTGGTAGATTCTAACAACTAACAGTGAGATACACTTATCGGCAGCTATTGTAATAAAATTATACTGATTGTGGGTTTAATCTGGAACCATTCAAATGAAACATTCAATATGTCCTCCTTTCTGTCTTATTAATTAAGTCCTCCGTTGTCCTCCTTTTTTCTTATTAAGTCCTCCTTTTGGGGCCCACGTATCTGGCAATTCTAGTCCTGGCTAACGTGGTAGGATCGCTGATTCTTCCGAAGTCGGAGAGTGTCTGCCTGCACGGCGAGGAACCACCAGTCTGCACACCAATAAGCCAGACATGGGACAACGGATACTCACGCAAACCTCAGGTCCGGTATGACATCACACTGATGTTGGACAACAGGATGCCTTCATCCGACATACAGGACATTACGCTGGAGTTCACAGCCAGCGAACACAAAAGTCATAACTGCCGGGGTTACGGACGCAGTTCATATTCCGACATACCGCGTTTGAAACACAGATGTGGGCGATTTGGCAGCAGGCCGTTTTGCGTTAGTGTCCATCATACACTGGTACTGGTATTATGACTGCCCGTCGTTCCGAAAGCAATGGCAAACTACTGAACGTAAAATTCCTACAAACAACCAACAACAACAAAATATGCCGGAGTTAACTGCGACGTCCCGTAAAGGATATGAAAACGAAAGTCATATCATAACTGAAACACGCCTCCTACTTCCCATTTTCCGTTCTCTATTTAACTTTTTTCGTTTGGACCAAAAACTCTTTTTTGTTTGGCACATAACAAACGAACACTGTGAACGAAATGCGTGAGTTGACCAAGATCAATACACAATTGCATGTGAACTTCCGTAACGACTCCATTCTTTCATCTCTAGTGCACATGTGGTTTGGCGTCGCAGACAGCAGAGCACATACTCCAGGATTGCCCAAACTACAACATATCCAGGCGAACCTTCTGGCCTAGAGAGACAACAGTGGAAGATAAACTCTATGGACCGCTGAATGAACTAAAAAAGACTGTTAGATTCATACAAGAGACAACATTGCAGTTATAAACATATTTCAGGCGAACGAAAGAAGAAGAGGAATCTTTAGACCGGGCGTTAATTAATTTCCACCGCCTCGTGAGGCGATTCCATAAAAACTGTAAAAACCCTTTAAGGGTCCTGGCTAAGGCCGCAATATGTGTAATAATTGAGAGTCATCTAAAAGTGTATTTACTAAAAGCAGGTTGTAAACTATTGTTCTTCACAAAATAAGCTGCAGATTTACATCAGTTGTCGAATAATTTAAATAATTAATAAATTTACATATTACCATTTTATGACACATATGAAAAAGTGGTAGATAGACTGCTCTCTTTATGAATTTTATGTAAACTTTTAATTCTATTAAAAGACAAATAAAATTAAAGTTATTACCCTTGAAGTATATTTTATAAATTATGTCCCTTATATTTTATTGGCAGAAGATTAGTGCTTGTTTTATAGCGACAAGGACAGGCTGCAAAATCACATTAATAATTTGAGTTAAACATGCAGCAGATGTAACAGTGTAAAGGACTAACAACACTTGGTTTTAATACAAAGACTGTTTATTTTCTTGATGGTGACAACATGGCTTCCTTCCAGTTCCAAGCCGGGATGTCGACTGCCCCCTGGACAACCCACTACGTCCACGACTTGAGCATCTCTCCTCCTTTCACTCCCGATGCTCAATCGTGCTGTAGCCTTTCCCACTAGATACTAATACTCCACTACTGTTACAACCTTCCCTATGTTTTCTAAAGACTTTTCCTATAAAGGAAAAAATCTTTACTCCTAATCCCCTCACTCTATCCCTCTTTTTCCTACCTCTCACAGTCCTCTAATCCTCCCCAAACCAACTCCAACTTACGTAAATATTCTATTCTTTAAATCTTTCCCCTGCTAGATAGTCAACCCACTTCTTCTTCGTTTCTGGCCCTTCATACAAACATAAACATATTTACATATCCTTAATAACATTTAAATCTCAACTTTATACAATACATCATAACACATCTTCTTAATACTTCTTTTCCACTTCATAAGCAATCCGCTTACCATTTCAAACGCTGATACCAACTCCTTATTCTTATCACCAACACTACTAATTCCCCACTTTCAAGTAACCTGAAATCACTTTCACACGATAGGAAGACAAAGAATCGGTGGCCACCGAATTTAAAAGAAGCAGTAGAACTCTCCACACAAAGACCACACTCAGCTACATCACACACCCCCTTGGACCAAACCAATACTCCTTTACCCCCCTATGTTCATTTGAGACTTTATGTAATAAAGTCTAAAACAATTATATCCTTACCGTACCACTCATTATGGTAAACGTTTACGCTGCTATCTACAGCATCAAATACCAACCATCAAAATTTATTATTCACTCTCAAGTGTCTATATATTACAGACACTACTACTTTTATGTCTCTGAACCTTACTTCAACCTCTCATTGTAATGTTAACCACAAAACACATCCCGAGGACACAATTAAAAAGGTCTATTATTCCTTAAGACCTTCTCCAACATTATACACATCACCTCACATAACTAATCTTCTCCTATACCTCACTCAGAATTCTCTCTTAATCTCGTCGACAATTTCAGCGACCCCTTACTGTCCATTTATTATGGGCATATCTATTAAAACCTCCACTTATGCCGTCATCAACAGCAACAATATACTACCCCCAACTCCTGTCTGTGATTGCTTGCAATCTACTTTATCTCAGTCCATATATTACGGACCCACAAAACCTCCTATCATTTTGTCTCCCCAGTGACAATGTTCAATTCTTACTATTTTACTGCTATCCACAGTGTCTAATCACTCTTGAGATTTAAACATGGATTCAATTCATGTTTACTCTTTGTCTGGGATAATCTTCTTATTCTTCTATAACCCAGACACAATATGAATATAAATATAGCCAAAATCGAAGTTAGCAGATCTCTTGGTCCACTAAGTATACAGATAAATGGCACATCTCTGAAACACGTTAAAGAATTCAAATATCTTGGAATTATGATCACAGAAGATGGCAGATTGGATAGAGAAATCGAAATCAGATGTCAAAAAGCAAGTGCACATACATACAGACTATCATCCTTACTGAAACATTCAAACATACCATTGTCCGAAAAACGACAGATAATAAACAGCATATTCACACCAACCATATGCTACCAATTTCAAACTTGGACATATCCAAATCACACTTACGTAAAATGATCAACCATGAGGTGAGATGCCAGAGGAGAGCTGCCAACTTAACAATTCGAGACCGAATAAGAAATGTTGTTATTAGACAGACAGTGGGATCAACACCTTGTGCCATATTTATCGACAGACAAAAAATCAAATGGTTTAGGCCAACTCGTGAGAATGCATCACCATCAGCTATGAGCAGTGACCCTACATCAAAGATCGTCTGCGACGAGAACAAGAGGACGCCCGAGAATAAATGATTGACGACATCAAAGACATTGTACAATCACACGGCATGACACAATCCAGTGCCATCCATCGGGCGCTGGAACTTCGATTATTCCTCCCTATGACGCTTGACCGCAAAAGTGGAAGATGATGAACGAGCTCCCTTAAAACCTGACAGAATTATGCTGTGTCCAGTTACTATGTAGCCTGACTCTCTCGCCTATGTGTTAACGACTTTCTCCGCAACGCCGTATATTCTCGCGAGTAACGTAATCTGCGCGAGAATCGGTAGCGGTTCACACCGCGTTGGTATCTTACGGAGTATGTGAGCCGGTCACTCAGAAAGCAATGGCAAACTACTGAGTGTGATCTTGCCTAGTACATCAGCAGCAGCTGAAAAATGCTGGTGTTGACTGCAACGTCCTGTAAGGGATATACATCAAACAATAAAAAAAATTGCTACTTGTGTAAATGGCATCCGCTTCTGCGCAAGTAAAGCTACTTCGACAAACAGTATTGACAATCCAAACAATTGTATTTTCTTATATACCCCGCCTTGGTGAACGATATATGCTAGCGGATCCTTATTACAGCGCTGATTAAGATCAAACCACACATCTCTGTGAACTTCTAAGGAGGTCCTGTTTCTTGCTTATCTGCCATTTCCGACCTGACGGTAATTATTTCCCAACGCCTAGTAAGGCGCGCCATAAAAAGTTTTCCCTAATCGGCAGGGACGGCCTGCCGACGGTACTCGAATTTGCTTGATTAACAATACGTACAGAAATATTTCGTTGTGGTCTAAAAATCTATTTACCTAATATGGGTTGTAAACTATTGTTCTTCAAAAGATAAGCTGCAGATTTGCTAAATATTAAAAATTTATAAATAACTATTAAACATATTAGTTAAACTATTGCATCATATATAAAGATTTGAGAGCTAGACTGCTAAACTTATACATGTTATAAGAACCTTTTATCGTACTAAAAGATTAAGAAAATTTAAGTTATTACCCTTGATAAATATTTTGAAATTATGTCCCTTATTTTGAATTTGCATAAAGTGCATTTTTTACAAACTGAAAGAAATATGCTGTTTCAAATTTATTACTTGTGTAAATGGCATCCTCTTTTGCGCAAGTAAAGCTACTTCGATAAAGAATATCAATCAATCAATCAATCAAGTGCCGTCTCCACAATGAAGGTTGGCTGCAATGTATATCCAACACTGTATGACTGTATCTCGCCCTGACAGCTCGCTTTGCCCTCAACCTTGCCCTCCAGTATGATTTTTATAAGCAATTTTTCTCAAGCCATGCTTCTTTTGCCTCCTTACATAATATTCTGACTTGTCAGTGATTTTCTTCATACTTGGCAGAATTATTTTTGTCGAGTCTTCTTGTTTCCATTAATTGTAAAATTTCTTCAGTCATACATTTCTTACGACCCGCCTTCTTTAATTTTGGAATAGTTGTTTCTGTAGCCACATTGATTGAATTCTTCAACATTTCCCATTGATCATCCACATCCTGGAATAGGATCTCTAGATCAGACAATACATCAAATCTGTTTTATACTTCTATGTTGGATTTGTTTTGTATTTCCTTGTCATTACTCAGTGTTCACAAATAATATTTAGTGTTTCCTGTTATATACTTGACTTTCTTTAACTTTATCATCAATGTACCTGTAAGTAGTCTGTGCTCACTATAACAATCAGCACTGGTAACTGTTTTCGCTATAGTTAACGCATTTCTAAATCTTCTGCAAATCAGAATGTAATCAACCTGGTTTCTAATCCTGCTATCAGGACTCCTCGATGTCAATAATCGTCTAGGGTGTCGTTTAAACCAGGTGTTTCCTACAATCATTTCCTGCTCTTTTGCCCACTCTATAAGTCTGTATCCTCTTTCATTTCTCTCTCCTAAACCATAGTTTCCTACTGTGTATCTATCACCTTGATCTCCTAATTTTGCATTGAAGTCCCCTATTATGATGTTTATTTCTGAATTTTACATTTCTTTAAAGCAGACACTATGTCATTATAAATTCCTCTACACTCTCTTCATGTCTAGTGCCTCATGCCCGAGCAGTCTGCAGTGTTCTGTGTCCTGCTTCGTGCTGACCTCCTGCCTCTTCTCCCAAGCTGCCTCCCATCACTGTCCTTCCCAAGCTGCCTCCCATCACTGCCCTTCCCAAGCTGCCTCCCATCACTGTCCTTCCCAAGCTGCCTCCACATCACTGTCCTTCCCAGCTGCCTCCCATCATTGTCCTTCCCAAGCTGGCCTCCCATCACTGCCCTTCCCAAGCTGCCTCCATCACTCGCCCTTCCCAAGCTGCCTCCCCATCACTGTCCTTCCCAAGCTGCCTCCCATCACTGTCCTTCCCAAGCTGCTCCCAAGCTGCCTCCCATCACTGCCCTTCCCAAGCTGCCTCCCATCACCTGCCCTTCCCAAGCTGCCTCCCATCACTGTCCTTCCCAAGCTGCCTCCCATCGCTGTCCTTCCCAAGCTGCCTCCCATCACTGTCCTTCCCAAGCTGCCTCCCATCACTGTCCTTCCCAAGCTGCCTCCCATCACTGTCCTTCCCAAGCTGCCTCCCATCACTGTCCTTCCCAAGCTGTCTCCCATCACTGTCCTTCCCAAGCTGCCTCCCATCACTGTCCTTCCCAAGCTGCCTCCCATCATTGTCCTTCCCAAGCTGTCTCCCATCACTGTCCTTCCCAAGCTGTCTCCCATCATTGTCCTTCCCAAGCTGCCTCCCATCGCTGTCCTTCCCAAGCTGCCTCCCATCACTGTCCTTCCCAAGCTGCCTCCCATCGCTGTCCTTCCCAAGCTGTCTCCCATCACTGTCCTTCCCAAGCTGCCTCCCATCATTGTCCTTCCCAAGCTGTCTCCCATCACTGCCCTTCCCAGCTGCCTCCCATCACTGTCCTTCCCAAGCTGCCTCCCATCGCTGTCCTTCCCAAGCTGCCTCCCATCACTGTCCTTCCCAAGCCACTATGAGCTTTATTATGGCCTAAAGTATTTCAGTTTCCCAGACACAGTACTGTTTATAAGCCACCTTTGTTCTGTGTTCAGAGCTTGTAAAATGTCTGTAATTTTCTTCTTTTCATTCACGATATTCTCAGTACTTTTATTTAACATTTACATTCAAAAGCCCAAATTTTTTTTCTTTAAACAAAATCTGTCGGAATTACAAATTGCGTCCCTAACCCCTTTTGCCACAGAGCAGAGAAAGGATTATGTGTTTTTATTAAAAGCTGAGAGCTCCAGTTATTTGACTTCTTTCAGTCAATGATGATTTCGCAGAAAATGTGCAGGAGGGACAATCACAGTGGGGGAAGAAAGCATGCATTTATTATTTTCAAAGAAACAATATCTGACCAGATTTCTGTAGTATGCTCAGACCAAACATAAAAGTTGTAATAACACACCTTGAGTCAACTGGTACACTGACAATAGCTGATCACATGTAATGCCTTTCTTGGGACAAAAAAGACTTAACTGGCTAAAGTAGATAACGTATTTAATGCCAGAGCCTTGCACAGTTAAATTCATACAAGAGATAATATTGCAGATGTAGACACATTTAAAGTGAACTAATGGAGAAGTAAGAGCCTGGTGTATCCAGGGAACCGTGTCTCTGTCTTTTTGTTGAAACGTATAATCATGTCTTGTTGAAGGACGTATTACAAACATGGACATTGATTTTGATTGTGTGCGTATGCTCTTTGTTGTAATGCTGCTGTTTCTCTTCACGTTGTAATCTTGACTTTGTCGTAATGCTGCTGTTTCTCTCCACGTTGTAATCTTTACTTATGTTGTAATGTTGCTGTTTCTCTTCACGTTGTCATCTTGACTTTGTTGTAATGTTGCTGTTTCTCTCCACGTTGTAATCTTTACTTATGTTGTAATGTTGCTGTTTCTCTTCACGTTGTCATCTTGACTTTGTTGTAATGTTGCTGTTTCTCTTCACGTTGTAATCTTGACTTTGTTGTAATGTTGCTGTTTCTCTCCACGTTGTAATCTTTACTTATGTTGTAATGTTGCTGTTTCTCTTCACGTTGTCATCTTGACTTTGTTGTAATGTTGCTGTTTCTCTTCACGTTGAAATATTGACTTTGTTGTAATGCTGCTGTTTCTCTTCACGTTGTAATCTTGACTTTGTTGTAATGTTGCTGTTCCTCTTCACGTTGTAATCTTGACTTTGTTGTAATGTTGCTGTTTCTCTTCACGTTGTAATCTTGACTTTGTTGTAATGTTGCTGTTTCTCTTCACGTTGTAATCTTGACTTTGTTGTAATGTTGCTGTTTCTCTTCACGTTGTAATCTTGACTTTGTTGTAATGTTGCTGTTTCTCTTCACGTTGTAATCTTGACTTTGTTGTAATGTTGCTGTTTCTCTTCACGTTGAAATATTGACTTTGTTGTAATGCTGCTGTTTCTCTTCACGTTGTAATCTTGACTTTGTTGTAATGCTGCTGTTTCTCTTCACGTTGTAATCTTGACTTTGTTTGTAATGTTGCTGTTTCTCTTCACGTTGTAATCTTTACTTTGTTGTAATGCTGCTGTTTCTCTTCACGTTGTAATCTTGACTTTGTTGTAATGTTGCTGTTTCTCTTCACGTTGTAATCTTTACTTTGTTGTAATGCTGCTGTTTCTCTTCACGTTGTAATCTTGACTTATGTTGTAATGTTACTGTTTCTCTCCACGTTGTAATCTTTACTTTGTTGTAATGCTGCTGTTTCTCTTCACGTTGTAATCTTGACTTTGTTGTACTGTTACTGTTTCTCTCCACGTTGTAATCTTTACTTTGTTGTAATGTTGCTGTTTCTCTTCACGTTGTAACCTTGACTTTGTTGTAATGTTGCTGTTTCTCTTCACGTTGTAATCTTGACTTTGTTGTAATGTTGCTGTTTCTCTTCACGTTGTAATCTTGACTTTGTTGTAATGCTGCTGTTTCTCTTCACGTTGTAATCTTGACTTTGTTGTAATGTTGCTGTTTCTCTTCACGTTGTAATCTTGACTTTGTTGTAATGTTGCTGTTTCTCTTCACGTTGTAATCTTTACTTTGTTGTAATGTTGCTGTTTCTCTTCACGTTGTAATCTTGACTTTGTTGTAATGTTGCTGTTTCTCTTCACGTTGTAATCTTTACTTTGTTGTAATGGTGCTGTTTCTCTTCACGTTGTAATCTTGACTTTGTTGTAATGTTGCTGTTTCTCTTCACGTTGTAATCTTGACTTTGTTGTAATGTTGCTGTTTCTCTTCACGTTGTAATCTTGACTTTGTTGTAATGTTGCTGTTTCTCTTCACGTTGTAATCTTGACTTATGTTGTAATGTTACTGTTTCTCTCCACGGTGTAATCTTTACTTTGTTGTAATGCTGCTGTTTCTCTTCACGTTGTAATCTTGACTTTGTTGTACTGTTACTGTTTCTCTCCCCGTTGTAATCTTTACTTTGTTGTAATGCTGCTGTTTCTCTTCACGTTGTAATCTTTACTTTGTTGTAACGTTGCTGTTTCTCTTCACCTTGTAATCTTTACTTTGTTGTAACGCTGCTGTTTCTCTCCACGTTGTAATAATCTTTACTTTGTTGTAATGTTAATGTTTCTCTCCACGTTGTAATCTTTACTTTGTTGCAATGTTAATGTTTCTCTTCATGTTATAACCTCTACTTATGTTGTTTCACTCCTCCCTTGGGGTGCAAGTCAGAGGTGATTCAGTAACAGATACTTCTGTCAGAGTGCGGAGTCTTAGATCTTCACATATTGTAGGTCAGGACATAAGGAGGTGGGAACGACTAATTTTCTGCCAAATTCCCCGCAGCTAATTTTCGAATGCGGGAGTGGGAATTGTATGCATTAACCCTTCACCAGAGACCTGGCCTCTATGTATGTATTATAGTGCAAACCGCCTAATTCGGATGTGGCGAATTTCTGTTATGGAGAACAATTTGTTTATTCCGGCAATTTTTCTTCTTTATTTTTCTTTACAAAAAAAGACCAGTTTAGCGGAATCCGTTTATCACGAATTTTCGGATATACCGAACGATTAAACGTGTCCCAAATATATAATTTGATTTGCTTAAGGCGAACTTATTTCAGATATCAGGGCATTTGGACAAATTTTCGGATATTTTCAGAAATTGCGCGCTTCCTGTGTGTTAAAATTTGAGTTATTTCCCCTCTAAAAATGGCTGGAAAGTTATATTGATTATGTGGTTGTTTCGGGATTTGAAATTTAAATATTGAGCACAACCCACTACTTTCGTTCGGGTCCCATCGATTGACGGACGTCGGTCGCGGCGATTGGGCAATCTTGAGCATAGCCTACGATGGGTAGCGTTGTGATGTTCTGTTGTGATAATTTGGTGTGTCCAGTGTGTGCCGCGTGGTTACAGACCCGCTTCACACGCGTGATCCGGGACTGTTTCCGGATCCGGTCAGGGATATGCACTACTGACGAGCTCAAATGAGGGCGAAACTCGAGTATAGTGCTTCCATATTGACGTGGATAGGCCTTAGGTTCAAACCAGAATATGATCGGCGTTGCCAGTAGTGGGTTGTGCTCAATATTTAAATTTCAAATCCCGAAACAACCACATAATCAATGGAAAGTTATAAACAAAAAATGCTAGAGAATAAGGGGACAACTGGCAATAAAAAAAAAAAATTTTTTTTGGGGGGGGGGGGAGGGGGAGAGAACAAGGGTAAGGCAGAGAAGTACATATCTAGACGGCTTGGTCACATGACATGGTCGAGACAAAAACACAGAGCTGACCCACGCCTGTGGTGATCATGTGGTGCATACTGTACAGTTATATATCCAGTTATGTGAAAGCGTTGGTGATACTTTGACTGAAACATCATGTACACCGATGCGGGCATTGCGCGAATCCGAAGCACGTTATAACTGAGGGAATATATTGGTTTATAATCATCATCATTATCACGTTCCATGCCGACTGGCGTAGACGTTCATGACCCTTAATAGATCTCGGTCCTTGGTTTTCTGGATCAACTCTACCGTTGACATTCCGCCATGCCACCGTCGCAATCTATCCAGCATCATTTCTCGTGGTCTGCCTCTGCCTCTCTTCCCCTCGATCTTTCCAGTTGTCACGATGTTCTCCGGTGCCTCTCCTCTCATCACATGACCAAAAAAAAGTTGTTAGTCTCGTTATTATTGTTGTATATAATATTCTAGTTTTATTAGCCTCTTTCAGGCATTTGTTGTTAATTATTTTGACAGTCCAAGTAATTCGCAACATTCGTCTCAGGAACCACATCTCCGCTGCTTCCAATCTCTTCCCAATTTGTTCATTTACATTAGAAGATTCACAGTCATACAGCAAAACAGGTTCCTATATAGCATCTCAGCACTCTCTTTCTTACATTCAATGATATTGATTTATTGCATAATATATTCTTCATTTTCTGAAATGCAGCCTTCGTATATCCTATTATGCTCTTGATCGCTGTTGTGCATCTTCCATCTGATGTTATAAATGACCCTAGATATTTAAAGCTATCCACTTGGTGAAGAATTTTCCCTTCTATCTCTATTTCATATTTTGGTGTTACCTGTTTTCTTTGATATCAACATTTTTAATGTTTTCTTGATATTCAAGAAGAGTTCTTTCTTTGCACTTTCTGTAGCTACAACGCCCAACAGTTGTAAACTTGCCAACAGACTTTAAACAACCCGCAGATTAAATGATGAAACCAGCGTGGACTTCTGTTACGTCCTTCACTTAGACTTGTAACGTCAGCACGTGAGTTGGAGAGAGCGATTGGCTTGCAAATATGGACAAGTGTCAACGTCTCACACGTACACAGGTATTCTTAAATCCGTCACATGCACTCAAGAAAATATCAGTCGTACATGTGGTATCAATGTTTATTCAGGAGAACCTGATTATCGTCCAAATGCGCACACAAGGCTGTTAAATCATTATATACATAGTGCTGGCTAACGAACAATTATAGCACTCAGGCAATCACACAAACCCTGCACTTAAATATTCGCTATCTTCAAAACATGGCAACTGCCAGCTAGCACTCTCGCAAAATCTATACACTCACTCCAGAAACACAAACATCCTTCCCCTAAACCGTCGAGTCCCAGTCTGCCTTCCTCACGCTGGCCGGTTGGTCTCGTAATACTGGACCCCGTGTATCTCGTGACAACCGGGCTGTCTCAACAGTCACGTCGTACTGCTGTCCGCCCGTGTTGTGTCGGGTCGTTCAGTGCAACGCTGTCTAGTCAATCCAGGACAAAGTCCCGTGGACTTGTGTCCCCTTTTATAACTGGGTCTTGTCCCGTCTATATCATGTCTATGACATCTTAGTGACATTACCTATGTCCTGTCTCTACTATCTCCATTGTCCTGTAGACGTCCTGTCTTATGACATCTCTGTATCCTTATCTTATGTCCTGTCTATCATATCTCTGTGGTCCTGTAGATGTCATGTCAATGACATCACTGCATCTCTTCCTATGTCCTGACTCTATTCTGTCCCTTGTCCTCTATATGTCCTGTCTCTATTCCCCAACACTCTGACAAGCAATAAAGGCTTGATAACAAAGTGTTTAGAAGATATTAATATCATGGCGCATAGATCTTCAGATATTAAAATACGGAGAACAGAAATGGAATGTTAATACTCATTATTTTAACTTCTGCTGCCATTTTTATTGTAAGATAGGAACCGGTTGAGTATAATTATGTTTCCTTTTTAAACTGTCTGTATTCATGTTATTATTTCTGGAAATATTTAGTACATTCGTTTGCCGGGCTTGAAATATCTAAGTCAATAACGAGGCATGGAGAAGAATCTGACAGGATTCTTCGTCCTGGTGGTGTGTTGATTTTATCACTGTCTCTCCTGGTCATGGCGCTGGTCGTTATCTGGTTAGTATAATTACTTACACATGTCTGTTTATTTGCACTGGTCGCTTCAGACGGTGTAGGGTAGTCGTGGTTGTTAAGGGGCAGTAGTGTGGTAACAGGGGTTGGGGGGGGGGGGGGCTGGAGGTGTCGTGCTCTCGCCGTCAGACAGGCTCTTCGTAGAGCGTCTTTTTTTCCCAGTGACCAGCTGGAATCCCTCTTCACCATCACTAATATGTTGATCTGTCGGGGGGTTCGTCTTCTTCTTCGCCTGCGTTCATCCGGACTTTTTTTTTCCGGGCGTGAAAGCGTTGTGCCTGTTTACAGCAGAGCTGCGTTCTAGCGCCGTTAGGACGACACATCCGGCTTCTGCGGGCATTTGTTGACCGGGTTAACCTTCCCGGTGGTTTCCTAGGACGTTTGACTCTCACTCTTGTGGTGTTATCCCCCATCCCAGCTGGCCCATATAGAACAGCCAAAGACATCCAGGTCAGCCCTCAAGGGAAGGCAGGAGCAGACAATGGGCATTCCCCGCCATCCAAGTAGGCTTCCATACTTGCAGAGCGGATACACAGCGCTCTGGTACTGGGCTCACCCAAGGAATCGTCACGTCCTGCACATGGCTGCTTAGTCTCACTTCCGTATATTGGGCCTTTCATTCACCATAGGCTGTTCTTCCGGAAACCAGAAGAATGCAATCTGCAGATGACATCTACACAGTGAACTTTCGATTCGGACTTTCCACATAATGGATTTGCTATCCAAGCAATATTCCATTTCGTGCCACTAGAACACTTTTTCAACCTTTTATGAAGCCCACGCAGTGAGCTTTCGATTCGGACTTTCCACGTAATGGATGTGCTATCCGAGCAATATTCCATTTCATGCCTCTGGGGGGCTTGTGTAACCGACATACCTGTGGTATGAAGTGTGGCAGTCTGAATACTTCTTCATACACCTTTAAATGTCAACCTGAATGTAGTTAAAGTAAGCTGCAGTCAACTTGAGCTTGTTGATATCTCCATAGAGCTTGTCCTCAAATGAAGCAGGCGTGGGCCAAAATATCTTTCTCTGTTACGCATATATTGGGCACTCCTTCAGCAAATTTTTAACTGTCATTTTACCAGTACCACAACTACATCCATCGATATCTCCCATCTTTAGTTTATTGAACAACTGATATTTCAGCCTGTTATGTCCTGTGCGGAGTCTGAGGATTGCTACTTGTTCTCTTCGGTCGAGTTTGTAATATGCATCATCTTTCTGGTGGCCTGGATGCTTTGATTTCCCATTTGGTTCTATAAGTGCTTTTTATAAACCTCTTTGCCTCATTATAGGTTATGTCTATGTCAGGCTGTGGTAGTCGTCAGCCCTCTTTTGCTAGTCTGTCAGCCTCTTCATTTCCAGGTATACTGCAATGTGATGGGATCCACTGTATTACAACCTTTTTGTATTTCTGGCATAGACCATGGAGTGCTGCTCTTAGGTCAGCTAGTTTTTGCTCTTCAGTATTGAGACAGCTGACTTTGCATCTGTGAAGATAGCTATTTGCTTCTCTTTATTTTCCTCCATCAAGTGCATTTCTGCTGCAGTTCTCAAAGACTCTACCTCCGAATTGAAGTTACTTGAAAATTTTCGTTGCCACTGACTGTGTTTTTTTTCACTACATTTTTATAAATTTAGGAGAATTCCTCCTCCTCCATTTTGTATAGAATTTTTGGCTGATCCATCTGTATATGCATGGGTCCAATTGCGGCGTGGGTAATGTTCTTTAATGTATTTTAGGGTTATTTTTCTTCTGTCGGTTTCATTCTGTTCTTTTCTCAATACCAGGAATGTTTTCTATCATCTAAGGTAGTTGTTGCTGTCTCCAAGCTGGGAATTTGTGTGCATTGTAAATGCGTTTGACTGTTGATATGTTAAGTATAGGATCTGCCCTAATCTTTTGCTTTGCAGTTGCTACAAAGTTGCTACGCTTCAGTCTTCCCTTTCCAAAACCATTAAACCTGTTATACATAGGGTGGTCTGTCAATCTTCTAAATTTTTCTGCTTGTTGCTGAGCTCTGCTATCTCTTCTATCCTGCATTGGTTGTAAACAAGTGATCTTTTCTAGTTCACTAATAGGCGTTGTCTTCAGGCTTCCAGTTATTGCTTGCTTGCTTGCTTGTGTTCGTTGGCTTGAGCTCCAACGCGAAGTCCTGTATGTCGGATGAAGGCATCCTGTTGTCCAACATCAGTGTGATGTCATACAGGACCTGAGGTTTGCGTGAGTATCCGTTGTCCCATGTCTGGCTTATTGGTGTGCAGACTGGTGGTTCCTCGCCGTACAGACAGACACTCTCCGACTTCGGAGGAAGCTTCCAGTTATGATTCGCATTCCTTGATTTTGGACTCTGCTAATTTTGTTAAAGTTTGACTTAGCTGCTGTTGCCCAAGCTGCAATGCCATATTACAGTATTGGCCTCACCCGTCCAGTATATTATTTCTTGAGAACTTTCTCCTCTGCTCCCCACGTTGTACCAGCAAGTTTTTTCATGATTGCCATTTGCTCAATCTGTGTCTTCCATGTCAGGCGACGATCAAAGGTGACTCCTAGATAGTTTGGATTTTCTTCATGGCGCAATATTTTTCCATTCAATACCAGCTTATGTTGCTGAGATTTATTTGAGAGGGGAAAACTGTGCATGTTGTTTTCTCCTCACTTATCTTCACTAGCCATGATTTTGACAAATCCTCTAGCGCTAATAAGGCTTGCTGTATTATGCTGTTAGCTGTACAAATATATTCTTCGGATGTCCATATGGCTAGGTCATCTGCAAAGGAGAATGTGTGTACTCTGGCTGGACAATTTTCCGTGATGTCATTTATATATGCTAGGAATAATGTTGATGAAAGAACTCTTCCTTGGGGGACACCTTGCTCCAATAGCATCATTTTGCTGGTATGTCCTTGTACTTTAGTCCTGGCAGTTCTGTTCTCAAGATAGTGGCTGATAAATTTCTACATTTTCCCTCAAACATGCATTTTTTGCAGTTTCACTTTCAGTCCTTCCTTCCATACTTTATCAAATGTTTTTCTAGATCTATCCAGACTGCTAGGGTGTGTTTTTTCTCATGAAAGGCATCCTCTATTTCCTGAGCTATATAGGTTATTTGATCTTCAGTGGATCTGTACTTTCCGAATCCTGCTTGGTGTGGTGTTAAGAGTTTGTTTTCTTCCAGATGCCATGTTAGCCTGCCGTTGATAATGCGTTCCATTAATTTTCCTACACAGCTAAGTAGACTGATACGTCGATAGCCATTTGGTTCTTCCAGGTCTTTTCCTTTCTTTGGGACTGGTATTAGTATAGCTTCCTTCCATGCCTGTAGGACTATTCCTCTCTTCCAGCTGTAATTTAGGACTGCTAGTAGTTTCTTTTTTGCCTTAATGCCTAGTCCTATTAGCATTTCATTTGTGATTCCATCCTTTCCTGGTGATTTCTTCTTTTTTAGGGTATTCATTGCCTGTTCCATTTCTTCCATTGTTAGATTTGCCATCATATATTCTGCTGCTGTCTCTGTATTACTATGATGTATCTGTTTATCTTTGATTGCTTTCTTCTGTTCGATTGTAATATTAATGTGGTTTGCACTGGCATAATTTTTCATTGGTGCATTTGCAGCTTTTTTCTCTGTAAGCAAGGCATTTCCTTGTTTAATTGTTATTTGTTTGTTTCTAGGTCTTTCATTGTTCGTGGCTTTCACTAGTTTCCATAGTTTATTTCCATCCCTGTCAAAGTTCAGGTTTTCTGTTTTTCCCCTCAAACAATCTCTTGTTGTTTAAATTATTGTTCTTTTATATTTTGCTGAAATGGCTTAGAGAGAAAGATGTTCGCTTCAGTTGTTTGTTCTCTCTCTCTCTGCTGACTTCCTGGCATTTTCAACTTTGTCCTCCAACATTTGTAGTTCTTCAGTATGGTTTGTAATATTTCCTTGCTCCTCTTGGAATAGACTCAGTGGCCGCCTGTATTATTGCTCTGGTTAGACTTTCCACCATTTGCTTCATGTTGCCATATCGCGTATTTATATATTCACAATATTTTTCTGTAAGTATGGCAACTCTGTCCCAATCTGCTCGTTTGTAATTCGAGCGGGGCAAAGGCTTTTGCTCCTGTGGAACATACTCCATATTCATTTCAAGCTTGATTGGTATGTGGCCACTACCTGCTAATTGGTCAAGCACATGACGATAGATTTTGTGGAGGATGTCTACTGTGCAGAAAGCTAAGTCTGGAGTAGAAGTGGTAAATCATTTTCTGGAGTAGAAGCTCGGTGTGTCGGGGGTTCGAGGTGACTCCTTGTTCCAGTCTAGTCCCCTTCTGGGTGTGTACTTTGGCCGGACATTTATTACTCCAGTGGGAGTCCTCCACACAGACTGTACACGCCCTACGGAGGCCGGTAACTGTGATGAAGAGATGGTGTAGTTTATCTTCCATCCCGTCCAACTCCATGTCCACGTAATGTTGTAGAGGGTCTTTTGGGTTGCACAGAAGTAATCACATGCCCGTGCTATTTTTAAGTTTTTGTTTGTTTGTTTGTTTGTTTGTTTTAACTTTCCGTATTTATATCTCCCTAAATATCCGCGGCTATTTGCTTCACTGCCGGTCTCTCTGGCCTAGAGCTTAACGTCTTTCTCCGTAATCCCTGTCACGGAAAACACCGTGATTAACCAGTTGATGATAATACAGGCAATCTGATTAAACGGCATGTTTGCAGGGCCCCAATTGTTTTTTTTTGTTTTAACAATACAGTAAAAACAGGTCGGATTCAAGCGGAAGTGCCGGGTCGGGAGAAAACAGTCCGTCTGTCATTTAGAATTTCCCGACATAAAACAGAATGGCGGTTTTGCTTGTCACCACATGACAGAAAGTTGTGGGTTTGTTATTGGAAACATTGGGACACCTGCAGGACATCAACAACGTCACATGAACAATTCAAGGCTGTTTGAAAAACCATGATTGGGGGAGACAGTGTAACTCAAACAGTTGATTTAGGCGGACGTGCTTTGGCACTGCAGTTCTGAGTGGAAATATGTCTACCGTGTGCGAATTAAGTTAATTTAATTTTACACGTGCCTGTCATGGCAAATGTAGATGTGATTTGATCGAACTGCGGTGTTGCCTAAGGTAGTCAATATAGTCTATTTAGGCCTAATTAATATAGGCAGTAGTCTTGTTAAAACTAGAGTGTGGTGATTAGCACTGTTAGTTGAAAACTAGTTAGAGTAGTGAAGTGATAATTGGCTCTGCTAGGATGAATAGGAGAGCGGGGTGATATTTGGAGAGATTTAAGATGGGTTGGGAGATGGGGAAAGTGTCCAATGGGGGGGGGGGGGGTGATCTTTCGGTTGTGTGCCCACTGAAGTTTTGCACTCTGTTTATGGGTCTTTCCTTGTCATAGCCTGATTCGGACGTAGGTGAGGAGCTAATAGGCTCTATGACAGAGTTTAGTTAGCTGAGAAATAACAGAGCAAGGCAATAGGCTTACACTCAGCCGGTAGGATCAGTGACTAGTGCTATCACCAGATGTGTTGTTTCTCTAACAGGTTCCCTGCCAGTTACGAGGAAGCTCAACACTGGTTTTGAAACAAGCTCAACTCCAATTAGAAGGAACACCAGTTGGACACTCAAATGGTTCTTACGGAAAAGGAATAACGTCCGAGAAGAAAGATGGTATTATGTTTACGCTGGACTCATAATCAGGAGGGTTCACCATAACATGGCTCAGAAGAGTCAACCAATATAACGATTCCTGTGTGTTAAGGTTCACCTAGGATAGGTGATGATTGTTGATATGTCATACATCATACAAACATTGTTAAAGGAACGAGAACATTAAAATATAAGTCACATGGTGTGATAGATTCCAGTGAAATATTACAAAAGACATCATACTTGAGACTTTATAGACACTAGTTAGGATCAAGTATATTAACAATAACAGTGATACCCAAGTACACACAACAAAGGATTCGTACAGTTTTTAGGAACGATAGGAACTTATAATGTGTAGTGTGCAACCGATCCATGATCAGCTGTAATTACAAACAGTATCTATTTCGGATGATCAGGAAGATGGATTACCAGGTAGCTACAGATGACAGTCGGTGTCCGGCAGGAGAGATACGGCACTGGGTGAGATGGACTTGTTCTGACTTAACGTGCTGTGATGTGTCCTTGTAAGGATGAAATGACTATGCTATTATCTGAGGGTCCGATCCTACACACATTATAGAACACATCACACATTTTCTTCACATATACGTTACACTTTTCTTTTAATAAATTAATCTTTATTAATTTTTGGAAGCAAGAGTTGTTGAATATGATGCATGTGGAAGAATGAGAGGGGGCATAGTACGACAGTGATAGAGAGAGAGGAAAAGGTGTCCATGAACTGACGGAGTGTGTTGGACAGAAGCTGGTGGATTCTCCAGGATATTGATAGGGAAAAAAAATTATAATGTGGGTGTTGACTCCCCACACTCCAGGGACGACACTTTAAAGGAAGTAACGACATTATTGGGGGCTCGTCCGGGATCTTTGGACAGCGGGATCTCTCGTAAACGGGATCTTTGGACAGCGGGATCTCTCGTAAAAGTGATCTTTGGACAGCGGGATCTCTCGTAAAATTGATCTTTGGACAGCGGGATCTCTCGTAAAATTAATCTTTGAATAGCGGGATCTCTCGTAAACGTGATCCTTGGACAGCGGGATCTCTGGCAAGCGGAATCCTTTGACAGTGGGATTTTCTAACAACGGCGTCGTTTGACACGAGATCCTTAGTTATAGGACGGAGATATCATATTAGAGAATCCAGCTAGAGTGAATGTGGATAGGGGTTAAGACACATATTTTACCTGTTCACACTTCACACGTCTGCATAGGTCTGTGGTCCTGATTCTACTCTTGTCACTGAGTGAAAGTGCTGTGTGTGGTAATATCTAGATTTATAGTACTTGTTCATATATCTGTATATTAGTTTGCAGTTAAATTGTACTCAACCTGCTAGCTTACCTCTCTGTAAAATGGCCACTCCTAAACTAACCACTGCAGAACTAAGGGCAAAGGGGGAAGAAATGGGATTGTCGGGTTCTGCATTAACAGATTACATACAGGAAGTGGAGAGAGAGTATCGTCAAGCAGAAAGAGAAGATCGAAAGGCTGAGTTGGATTTGAGAAGGATATAGTTGGAACAAGAAGCTAGGAAATTGGAAGCAGAACAAGCTGCGAGGAAATTTGAAGCTGAGCAAGCAGCTAAGAAATTTGAAGCTGAGCAAGCAGCTAAGAAATTTGAAGCTGAGCAAGCAGCTAAGAAACTGGAAGCTGAACAAGAAGCTCAGAAAATGGAGCACGAGTACCGGATGAGGGAACTCGAATTGAAGAGACAATCTAATGGGGAAACTGAGGGAGCAGTTTGAATTTCCTCCATCCCAGGCTCATCACCAGTAGGTGGACATGGTTACCATGCCATGAAGTTTCCTCTAGCGGTCTACGAGGAGAACAAAGAGAAGATTGACCAGTACCTTCAACGCTTCGAGGCCATGTCCGTGGCTATGGGACTGGAGCGTAACAAATGGAATCTCAAGCTATCCCAGGGATTACGCGGGACTGGCTACGAGTTTTATTCTCGCCTGCCACCAGGACATGAGAACAATTATGACGAGTTGAAGACGGCTGTGCTGAAACGATTCGAGGTCACATACCTACCGGAAAAAATTTCGAGCAGCGAAACGAGAACCGGGGGAGTTGTTTGCCGCCTACAGTTTGCGTCTAAAATCCTATCTCCATAAGTGTATGGATTTGGCTGGGTTCGCACATGACTATGAGAGTCTGGAAGAGCTCATGGTGGTCGACCAGCTGAAGAAGCAAATGTCTAAACCTCTCAGGACGTTCCTGGGAGAACAAGGAGCGGAACGTATTGACCTTGTCACAAAATTAGCAGAACGGTTCGTCGAGGTACATGGGGAGGCAGGGGAAAACCTTTCCACCAACACCAAAGGTCAGGAGAAATATGACAAGAACAAAGCCAAAAACTCGGGAACCAAAAAGGGGGAACCTTATGTGCAAAAATCAGAGGATAGTTCAGAGAAGAAGAAGGAGGGAAGCAAGAGCACTTCAAGCTATACCCCAAAACGACCGTGGTCGGAGAAGTGGTGGTCAATTTGTAAGTCACCCTCTCACAATACGAGGGACTGCAAATCGAAGGCTAAGAGCCCTCACTTCGCAGCATGTCAAGTGACTTCCAAGGAGGTTGTCACTGAAAATGCGAAGGTCAACAAGGAAGCTCGCCACCAGGAGAGCTCACTCAAGTCCGGCACTAAAAAATCTAGGACAGGGAAATGGTGCAACCAATGCAAGTCAAACACACACAATGCTATTGACTGCAGGGGAAAGTCAAGAGACTCTAAATTCGCCGTGTGCCCCGGGAAACCTAAGGTGGAGCCCACTGAACAGGTCGAGGCCGAGGAAGAGAATCCAAACCAGGAAAAACCACCTGTAGTGGAATTGGTAGAGGTTAACGGTCGTCAAGTGGAGTGTTTGTACGACACAGGACTGGACGGAGAGGCCGTGATTTCTGCGGATCTGGTACATCCAGAACAATTCACAGGTGAGACCATGGAGATACAACCTGCACAGAAGAGTGCTGTGGCCATGAAGTTGTCCATTGCTAATGTGGAGATTCGGTCAAGGTATGTCACCGGCACAATCAAGGCCGCTGTAGTGACCGATCCCATTTTTCCAGTAATCCTCGGTTGCCGGTATGTCTTTCTGGGAATGCCCAGGGAGCCAATCCATATGGGAGCAATGCAGACTCGCTCTCAGACGAGAACGGACGAGGCAGAAGCAATTGTGACTAACCCACTGCCGGGGGAGCTACGAACTGCCCAGAGTGAGGATGCTACTTTACGTCATTGCTACAAAAATCTGCAGAGAAGTGCTGATCCACCAGGACGGGGGCAGTACTACATGAAGAATAGGATACTCTACAGGAGAGCCGGAAGGGGAGACAACCTATAGTCAGTTGGTCGTCCCGAAAGCTCACCAGGTCCTAGATTCTTCATATGGGGCATACCATCTCCTTTAGTGGACACATGGGTATTGCCGCCACCATGCCGCGAATTTCCTGCCACTACTATTGGCCGGGAATGACAGATGATGTGCGTCGGTATGTGAAGTCATGCCCTGAGTGCCAGAGGGTGGCACCGAAACACTGGACAGCACCGGTGGTCTTGGGTGAGATGCCCATCATAAACTCTCCTTTCGAGAGGGTAGCCATCGATATCGTGGGTCCACTTCCCAGGACTAGGAAGAGGAACATGTATATACTCACAATGGTGGATTGCTGTACAATGTGGGGCGAAGCCATACCGTTGACCACGATTGACTCGAAACGAGTGGCGGACGCACTGATGGAGGCCTTTACCAGATTAGGCTTCCCTGACCAAATTCTGACGGACAATGAGTCCCAGTTTTGTGGAAAACTCATGGAGGAGGTATTTAGGGTGTTTCACTCTAACCACATACATACCAGTCCTTATCATCCTTAAGCCAATGGACAAGTAGAGCGTTTCAACGGCACGTTGATGACAATGCTCAGGAAACTGGCACAGGAAAAACCTGATAGGTGGGATGAATATATCCCAGCAGCACTCTTTGCCTATCGGGGAGTTCCTCATGGCTCAACAGGACTACCACCCGCTACTTTGCTGTTTGGTCGTCAAATCAAAGGACCATTGGAAGCCATGTTGAGGAGTTGGACTGAAGAGGGGACGTCAGAAGAAGTGATCTCTTCCTATAAATACGTGAAGGAACTGAAAGAAAAACTCCACAAGGGATGGACTCTGGCGAATCAAAACTTGAAAAAGGCCAGAAAAAGACATGTGGCTTACTACAACCGTAGGTCTAAAGAAAGATCTCTAGAGGTGGGAGACAAAGTCTTGTTGCTACTCCCAATAAGAAACAACAAACTGGAGATAGGTTGGCAAGGACCATTTCCCGTGGAAAGGGTGATATCCAGAACCAACTATCAGATCCGGATCCGGGGAAAGTCGAAGATTTTCCATATCAATCTCTTGCGGAAATACGAAGAGAGACCGGGAGACAAGGCAGCGCACCTCATGGCAATGGCAGTTGCAGTGGAGACGGAAGTGGGAACCAACGAGGGCAGGGAATATCCCTTAGTACACCAGGAAACCTATAGGGATGTGCAAGTGAACCCTGATCTGACCTCCCAGGAGAGGGAAAAGATAACCCAGGTTCTCAAGTCTCATAAGGAGATACTGACTGATAAACCAGGACAAACGAAGTTGGTGGAGTTCGAGATGACTTTGACCACACAGGAACCTGTTCGTCAAAAGGTTTACCCAGTGCCAATCTCTAAAGAAAAGGCCCTGGAGGAGGAAATACAGAAACTGTTGGAGGATGACGTGATTGCGCCATCCACATCCCCATTCAACACAGGGGTAGTTTTGTTACGCAAAGCAAGTGGAGAACACCGGTTGTGTATAGATTACCGACTTCTGAACAGTCATACACAATTTCAGGTGGAACCTTTGCCGAATCCAACGAAGTTATTCGCTAGGCTCCATAAGGCTCGGTACTTTTCAAAGGTAGATCTGAGTCGGGGGTATTATCAGATACCAGTAAAACCGGATATTCGACCACTGTTGGCTTTCAGTACACCCAGTGGACACTGCGAATTCAAGGTCATGCCCTTTGGACTCAGAAATGCACCTTGTGTGTTTACACGCATGATGAGGACTTTACTAGATCCTTTACAGGATCCGGCTATCATCTCATTCATGGATGATATTATGATTTCCAGTGACAGCTTGGATGACCACTTGCAATCCTTGAAGAGAGTGTTTAATAGACTCAAGGAAGCAGGGCTTACCGCTCGTCCAACCAAGTGCATGATTGGTTACCAGACTCTGGAATTTCTAGGACACACCATCACTCCAGGACACATTGTCCCAGAAGAGAAGAACCTGGAGAAAATCAGAAATGCACCAAGGCCAAAAACGAAGAAGGATGTGCGATCTTTTCTCTCGTTGTGTAGGTTCTACCACAAATTTATCCCACATTTCACTGAACTGGGAGCTCCATTGACGGAAACCTTGAAAAAGGGATTCCCGGACCAAATCATTTGGACACCAGAATGTGAGACTGCCTATAGCCAGTTAAAGGAGGCCTTGGTCCGCAAACCTGTATTACAGCTCCCTGACCTTTTCAAACCATTTGTGTTGAGAAAGGATGCGAGTGCGATTGGGATTGGTGCAGCCTTGTTACAGGAAGGAAAAGACGATGCTTCGATTTTGAAACCTGTGGCATACGCAAGTAAGAAACTTTTCCAGGCTGAGAGGAATTATTCAACCGTCGAGAGAGAGAGAGTGCTTGTCTCTCGTATGGGCAGTGCAAAAATTCCAGCCCTATTTGTATGGAGTTAAGTTTCGGGTCCAGTCGGATCATCAGCCCTTGATGTTCCTGGCTACTTCTCAGAAGCTCAACGCCCGTTTGATGCGGTTGTCGTTGTTACTTCAACCTTACAATTTCACAGTGGAGTATATTCCTGGGAAGGAAAATGTTGGAGCGGACTTCTTGTCAAGACACCCAGCTCCTGAAGAAGAGGAATGAATCATCTGGATTAAACTCACGGTGGAGAAGAGTGAGATGGACTACTCTCTTAAGAGGGGGCCTATGTCACGGAAAACACCGTGATTAACCAGTTGATGATAATACAGGCAATCTGATTAAACGGCATGTTTGCAGGGCCCCAATTGTTTTTTTTGTTTGTTTTAACAATACAGTAAAAACAGGTCGGATTCAAGCGGAAGTGCCCGGATCGGGAGAAAACAGTCCGTCTGTCATTTAGAATTTCCTGACATCAAACAGAATGGCGGTTTTGCTTGTCACCACATGACAGAAAGTTGTGGGTTTGTTATTGGAAACATTGGGACACTTGCAGGACATCAACAACGTCACAGTGAACAATTCAAGGCTGTTTGAAAAACCATGATTCGGGGAGACAGTGTAACTCAAACAGTTGATTTAGGCGGACGTGCTTTGGCACTGCAGTTCTGAGTGGAAATATGTCTACCGTGTGCGATTTAAGTTAATTTAATTTTACACGTGCCTGTCATGGCAAATGTAGATGTGATTTGATCGAACTGCGGTGTTGCCTAAGGTAGTCAATATAGTCTATTTAGGCCTAATTAATATAGGCAGTAGTCTTGTTAAAACTAGAGTGTGATGATTAGCACTGTTAGTTGAAAACTAGTTAGAGTAGTGAAGTGATAATTGGCTCTGCTAGGATGAATAGGATAGTGGGGTGATATTTGGAGAGATTTAAGATGGGTTGGGAGATGGGGAAAGTGTCCAATTGGGGGGGGGGGGTGATCTTTCGGTTGTGTGCCCACTGAAGTTTTGCACTCTGTTTATGGGTCTTTCCTTGTCATAGCCTGATTCGGACGTAGGTGAGGAGCTAATAGGCTCTATGACAGAGTTTAGTTAGCTGAGAAATAACAGAGCAAGGCAATAGGCTTACACTCAGCCGGTAGGATCAGTGACTAGTGCTATCACCAGATGTGTTGTTTCTCTAACAGGTTCCCTGCCAGTTACGAGGAAGCTCAACACTGGTTTTGAAACAAGCTTAACTCCAATTAGAAGGAACACCAGTTGGACACTCAAATGGTTCTTACGGAAAAGGAATAACGTCCGAGAAGAAAGATGGTATTATGTTTACGCTGGACTCATAATCAGGAGGGTTCACCATAACATGGCTCAGAAGAGTCAACCAATATAACGATTCCTGTGTGTTAAGGTTCACCTAGGATAGGTGATGATTGTTGATATGTCATACATCATACAAACATTGTTAAAGGAACGAGAACATTAAAATATAAGTCACATGGTGTGATAGATTCCAGTGAAATATTACAAAAGACATCATACTTGAGACTTTATAGACACTAGTTAGGATCAAGTATATTAACAATAACAGTGATACCTAAGTACACACAACAAAGGATTGGTAGTTTTTAGGAACGATAGGAACTTATAATGTGTAGTGTGCAACCGGTCCATGATTGCTTCCACTTTCCCAGAGTTTGTACTTTTTGTTTTTAAAAATTCATAATGTCTTTCGTCTATTGGTAAATATTACAATGCTGAAACCAGCACTCCACAAGTTGGGAGGCAACAGATGAATGCGCCATCAGTCTAGTATGTTGGTATAATCTAACTAGGTCTTCATATCTGAAATGGCCGCTCCTAATGTTTTATTTTCCATCTCAATGACATGTCGTCAACTCTGCAGTCACGTGGGTTAGACTTTTGGTGTTCAGGATGATGTTTAGTCCCGTACAGAAGCAGCGTGACTTTGTTTAGTCTTCCGTGGTAGATGTGTGCAGACCGGGATATATTCTCATTTTAAATTATTATCACACTTGCTGGACTTTCTAGTCTTCAGCACGTGAAAGTTGCGCTTGTCTAGTGTAGTTGTGATTAGTATAGGTGGGAGTGTAGTGAATGGTAGTAATCTAGTGGTGAATGTCTAGTGGTGATATTAATGTAGTTGTGGGAGTGTAGTAGTAGTCTAGTGTAGTGGTGATATTAATAGTATAGTGGTGCGTTCTTTCTTGTTGATGAATGAAGTGAAAGCAAGAAGATGGCAAGATGGGGGAACATCGTCAGGGAAGTTACCAGAAACATACCTACGGCTTTTCAAAATATTTCAAGGTATTTTTTAACTTTCGTTCAAAAGGAGCAGCCATGTGCACATGTGGTTTGGCGTCGCAGACAGCAGAGCACATACTCCAGGATTGCCCAAACTACAACATATCCAGGCGAACCTTCTGGCCTAGAGAGACAACAGTGGAAGATAAACTCTATGGACCGCTGAATGAACTAAAAAAGACTGTTAGATTCATACAAGAGACAACATTGCAGTTATAAACATAATTTAGGCGAACGAAAGAAGAAGAAGAAGAAGCACCCAAAAGTGTCACTGAGTGACCAAACTCGGGTATCGGTCATCAGTAGAGGCAGATGTCCGTATCCGAACAACCATCCCTCCGACGAGTAATACACACGTTGAGAAGAAAAAGAACATTCGGGGTGCTCTCGATTCGGGAAAGGAACCAGAGAGACGTACGAACAAACATTCAACTAAATGGTAATTGCAGGCTAAAAGTACGTTTATCAAAAACAGGTTGTAAATTATTTTTCTTTAAAACTTAAGATGCAAATTTACTTTAATTTTAAAATTATTTAATTAATTGTTAGCTTTTCATTTAAGATCATTAATGCACATAAATAATTATAAAACAGTTTGCTTCTCGCTTATCAATTTTATAAAAAATTTTAATCATATTCAAAAATAAATAAAACTTAAGTTATTACCCTTTGAGATTATTAATCAATTGTGTCCCCTATAGTATTTTTTGTGTGTTGCATAATGAGTGTCCTTAACATATGAAGAAAAGCCAGTATTTTTTGCCAGTAATTTGGCATGATATAGTCTAACGACTATATCATGCCAGATTACTACTTGTGTACAGGGCCGTGCCGTGCTATGATACAGATGTTCACTTATTCTGCAAGGATTGGGGGTTTTCATCTTCTTTGTTGTAAACTGTACAGTTATTTTAGTATGCATTGTTACTGTCATCATTACCAGCTGATTTGTTGTTGTATTCAAGAAAGATTTTAATGGATGCCATAGTACTGAATTGTAAAGTGACAAATAAATACACTTTAGAAAATAAAATAAAAAATTAAACAAAACAGGGCCGTGCCGTTCTATGATACAGAGGGGCGGCTGCATCAATCGTCACCGTTAAGGGGCATCGTAAGCAGCGAAATTAAAATACAATTTGAGCCTGTAAATAATTAAAACGGGTTGCATTTCGAAGATTGATTGATTGATTGATTTAGGAACCGACATCAAAGCATTCGGGACATTCCCATTCCGCTGCATCGTAAGCAGCGAAATTAAAATACAATTTGAGCCTGTAAATAATTAAAACGGGTTGCATTTCGAAGATTGATTGATTGATTGATTTAGGAACCGACATCAAAGCATTCGGGACATTCCCATAAGCGCTCCGTCCCCATCCTCAGCAGCCAGCGAAGAATTGCATCATACTGAGAAAATCGACCGCAGTGCCCTGTTTGTGTAAATGACATCCACTTTAGCGCAAGTAAAAGTTACTTCGACAAAGAATAGTGACTATCCAATGCGCCAAACACTTCACCGAGTTTGTGTTTGTCAATTGTTGTTGTTTTGTTTGGTTTCTTATATATCTCCCCCCACCTCTCCATTCTGTATGTCTGTCTATCTCTTTTGGGGGCTGCGTGGTCTCGAAGTATGTTGTCCGCCTCGAGTGCTGGAGGTCCCGGGTTCAAGCCCCGGTGATGACCGGGATTTTTTCTCGTGGACTTCTAGTAATAAAATTTCCCCTGGTCTCTGGGTAGTGAGATCGGACGCCCGTGTGTATTGTTGCGCACGTAAAATATCACTTGGCAATTGGAAATCGAAAAAGAGTAACCTAACGGCGCTGTCCGGGCAAAATTTAGAGTTTAAAATCTACCCAAAGTATTTCAGGATCCTCGCCGGTGCTACGGAGTTCGTGCATTGAGCTGAGTTTATCCAGACTCAAGTTTGAGTTAGGAAAGAGAACGGAACACTTATGGGTCGCACCCGTGTGCCGTGATGTTGATCCATCGACTAAACTAAACTAAACAAAACAAAACTAAAAGCTGAACAGTCATTCTCGCAGAAGCCACACTTACATGTTTCAATTTAATTTGTGTAAAGAGACGCTTGTTGCAAGGTTTTATGTACGATCCATTGGGTGATACTGTTAACTTTATTTAAACATTTCATGTTTTGTTGATGTTTCACCATCCTTTACTTTAACTTCAGTGTAACTAGACTATATCTGTCCTAGAGTTTGGGTTTCTAGGTGTGATGAGACCACATAGAGAGTGACAGAATTTCCATCTAATTCTTATTTTAAAGGATGCACGAAAGATGATCAATACTCTATCAACGTTATAATCTCATCACAATAATCAGTACTTCTCCCCCCCCCCCCCCCCCCCCCCACCACACACACACACACACGAACAAATTGGTGAGAATGAAACAAATAATTGCATATATCACTCTAGGCATGCATCATCATCAAGTGCCCTGCCAGCTGGCGTAGGCGTTCATGGCTCTCCACAGATCTCGCTCTTTGGTGTTCTGGATCAACTCTGCTGATGGTATTCCTCCATGCCACCGCCTGAATCTACCCAGCATCATTTCTCTTGGTCTGCCTCTGCCTCGCTTCCCCTTGAGCATCCCACTTGTCACGATGTTCTCCAATGCCTCTCTTCTCATCACATGACCAAAGAAAGCTGTTTGTCTCTTTCTTATTGGTGTATGTTACGTTCTAGTTTCATTAGCCTGTTTCAGGCAGTCGTCGTTAGTTACTCTGGCAGTCCAAGGAATTCGCAACATTCGTCTCAGAAACCACATCTCTGTTGCTTCTAATTTCTTCTTAATTTGTTCATTGACATTCCAAGATTCACTGCCACACACCAAAACTGGTTCTATATAGCACTTCAGCACTCTCTTCCTTACAATCAGTGATAATGACTTATTGCATAAGCTACTCTTCTTTTTCTGAAATGCGGCTTTTCCTTGCCCTATTCTGCTCTTAATCTCTGTTATACATCTTCCATCTGATGTTATAAATGCCCCTAGGTATTTAAAACTATTCACATGGTTAAAAATTGTCTCTTCTATTTCTATGACACATTTTGGTGTCACTATTTTCTTTGATATCATCATCGTAAGTGTTTTCTTGATATTCAAGGAGAGTCTTTATTTTTTGCACTCTCTGTTACTACAATGTTCAACAATTGTTGTAGGTCTGTTGCATTATCTGCCACCAATACTGTGTCATCTGCATAGCGTATATTATTTATATTATAACCCCCGTTTAGTATTCCTGACGCCTGTTTGATCTCTCTCCTTTTTACTTCGTTATACGGTTGGAAGATATCCGGTGTATATAGACATGCAACGCCCGTTTATACAAGACCAAACACTAAACATACAGGACTCGTGTAAACTTACGTACAATGCAGTATACAAGATCTTCAACACTCAATAAACGTTTGTAAAATCATTGGCACCTTGCCGTCTTGACAGACGATAGTTTGTGCTTTAAAAAGGCATAAAAACTTTTCCTATGGTGGTAGCGAATATGGCTGATAAGGCCAATTCGCGCTGGAAATGTTGTTTGTAAAATAGAGAGAGAGAAAGAGGGAGAGGGAGAGAGAGAGGGGGAGAGAGAGAGAGAGAGAGAGAGAGAGAGAGAGAGAGAGAGAGAGAGAGAGAGAGAGAGAGAGAGAGAGAGAGAGAGAGGTTGAAAACATATGCCGTGTATACATATGTATTGTATTTGTAATTGCACCATGCCATTAATGTATATTATCACAAGTGTATATGAATGTGTTTGTTGTGTTAGTTAGTTAGTTAGTTAGTTAGTTAGTTAGTTAGTTAGTTAGTTAGTTGGTTGGTTGGTTGGTTGGTTGGTTGGTTGGTTGATTGGTTGATTAGTTAGTTAGTTAGTTAGTTAGTTAGTTGGTTGGTTGGTTGGTTGGTTGGTTGGTTGGTTGGTTGGTTGGTTGATTGGTTGATTAGTTAGTTAGTTAGTCGAGGTTCCAACTTCACGGCAACGTGTCACCCCCATTATGCTCCATTCCTGTGCCAGTGAATATCACACAAAATGCTCCCCACTGTCCAATGTTAAAAGTGGAATAGACAGGAGTCTCGGCAATCCAACACCCGTACAGGTACACTGCGCATAATGCCGCCGCCAGAATCCCAACACAAAATTCATCCACGACAACCACAGTTCATCGTCGATGGACTCTGCAGTCACCAGAAAGACCTCATTGACCCGGGTTTTCTCACATGGCTCGGTCTTTTACCGCAGGGTTACCAGCCAAAAGTGTCGCATAAAGTACGAACTCCGCAGCTTCAGAGCCGACTCCCAGGAGTCTCCTGAAAAATGCACTCGTGAACCGACAAGGCAATTCAGTCAATTTAGCAACAGTCGGTAGTCAGTAGCCATTGTTCCGAACATGCATGTCACTGTACAGGACAGATGTAAATGTCCCCCACGCACTCACTCAGTAGTAGGGCGACGGAACCTTGTACTACCAGTCCATCATGAGGAAAATGCGATTGTAAACCTTAGCTGCAAGCATAAACACGCCACAGGCCTTAACGGTTCAATGTCTAGCGCCATGTTGGCGACCGGAAGTCCTGAGAGTACGAAAGAAGATGAACACTCTAGCATCATCATCATCTCATCACAATGGGACGCAGAGGTGTTTCCAAGGCACCAGGGCCGGGTTATATACTGGCCAAGACCTATTGACGCGTCCTCGCCGAGCGTCCTGGGCAACAGGTCCCTTCGGGGTCCTGGCTGAAGTCAATAGGATCGCCGATTCCTCCGAAGTCGGAGAGTGTCTGCCTGTATGGCGAGGAACCACCAGTCTGCACACCAATAAGCCAGACATGGGACAACGGATACTCACGCAAACCTCAGGTCCTGTATGACATCACACTGATGTTGGACAACAGGATGCCTTCATCCGACATACAGGACTTTGCGTTGGAGCTCAAGCCAATGAACACAAGCAAGCAAGCAAGCATCTCATCACAATCATCTCTCTCTCTCTCTCTCTCTCTCTCTCTCTCTCTCTCTCTCTCTCTCTCTCTCTCTCACACACACACACACACACATACACACACATCATCATCATCATCATCAAGTGCCGTGCCGGCTGGCGTAGGCGTTCATGGCTCTCCACAGATCTCGGTCTTTGGTTTTCTGGATCAACTCTGCTGCTGATATTCCTCCATGCCACCGTCTCAATCCATCCAGCATCATTTCTCTTGGTCTGCCTCTGCCTCTCTTCCCCCTCGATCTTTCCAGTTGTTACGATGTTCTCCAATGCCTCTCTTCTCATCACGTGACCGAAGGAAGATGTTTGTCTCTGTCTTATTGTTGTATATAATGTTCTAGTTTCATTAGCCTGTTTCAGGCAGTCATCGTTAGTTACTCTGGCAGTCCAAGGAATTCGCAACATTCGTCTCAGGAACCACATCTCTGTTGCTTCTAATTTCTTCTTACTTTGTTCATTTACATTCCAAGATTCACTGCCATACAGCAAAACTGGTTCTACATAGCATTTCAGCACTCTCTTTCTTACATTCAGTGATAGTGACTTATTGCACAAGATACTCTTCATTTTCTGAAATGCGGCTTTTGCCTGCCCTATTCTGCTCCTAATCTCTGTTGTACATCTTCCATCTGATGTTATAAATGCCCCTAGGTATCTAAAATTATCCACTTGGTTAAGGATTTTTCCTTCTATTTCTATGTCACATTTTGGTGTCACCATTTTCTTTGATATTACCATTGTTACTGTTTTCTTGATATTCAAGGAGAGTCCTTTCCTTGCACTCTCTGTTACTACAACGTCTAATAATTGTTGTAGGTCTGTTGAATTATCCGCCACCAATACTGTGTCATCTGCATAGCGTATATTATTTATATTATAACCTCCAACTAGTATTCCTGGCATCTCTTTGATCTCTCTCATTATTACTTCGCTATACAGGGAGAAAAGATCTGGTGACAAGACACACCCCTGTCGTACTCCTAGCTTTATCTGTTCGTAACTACCCTCTTTATTTCCCATTTTAATTGCTGCTACTTGGTTCCAGTAAACATTCTTTATTATTCTTAAATCTTTTCCATCAATGTTGATATCTTCCGACATTTTAATCAGTTCATCATGTTTTACTTTATCAAATGCCTTAGTATAATCTATGAAGCACAAATATATGTCTCTCTGTTTCTCTATTGACCTTTCTATTAGTGTCCGTAATGTATAAATTGCATTATTTGTGCCCTTTCCTTCCACAAATCCATACTGTTCTTCACTAATTTCCATTTTTATTTTCTTTTTGATTCTTCTCATTATGATTCTGAGTAAAAGCTTAGTGATATGGTTTATGAGGTTAATTGTACGAAAATCTTCACAATCAATTGCTCCTGGTCTTTTTGGTATAGCTATAAATACAGATTTCAGCATATCACTGGGTAAATATCCACTACTGTAAATATCATTCAACATTTTGGTTAATATATCTACTCCAAATTCTCCCAACACTTCTAATTCTTCTATTGTGATTTCATCTGGCCCAGCTGTTTTTCCTTTTTCATATGTTTCATAGCGTCAGCGACTTCTTCTTTCAGAATAGGTGGACCTTCTAAGTTACTATCTTCTGTTAATTCTTCCCTTTCTCCGTCATATAATTCTCTTATATACTCATTCCACCTCTTCATTATAGCACCTTCCTCTAATAATATCTTTCCTGTTTTTGATTTCAAACACCCTGTATTTATTCTTATTTTTCTTCCTGTAAGCTCACTGATTTGTCTGTACATATTTTTTGTATCATTAATGGAATTTAATTCAATTTTTTTGCATTGCTTCGTTTCACCAACTTTCTTTAGCCTTCCCACATTTATCTTTTATTTCTTTATTTATCTTAGCGTATTCTTGTTTGTCATTTTTACTCTGTTTTCTTTTGTCCATCAGTTTTAAGATTTCTTCATTCATCCATTTTTTCTTAGCTATTTTGCCTCTCTTTGGTAATACTTCTTTGCTAGTTTGATGAATGGAGTCCCTTAACATTTCCCATTGTTCATTTATATTCTGTATTTTAGCTATCGCATTGTACCTATTTTTCACAGTCACTCTGTATTGTTCTTGCAGTTCTTTATCTATTTTCAGAACCTCTTTATTAAGTCTCATGTTCTTAACCATTTTTTTCCCTCTCTTTAATCTTACTTTTATTTGTCCACATAGTGGTACATGATCACTATTACAGTCAGCACCAGGCATTGTCTTTACATTAATTAAAGCATTTCTAAATCTTTTATTAATTAGTATGTAGTCAATTTGGTTGCGTATTTTCTTATCAGGGCTTTTCCATGTGTACAGTCGTCTTTTATGGTGTTTAAACCATGTGTTTCCAATTATCATATCATTGATATTTGCCCATTCTATTAGCTTTTCCCCTCTTTCATTTCTTGTACCTAAACCATAATTCCCCACTACATCCTCCATTTTCCCCTTTCCTACTTTTGCATTAAAATCACCAAGTATTATTTTTATTTCTTGTGATCCAATTTGAGCCATCACCATTTCTATTTCGTCGTAAAAGTGTTGTATTTCTTCATCACTACTGCTTGTTGTTGGTGCATATACCTGTATAATATTTATGTCTATTGGTTTGCCTTTGATTTTTACCATAACTACTCTATCTGAAATACACCAGTATCCATTAATTGACTTGGCTGTTTTTTCGTCTAATATTATTCCTACACCTTTTTCATGTGTATCCCCTCCAGAATAAATTATTGTGTGATTGTCAGCTATAATTTTGCCCGATCCCTTCCATCTCATCTCACTAACGCCTAGTATATTCATTTTCATGCTATCCATCTCTCTTAGAACATTGGTCAACTTTCCTAGCTCATTTAATGTCCTAACATTCCATGTTCCTACTCTAAATTTATTTATTTTAGTTATGACTTTGCCATCAGTAGCTGGATGACGGTCTGGTGTCACCTGTGGCTCATGACTGTCCCTACCGGACGAGGATGTCCTAAGACAGCCATTAACGTCGTTCACTAACTCTGATATATGTTTTGCCATGAAGTCTTGGGAAGATAATGTGTTGGTTTCCCCTTGCCTTCCACATTCACATGGTGGTCTTTTTACCTCTGCCTTTGACAGCCATTTCCGACTGTAAGGACAAGTGAGTGCCCTGCTCTGCTCAGCTGCAGAGTTGTCCACTTATTCCGGTGGATACTTGGTCCCCAGAGCTGTGTTAGCCACACCGTGGTGTGTTTCCATCCTCTACCACGGGGAGGTGCAGTTGGGATTTTCCCTTCCTAAAGTTATGGTCTATGACCAAAACTCTCCAGTACTTTTAGAGGACCACACACACACACACACACACACACACACACACACACACACACACACACTCACACACACACACACGCACACACTAATTGGTGAGAATGCAGTAACTAGTCGCATGTCACTTATAGACATGCAACACCCGTTATTGCACGAGCAAAACACTAAACATACAGGACGCATGTAAACTTACGTACAATACAGAATACAACACCTTAACATACAATACACGTTTGCGAGAGAGAGAGAGAGAGAGAGAGAGAGAGAGAGAGAGAGAGAGAGAGAGAGAGAGAGAGAGACACACACACAGACAGACAGAGAGAGAGCGCGAGAGACAGAGCGAGAGACAGACAGAGAGAGAGACAGAGAGAGAGACAGAGAGAGATGGAGAGAGAGAGACAGACAGACAGACAGAGAGAGAGAGAGATGGGGAGAGAGAGAGAGAGGGGGGGGGAGAGACAGAGATACAGAGGTGGGAGAGGAGGATGAAAAACATATGCCGTGTATACATGATAGAGTTTGAAGGGAAGCGTATATAAGTATTGGTTTGGTCATTGTGCCATGCCATTAATGTATATTATCACATTTATAAATGAATGTTCGATTAATGTTCTCAACATATACACAGCATTTACACATAGTGAACAATTGGGGTCGTCACTAGGAAGAATGAAATACCATAAGTAAATGACAATATTCTTAAACACATGAATCGCTACATGTGATTTCTTGGCAACTTTGCGCTCAGTGGCTTGTCATTGCTTTCTAAGCGACCAGCACTCATGCCATTCTATGCAAACCAACGCAGGGTGGACTGTATTCCAAGCGCTCACAGCTGTATTCCTACGCGTTATGCGGAATTGCGAACTACACATTCGCCACAGGACCGGCTATAGTTCACTGCTAATCCGCTTTTTACCGTTCGCTCACATGGGAGTCCCCCCCCCCCCCCCCCCATCCCTCCCATCAGGCGGCTAAGCCAATCCCTGTTGCCCTTCCACCCGTTTCAAACATACATCCGGCTCTCTCCATCCACATCAGACGATAAGCGATTAAGGCGTATTCAACCAAGCAGGGATTCAGATAAGTAACCTTTATATTTTCGTGTAGTGCTTTTCGTGTTGTTGTTGTTGTTGTCTGTTTGTGTTTGTTTGTTCTGTGCTGACGAAGGCTTTAGCCGCAATGTCCATTTTGTTTCTTGTAATCGCGTTCTAGTAAAGCTCACAATCTACTTCTCCTTTAATGGTGATTCATTCATTGCCTTACATTTATCTCGGAACAGTCATAACATCTGATGGTAACTACCTTAAAGTTATTAGAACAAGAATCGCCAAGGCAAGAGTAGGCTTTTGCAAGATATGAATAAAATTTGGTGGAACTGCGGTAAAGCTGTGAAAGTGTAAACAATATAAAATGACATAAAGTAGTGCAGCTTTACATAACAGAATTAAGACACATACAGGACGTTGCGGCGATTAGCCTTCATCAGCAAACAAACACATTCACAAACACAACATACAATCAAGGAGATCTCCTGTGACTACATCAGAAGGTGACCACAGGACGAGAAGAACAAAAGGACGAAAAAATGAAAGTAATGAAGAGAAAATGAGAATTGAAAAATTGAATAAAAAATGTTTATACTCACCTCACAGTTCCGATCTGTAAGCAACTGAGAAAATCTCCGATGTATTCTGTTTATACCCGGTGATAGGTGTTACGGTTCAGTGAGCACATTGAAAGCAGGGGGCAGGAGGGCAGGAAGGTAACTGGTCAAGTAGGGGTATCTGAGCAATCTCAGTGAATGTACTAATGAAGCTGCGGGGGGGGGGGGGGGGGGGGGGGGGTAAGCATGATGGTGGTACTAACCAAAACCCCATTATGTACTCATATGTTTTTACGAGGCGAGTCCTAAAGTCTGGATGGACTGATATGCGCGAACGCACATACATGCATAGACACCGATCAACAGACATAATGCTAGTGTATATGGGCATGTGCAAGGTATATATAAGAAGAGAGAGAGAGAGAGAGAGAGGTGGAGGGAGAGAAAGAGAGAGAGGTAGGTATTGTTACTGTTCCTATGAACCACGTATTATAAGATCATATCGCCCAATGCTTGTGTTATCGGGGTTGTATAAGATCCAACCACTGGTAATACACATGATGTGGGTAGGCACAGAGAAGCAAGATTGCCTAGAGACAGAGAGAGAGAGAGAGAGAGAGAGAGAGAGAGAGAGAGAGAGAGAGAGAGAGAGAGAGAGAGAGAGAGAGAGAGAGAGAGACTGTCAGCAACCTAGTTTATACAGGCATACAGGGATTCTTCATTTGTACCGCACGAATATCAACTCGTAGGTGTACAAAGGGTAAAGTCGCTTTATTGCGTACAGAATACAATCGGCTCCACGAGCTCACATGAACATTCATATATGCACATCATCACAATCAATACAATCATAACAATACTAAGCACAATCTCTATCTGTCCTAATTCTAGCTTAAGTCACTACACTACTGTGCCCTGCAAACCACACAGTGGTCAGGGTGAATACATCGACTTGTCTCCTCAACTGTCCAGTCCCGTCTGGCTAGCTTTGCAGCGTTGTCCAGCTGCGGACCTGTGAATCCTCGTGCGTCAGCAAGGTTGCGTGCTGTGTTACCTAGCACGCAGCTCAGTAGCCTGTCACTAGTTACTGTGCTCGAGTTAGTGCTGTTTACGGGTACTTCCCGTGAACAGCGTCTCTTACTCTAACCTGGGAGAAAATCCCTGTCATGTCCTACAATGTCCTACTTATGACACGTGCGTGTCCTGTCGGAGAACTGCTTAAGAGTTCTACCTTCTACTTCTGTCCCTTTATTCTCTATTCCCTGTTAAGGGATGTTATCTCTATCCTGTCTTAGTCTTATCCCTAATTTCTATCCTTCTATTAATTCTGTCCTCTCATTCAGCTCCTTGACATACTCTCCTCCCATCTATGTTGCGTCACCAACTTTAGGTTATGGGTGTGACGCAATTGGTTGCCTTAAAAATTAAGTCTGTCTAATTTGTCAAGAGCTGGTTGAGTTTGTTAACTATGTTCTGGGTATAATGCCTGACTTCTACTGTCTGATTTCACACTGTTGTATGACTCCACTGGCTATTTATTACCACAACCGAAGCCGATTGTCTTTAAAGACCTACTTCTCACATTGCCAATTAACTGACAACCATGACAAATTGTCCCTGTTATGGGTACAATATATGAATAATATTCATGCTCCCATATAATGCCAATCACCTATTCCCGTTTGTGAAGACATCTTTCAATGTTATACCAGAGTTTCGTAAGTCTGTAATGTCCCCTGTTCAGAGTTAAGCCCCTTTCCAGTCAATGCTTTCTGCATGTTTATCTGAAAGTATTCCTGGTTGTTTGCGTGTTTGTTTATAGTTAAAGTATGTTTAAATTACAAACATGTGTGTATGTCTATAATTTAGTTGAGTGTTATTCTTTAAGGAAGCTTAAAATATGTTTCCTTACCTGTAATGTATTTATGGCTATCACACACATAAAAATAGACAACACGTGTGTTACACAAATGGAACAGAGACGAATCATAAAAACTCGCATTGTGCGGAAAAAATTTCGCACTAGTGTTTCGCTCATTTGTATTTAATCCAGTCACTCAATTTCTTTCTCTCTCCTCTTGCTCACACATTCGCTCCACATTCGCTTAAATAAATCACTGTTATGTTCTTAAAATACTGTCATGAATAAATAAATTCATTAAAAAAATCCGTATGTGTACACTAAATTTAGGCTCAGTTTACAGAGTTGTAGAGCCGCATGACTGTGATAAGATTTAGCACTAGTCATGTTATGTACAAAAATATTTACATAGTTGCAAGGATTATTTGTAATCAATCCTGGGTCTGCTGACTAATCTAACTATCCTATTCTACTTTCGTGAGCTGAGCTAAACTAACTAAGGGAATTAATCTAACTAAATGAATGAAATGGGGGGTGGGGGGGGGGGAAATGGGTTGTTTACCTTAATGTATTTGTAAATATGATGATGTTAATTTTAAATAATGGTACAAATTTAAGTAATGATTTGTTTAACTAATTTATCTTAAAATGTATCTAATTAATAATGAATTCCTAATGTGTTTATGATATTACTGGATATAATTTAATAGTTTCGATTCTATCAGTTCGTAGATAAATGTAAATGAGATTTAGAAAGTACATGTTGTTAATTTGCTATGGACAAAACCAAATGGGGAAGTTTCTAACATTTATGTTACACTAACAAAGATATCATATTACATGGAACTGCAATAAAAACATGTTATACTACATATCACAATATATTTGTATTTAATACACTATTTACACTAATTAATTCCAGGTCTGATGTTGAAGTCGCGTTCCTTGAAGTCGAATATCAATCTATTTAGCAATGTTATTTACAATGTCTGATATTCTTTGCGCTGATCCTGGGTTGTGTCTGCATGTTGTCAAACATATAATACAGTCCGGAGTAGCAAGTTTGTGATGTGCTTGTCCGTTTTAATTTGTAATGACACAGTTCTATGTACGCTGTACTTTACGGCGACACATAAATATATGAGCACTATCGTATCTATAACACACCAGTCTGGACACAGAGTAAATATAGTTTCAATGACTATGGTGCTGTTGGATCATTCCTCTGCGTAGTTCAGGTATATCGACGTCAGAGGGTCTGCTCAGAGTGTCGGCAAGTAAGGTCATTCTACCCTTAATGTGCTTGATGGTAAAAGAGTAGTTTTGGAGTATCAGAGACCATCTGTAAATACGGTTGTTTCTGTGGACTCCTAACTCCATGACGGTGAGTGGTGAGTTGTCAGTCTCGATGACAAAATGTGTCCCTGCCAAAAACCTATGAAGCTTACGGACACAGTAAATGATACTTAAAACTTCCAATTCAGAGACTCTGTACCAAGACTCCGTTGGTGTGATCTTCAGACTTACGTAGATGATAGGGTGGAAATCCCATCATAATATTGGCCTAGTACGCCGCCGATGGATACAGCACCCGCATCTGTCCTAAGAAAATAAGTGAGGTTCGGGTTAGGTAAGCATACTATTGGCATATCGCTGAACATAAGCTTAAGTTTTGATAAAGCGTTTATTAACTCAGCATCTTTTACATTAATTTTTACAGAGGCTTTCAACAAGTTTGAAAAAATGCTGGTAATCTCAGCTAAATTTGGGATGAATTTGTTATAGTAATTCACCAGACCAAGTAAACCTGCTTTTTGGTGGATGGCATGGTGAGGTTTAAAAGTTTGGTAACAATTTTATTATCCGTTTTCAGTTGGCCTTTTGTGATGGTATGGCCCAGGAAGTCTATTTCTTCCAGTCCCAACTCCACTTTTGTCGGTTTTACTGTAAGGCCGAATAGTTTTATTCTCTCAAAGACATGTCTTAGTTTCTGTAGATGTGTATTCCAGTCTGCAGTATGAATACATATGTCGTCTATATATGTCTCGGTATTCGTTACTCCATGCAATAGATCCCCAGTAAGGCAAACAAATGTGGCGGGCGCATTCCGAATGTCAAATGGAAGAAATCGCCACTCGTAAAGACCTAGAGGGGTTTAGAAGGCAGTTAAGTGAATAGAATTTTAGCTCATCGGGTCCTGCAAATATCCTTTCGTTAAATGGACATTTACAGCGCAAATTGGCCTTATCAGTCACACTCGCTACCGCCATAGTTAAAAGTTATTATGCCTTTTTAAAGCACAAACTATCGTCTGTCAAGACGGCAAGGTGCCAATGAAATCAAGTTTAGAAAAGATCATGAATGTTGCCATGTTTAAGGTGAGATCTTCGCAAGAAAGGATAGGTTCTTCGTCTACCTTTGTTACACTATTTAATTTCCTATAATCTACGCAGAGACGGATGTTAGAGTCCTTCTTTTTGACCATGACAATAGGAAAAGAATATTCCGACTGAGACTTTTGAATTATTCCACTCGCTTCAAGATCAAGAATTTCCTTGTCGAGCTTTTGTCTATAATTTAAAGGGATGGAATAAGGTCGGCATTTTATAGGAGTGTAGTCAGATAGAAGAATGGAGTGTTCGATTCTGTCAGTCCTGCCTGGAATGCAGAAAAAATTTCTTTGTATTCGGTTACTAATGCTATTGTCTGCTGTTTCTGTTCGTCTGTAAGTTTTGGTTATATATGTATGCTGTCAATTGTCGCTGTCATGTCCACTGTTGGAACTGGTAGTTCCGTGTCGTCGTCTTCTGTTTGGTTAAGTACTGTTGTGGTACAAAGTGCGTGTTCTGTTTGCTGACTAAGTGTGGTTGCGTTGTCGTCGTCTTCTGTCAAACTACTTAGTGTAGTTGCGATATGTTCGTCTGTCGTCCGATTGATTGGTGTAGATGCATCCTGTTCGTCTGTGGTCAGGTCTTCTCGTCTTGACAAATACGGTTTCAGCATGTTGATATGGAATATCTTTAATTTTCGGTTTATCGATATTTCATTAGTCGACATCTGATATCTTTCGCACCACTTTTAATGGCCCTTGCCATGATGTTAATAGTAAGTTACATTTATCTGGCAATATAGCACCTCTTGTTCTGGTTCGAGGTGTAAGGCTTTGGCACCTTTGTTTGCGTAATGGCGGTAGATTTGTCCCTTTCTCTCCAAAGATGATTTAGCTATTACACACGCTTTCATGATTTTGTTGCGTGTTTCTGTCACCATTTCATAAGGTGATACTGGTGTTGGATTGTCTGTGGTGTTAGTAATTAACTGATGGTAAATCGTGAGGGGTCCACGTGGGTTCGCCCCGTATACTAACTCGAATGGGGAGAAACCCGTACTTGAGTGCGGAATTTCTCGGTAGGCGAACAGCACTGTTGGTAACAGTATATCCCAATCAGATGGGTTCTCTGCTGTCACCTTAGCCGGCATGTGTTTTAAATCACCATTAATTTTTTCTATAATTCCATTGCTGGCTGGGTGGTAGGCCGTGGTGAAATGTTGCTTAATCCCTAGCAATTTGGTAAGAGCTTGCGTCGCAGCTGATATAAACTGCGTTCCACGATCGGATAGAATGGTACGAGGAAATCCGAATCGGGAAAACAGGTGCAAAAAGACGTTAGCTACATCTTTGGAGGTGATATATTTTAGGGGCACCGCCTCTACCCACCTCGAACAGAGATCTACCAGAGTTAAAATAAAACGGTTTCCTTTGTTCGATACCTGATTTAGGGGTCCAACAATATCTACCGCTACACTTTCAAAAGGTCTAGAGGCCAATGTTGATGGTTGGACCTCTGCTGTTACATGCTTTCCCTTTCTTACCAACTGTTGACAAATGGTACACGTACGACAACAAGTTTTAATATCACTACAAAATTTCGGCCAGTAAAAGTGGGCTAGAATTCTGGCTCTAGTCTTGTCGTAGCCTAAATTTCCAGCAAACGGTGAGTCGTGTGCAATTTTTAACAAGGTTTGTCGGTGTTTTACAGGTAGCACCGTCTGCTGAATTTCATGGTTATTTGTGGTATAATTTCTCATGAGAATACCATTATGAAGGTTAAAATACCATGACGCGTTTTTGGTCACTTTTGGTTTCTCTCCCAGAAACTTTAAATAGGGTGAGATAGTTGGGTCGGCGCGTTGCGCCTCTATAAAATTTTGTCTTGTGGTGTTACTTATTGTACCACTAGGTGTTACTAGTTGTAGCATTTCTTCCTGCATGTCATCTTGTTGTTTCTGAGTTTCTGACCTGGTCACCGCATTAGCCTTATTGTTTTCTTGCCATGCTAATATTTCTTCTGTGGTGCAGTTTTTCAGCTCTGGTCGGCACTCAAGAATTAGGTCTGTACACGGGTTGTGTAAAATGGCGCACGTGAATGTGCCAGAAAAAATGGGGTGTTTATAGGGCTTTCGCTAGTGGGTATTTCTCAATGTTACCCGAAAAGGTCCGGCAATTAACAAAGCCGCCCGTATAATCCTCTGGTTTGGCCAGTTCTTTCCTCAAACCGATTAATGTACTCCCGCTATATAATAAACATTGGCATGGTTGGTCATCAACCATTGCATCGTGGAACACTAAATTGCCTCTGGAGGCGATGGCTGCGTTTGCGTTCTGGCTAGAGAACGGTACAATGTGCCCACATTTAAGTATCCCATCTTAATGGAATTGGTGACAAGTATTACATTTATCAAAATTTAAAATATCAATAGCAGCTGCCACATTCTCACACTGACTGAATGGTAACACTTCTTCATTCTCACTTTCGTGCTCGCTCCCACTTTCAGACGAGGTATCAATAAGTACAGCATTGCTGGCTCTCAATCTCTGCCGTCCCGGACATTTAGCACTATAATGCCCGTAAGAAAGGCAAAAGAAGCATTTAACGGCACGTCTGTACGTGTTTCTTTTGTTCTCTTGCTTCTTAATCATCATTTCCAGGTGTGACGGGTACGAAGGATTTTTATCGCACATAGAAAATTCATGATGGAAAAAACGACAATACATACACTGAGGTGGCTTTGGTTTATGCCTATCTTTCATTTGAAATGGTTTTTGACTAGGAGGTTTTCTTGTTTGACTTTTGGCAAATGCCGCAATTTCTGACTCCTCTATTGATGTCTTAAAAACGTCTCTGTTAGAAGAAAAATAAGCCGATCCACGTTTTTCTAGTTGTTCAAGTGATTCAATGTCGGCTTGTTGCAAGAATTTCGCGAAGGGGGTTGGAACAGTGGAGATAATTGTGTCCATTACCATCAACTCCCTTAATTTCTCAAAACTTTTCCCTATCTTTGCCGCGTTCAGCCATTTATTAAAAATACTTTGAACATTTGAAACGTAATCTATGAAAGTTTCAGTAGATTTGGGTCTGAGTTTGGAATACTGGATCTCATATCCCGGAGCGTCAAACAAAAAATGTTGCATGATGCGATCATGTATGTATTGGTAATTATTTCTTACTTCAGATGGAATTGATTCAATTCCTTTAAAGGGCTCCACAGACAAGTTTTTCATATTGATCATTGCCCAATATTTCAATGGTACCTCCTGGAATTTGAGTTGGAACTCGACATTTTCAGTCCTTGCAGAGATTGAATCCCCTTGGCAATAGGGTTTCACTATCCCTTAATACTTATGGAATTTATTCTCTTCCTCGTGACTTTTTAATTTTGTGGTAGCAATCTGAGCATGAGAGTCAATTTCCATTTCCTTAATCTTTAATTGTGTCTTTGACTCAATTTCTAGTTGTTTCTGTTTAGTGGCTTCACTTAATTCTGCCAGTTCCTTCTGATGTTGTCTTTCTCGCGCCCGTTCATCTCTCTCAGCATCTTTTGCTTCTCTATACTTTCGTTCTGCCCACTCTTCTAGTTTATCACCACTAAATCCCATATCTTTTCCCGCTTGGATATATTCGCTTAGTGTTGACATTATGTGTGTTTATGTCTACACTAATGGCACTGATTACAAGAATATTGAATGATATATATATATATAATTATTTATAGTACAATTTCAAAGACAATAAGATGCTTCGTTAATATACATTATCAAAACTGTAATGGTACTCATCTGATTTCGCGATTGACTCGATCACTTGGGATGTTTCCCTCTCTCTTCGTTCGTACTGTCGTTCTGCTCGCTATACGTTACATCCTGTTACGCAGAGCAGCAACAATTAATATACAGAATTTATTGAAAAATACACTATGTTATTAGTTATTTATGTCACAATTCACTCAGAATGGAAAACAGAAATGTGATATGAATGATATGAATGATTGAATGAATAAATGAATGAATCGTCGGTCGTCTGTCTAATGTCGTCTTGTCTTCAATTTTCTCGGTTACTGACTGAACTATACATGTAAGCCGTAAGTATTTTTTTGTTTCAATTCTTAGTGGTACATTGACATAACCACTTTCCTTTCTCAGTTTTTGTGTGAGTATTCAACATATTCTCCTTTTTCTGATTGTGCTCTCTCGTCAATTGCCATGCTCGGTTCAGACACCAAAATAATAATCCTGTGGGTACTTATGACACCATAATAATTAATCTTTATAGTGGGTAGTAATAATCCTCGTTAAAGGCCCACTTCTGACACCATAATAATCCCGCCTGTCAGCAACCTAGTTTATACAGGCATACAGGGATTCTTCATTTGTACCGCACGAATATCAACTCGTAGGTGTACAAAGTCTAAAGTCGCTTTATTGCGTACAGAATACAATCGGCTCCACGAGCTCACATGAACATTCATATATGCACATCATCACAATCAATACAATCATAACAATACTAAGCACAATCTCTATCTGTCCTAATTCTAGCTTAAGTCACTACACTACTGTGCCCTGCAAACCACACAGTGGTCAGGGTGAATACATCGACTGTCTCCTCAACTGTCCAGTCCCGTCTGGCTAGCTTTGCAGCGTTGTCCAGCTGCGGACCTGTGAATCCTCGTGCGTCAGCAAGGTTGCGTGCTGTGTTACCTAGCACGCAGCTCAGCCTGTCACTAGTTACTGTGCTCGAGTTAGTGCTGTTTACGGATACTTCCCGTGAACAATGTCCTACTTATGACACGTGCGTGTCCTGTCGGAGAACTGCTTAAGAGTTCTACCTTCTACTTCTGTCCCTTCCTTCTCTATTCCCTGTTAAGTGATGTTATCTCTATCCTGTCTTAGTCTTATCCCTAATTTCTATCCTTATATTAATTCTGTCCTCTCATTCAGCTCCTTGACAGAGACCAATCTCTTTTTACATTTGCAAATGCAACATGTACATTCATATACATGTGACAACATTATTTTCATAGCATGGTATTCTTCTTCTTCTTCTTCGTTCATAAGGAGTTTTTTTCCGGATGTGATTGCGTTGTGCCTGTCGACTTCTGCTTCCCGGGTTAAGCTTCCCGGATAGCATGGTATAATTATCTACCTATTACCTGTTGGCGATGATGGTTGAGTAATTATTTGCTCCCATGCATACCAAAACAATTTAATAGAACCTCTTTCATACTCCAGGTATTCTCATTCACACTTAGTTTCGTGTAAACAAGTTCCAAAGTATTGCTGAATCACTTTTGCTTCCGAAAATGGCATTCCTGTATGTACCTACACAATCCTTGCCCCATTAAAAATCGTAGCAAGCACCCTATTTTACAAAGCAGAGTCGCAAAACAGGTGAACATGGCGCCTGCTTGAGGCACAAACGTTCTGCTTCGACCGATCGTTTATTAATTCCCTTCGCCTACATGAGGCGATCCATAAAACGTTTTCCGAATTTGTTTTTTTAAAAAACATTTATTTCATACAAAGCAATGTATATTTACAAGGTGTAATGTGTGTTTCTTTTGTTTGTGTATATTACAGAGCGTTGCCGTTTGTTATTGTTAGGTGTCACATGTGTGAATAAAACAAATACATACATATATACAGTTAGTTAGTTAGTCGACAGATCATCCTCATTGCACATCGAACCATTCAGTCCATAAGTGCTCGGATCCCCTCCTCAGCAAATCTCGCAGCGTGTAGCGGCTAAAGACACCAGTTCTGTGTTGGTTTATCAATCTTCTTTGGCTTCCTGCATAGTGTTCTTGTTTGGCCACCCCTCTTTTAATTTGCTGTTCTCGCAGTCTGGCCATGGTTGTAGATTCACAGTCATCACCTGGTTCTCGCAAAAGTCTTACTTCTCGTAGAGCATTCAGAATGTCAGCCTGGTCCATGGCGCGTCCGCCTTCCACCGTAGCCTCACTTGCGAGCTTGTTAGCCCGCTCATTTCCTTGTACTCCCGCATGCCCTGGCACGAAGATGAAACTAATCTTTACCAGCCGAGACCGCTCCAGCGGCAGCAACCATTCTCTTCGGATCGACCCCTCCTCTATCCTCTTGATCATGTTCATTGAGTCGCTAAGGAAACATGCCCTAGTGAATGTATGTGTCTCGAGCCAAGTTATTGCTTTACTTACTGCCATGACTTCCATAGTCAGGCTACTTGTGGTTTCAGTGAAAGCACCAGAGTCCTCCTTCACAATTCTCCCTCCGGCCCGAGCCGTAAAGGCCCATGAGCTTCTCACATGTCGGACGACCGACCCATCTGTGTAGATGACAGCATCACCGTCTAGCGAATTCTCGAAAATCAACGCTTGTACTTCAGCCTCCACAGCAGCCGGATTTTCTTGTCTGCATTTTCTATCTAGTTGGATGCAAACTGAAAAGGATGTGCAGAAATCTGTTGGCACTTGTACCCACTCCTCGCCAGGTTCTAAGTCCTCAAGTGAACACACCTGTTGAAGAATGTCTTCGGCTTGACCCATCCACGACCGTCCTCTTTTTAACCTGCTGCCCTTCACCTTCATAATTTCACTATGCAGTGGATGTTGTGTGTTTGCGTTAACTCTGAGGTAGGCGCGTGCTCTGCAAACTTGTATTCTCTCTTCAATGGTTGGAAAATCAAGAAGGTAGCGCATCGCCCTGCATGCTGTATCTCTTGTACATCCAAGAATAATGCGCATAGCTTCATTCTGTATCCTTTCCATCCTTTCTATCTGCTTACGGCTGAGAGTCAGGATTGCCATTGCATACTCAAAAACAGACATGACCAGTCCCTCGTACAGAAGACATAGATGGCGCTGCTCACAGTTTGCTGCCGCCATCACCCGCATCGCAGCCAAACCCCGCTTGGCCTTTGTTATCACCTGGTCTATGTGCTCATTATAAGCAAGGCTTCGATCAAACCGTATCCCTAGGTAATTCATTGCCTGCGTTCTTTCCACCGTCTCTGAACACAGCTTTACAGTTGGTGTTGGAGTGTTGACAATATGATTATTCAACGAGAACCAAGTCACTGTTGCCTTTGTTGGGTTGACCATTGCCCCAGCTTCATCACACCAAGTACTTATGCGATTGAGTTCGGTTTGTAGTTCCACAGCAACCTGCTCTCTATCCTTACCCTGACGATACACTAAAACATCATCGGCATATGACAATGTCCTGCCAGGTCCAGTGATCTGCTCACTGGTGATTCTCACTGTGTAGGCGTTGAACAGTACCGGAGATAATGGTGATCCCTGTGGTAGGCCAGGATATATTGTTGTTGGTTCCGAAGTCCAACTGCCACATCTAAAAACTACTTTCCGTTGGAAGAGGGCTGCAGCGATCCAACTAAGGAGGAATGGACTTACTTTGAGTTCAAGAAGCTGAAGCATTAAAAAATCCAATGGTACTCTGTTGTACGCGTCCTCAAGATCAATCGCTGCAGCAAAGGTTTCAATGCCTGAGTGGAAACCTTCATAGACATCATGGGCAAAAACTGCTGCATTGGTCCAGGTTTCTCTTTTTGGACGGTACCCACCCAGGGTAGGTGGGAAAAGACCTTGCCTCTCTAGCTGGCTTGATATTTTCCTGGCAATTACCTTCTCCAGCAGCTCGCCTATTGTATTCTGCATGGTTATAATTCGATATCCCTGAATTTTTTGTGGTCTTTGTCAGGCTTCGGCAAGGGAATCAGATAGCTGTGTAACCACTCCTCCTTGATGCTAGCACTCTCTATACTGTTGTTGTACATGTCTGCTAGTTTCTCTAGCTCGTTGTCGGTACACCTATTGATGTCGTCGTATCTTATGCCATCAGGCCCTGGAGCGCTGTTTTTTGATCGTCGAAGCACAGCCTTGATTTCTTTCACTGTCACTGTGTCTTCATCCGAAGTGTTCTGGGCCTTGCACCTGTCTGAGGTGACCTCCTTGGCCAGATGTCGGCCTCCCATGTCTGTCTGGTTGCTCTGCTCTAGATAGCGTTCAAAGAGGGCTTTGCACTTGTCCTCGTCAGTCCTCTGCCAGATGAGATCAGCACCTTGGAAGTCAGAAATGCTCTTATTCTTGACTACACCACTCATGCCTTTATGTAGCGCCAGAACAATTTCAGTGACTTGTCTGTGCTTACTCTTTGACACACCTCTGCCCATTTTTCGCTTTTAACCACTTTGACCAGTTTTTTTTTTAAATAACTTACTTTTGTGTGCATCTCTCTTTCTAATTGCATGCAGGGACTAGTATGACCAACTCTGTTCTTCTTGGCATTTTTCCATCTCCTTACAGCACTACGCTTATCCATCCAAGCCTTCCCCACCTAGAAATTCCACCAAAGTGGAATTTCCCAGCTTTTTTTCCTGCCCTGAAGCTTTCTGCGCTTGTCACGTCTTATTTTACTCACCAAATCTTGCCCTGTACTGTCATACTGGAAAGTCTTTACCTTTAGCTAGTGCTGCCTGGTTCTACCTTTCTCCACCAATATGCTGCAAGGGTGGTGGTCGCTGCCGTGGTGTCCTAGGATACCCCATCTACACACTGTAGTGAGTGAAGGTAAAACCAGCGCCAGATCAATAGCACTGTCCTCATCGCCTGGACGGCTTGCTGTCCTGGTGACACAGCCACTGTTGATACAAACTAGGTCAATGGTTTCAAGTGCAGTCTCGAGCTCCTCCCCCTGTGTATTGGAGGAAGTGTTTCCCCATGATCTGCCTTTAGCGTTGAAGTACACACAGAAAATAACATTTCTCTCGTGGCCTAATATGCCACTTAATCACTGCCACTTCTGGGCGTCCATACTCGCATTGCGGGCATAAACATAATCCAACAAGAATGATATACTGGAATGAACTCTCAATGCCTGTATTTGTATATCGTCACTGTCCCAACTGGACATGTCTAGCTCTGACGCCACCATGCTGTCGCGAATGAGAATCGCCATTCCCAGATGTCGTCTGTTGTTGAAACATTTGAAGCCGGCAATTCGGAGTAGCTGAGCGCCCAGTCTCGTCTCCTGGAGTGCTACAATATCGTTCCTGTAAACCAGGGTTTCTAAAATAGAGCCCCGTTGTTTTACGCTGGCGCAGTTCCAATACAGAATACGGATATTCCTGAGTCCTAGACGGTGTCACTTGAATCTAAAACGTCTTAAACCACCACGCTTACTTTGCTTCTTTCTGCCTGCGCGTCGTCCACGCCGCCTCGTTAGGTTGACTGCTGACCGCACGTTGTTCCGCCATGTTGAAAAACCGAAAACACAGAAACCACACACGCTGCCAAAAATTCACTCAAGGATTGCTTCGCTCGATGCACGAAACTCCGTAGCATCCGCGCAGATTTTGAGTAGAAACTCCTGCTTTTACATCCTGGCACACAAATTATACGCAAGAGATGAATAAATCCATCTACCTCCGCGAAAAAGTTAACGATCGCAAAACAACCCGACAGTCCGTCGCCATCTTGAAACCGGAAGCTCGTGATATAACTTTGTTTAAATTGGAACAACTCTAAATATGAAAAAATTAAAAATATATATATTTCGTCATCCTTTACTTTAACTTCAATGTAACATATCAGTCTATGTATGTTCTATGTGTCAACGAGACTAGATGGAGAATTACAGAATATCGAGCAAATGTTTTCTTTAAGGATGTACGAAAGAAGTTTCTACAAGGTGTGGACTGCGCCTAGCCCTGCAGCCAGAGGGGGGTGGAGGAAGTAGCGGACTCCCCGTAGTCAGATGTTTGACCTAAACCTGCGACTGGCCTAGCAAGTCGGCGGGGGATTTTCATACTGCTCGTAGAAAAACTAAGAAGTATAAATGGACTGACCCAAATGAATATAGACCCGGCAATGTTAATGGACTACGAGACAGATGGGCGATTTAATGGTAACGAAAAAGAACTTATAGAAATAATTGAAAAGAGGAAAATTTGATTGTTGAGAATAGTAAACACCATAACAAACTGGAGCGGATTCTAGGAGTACCATTACAGTTACACGTTTCTCTACTCCGGAGTGCAATAGCAGGAAATAGCAAGACACGGTGTAGGGATAGTTATTGAACCACGACTAGCAAGAAGAATGTTAGAAATAAAAGAATCAAAGCAGTGAGAAAAAAAGGACAGACAATAACTACATATGTACAAATATACATACCATGTAATACAAACAAACATGAGCAAGAATTCGAGGAGTTCTACAAGACATCTATGACGTACTAAATAAAATAGAGAAGCAGGACAACATAATAATTATGGGAGACTTCAACGCAAGACTAGGACATAACAGATCGGTCATAGAAGAGCATCTTGGAACATTAGGAGACCAACATAATGAAAAAAAATGATAACGGAAGTAGACTGATAGAGCTATGCAGCCAACACGACCTCTATATAACAAATACATTCTATAAACACAAAGACTCACAAATATGCACCTGGTATAAATGGAACGATCTAGATACTAAAAGCCAAATTGATTTTATATTAACAAAAAATAACAGAAATAGAAATGTATTAGATGCAAGAGCAGTGCCCAACTTTAGTATAAACACAGACCACAAAGTAGTCGTTACAACAATAAGAACCATGAGTAGAAGAAAGCAAAGACCAGGACAATACATGCTATGAGAAGCAGTAAATTTAAAACACCTCAAAGACGAGGCAGTGAGGGAAAAATTATGAGAAAGAACTAACTGCATTTTTTTTAAAATTACCTATAGAAAGAAAGACAGTGGAAGAAGAATTGGGAGATGTTCAAATCAACCATTTTATATACTGCAAGAATAACGTGGAACCACGAAAAAACGCAAACCACGGAAAAAGAAAATAACAAGTTGGTGGAACGCAGCAAGTAAAGAAAGCGGTAAATGACGAAATGGAAAAATATAAAAGGTGATCGAAGAGCAAACATGAAGGCGATTACATAGAATATAGAATAGCGAGAATACATGTGAATAGACTAGTGAAGAGAGAAAAACAAAAAGACTGGGATGAGTATTGAGAAAGCCTAAATAAAAACTACAAGGAGGCAACTAGAAACTTCTACAAAAAGATAAGTGCTATGAGAACCAGAGGAGAACCCTTTGACCCAACTGAAATAATTAACAGCGAAAAAGCTGTTGTTAACTTGGCTGGTCAATCTCGATACATGAAACTCATAAACTCGCGCTCTCCCGCTGTTTATACTTCACCTCGACACTGCAAAGTACAAGAGGAACAAGATGAGATGAGAGTACGATAGTTAGTTAGTTAGTTAGTTAGTTAGTTAGTTTAGTTAGTTTAGTTTAGTTAGTTAGTTAGCCGATTTCTGTTGTGTTACATTTATACTTGACCTTTTATAGGCCTGACAAAAATACAACCTTAAGCTGCATACCTACATATTCGATATCAGGATACATATTATTAGTTTTCAGCTAAAAATCTACTTAGCAAATATGTGTTGTAAGCTACTTTTCTTCAAAATATAAACTGCATATTTCCTTCAATTTTTTAACAATTTAAATAATTATCAAGAAAATTGATTATCATCTTAGACCTCATATAAATATTTAGAAAGTAAACTGTCGTACTCATATACTTTGTAAAAGCATTTATCCTATTAAAAGAGGAAAACAATGTAAGTTATTTCCCTTGATGATTATTTTGAAATTATTTTCCGTTTTTTTAATTTGTGTAACAGGGGCTTTAACCATTGAAAGAGGTTTCCATGACCGAATGGATAAGAACGACTGTTCTTAAACATCCGCTGTACTGATGCCAAGGTGAACGGTTCAACTCATACACTGGACAGCTGGACTAAAATGTTGGCCTGACGTCCTTGACTTGGGGACGTAAATTACAAGTACCTCTGAAGTCGAAGTTGGTTCGCCTGATAGCGAGGGACACTGTTAATAGGGAAATCTAATCCACACGCAACATTCAGTCAATCACTATAACAAATAGTGTCTATGGACTACGCTTGAGTTCAAAACGAGCGAGCGCACACACACACACAAAAAACTCTGAAAGAAATATGTTGTGTCAAATTATTGCTTGTGTAAATGATAACGTCTTCTGCGCAAGTAAAGCTACTTCGACAAAGAATAGTGACTATCCAAAGAACATTGACTTCTTCGAGTCTTTGTTTGTCAGGTCCTTTTGTATTGTTTTCGTATATACCCCCCCCCCCCTCCCACCTTTGTTATACACACACACAAACACTTTTCCGTTCTCTCTGTCTATCTGTCTGTCTGTCCGTCCGTCCGTCCGTCCGTCCGTCCGTCCGTCCGTCCGTCCGTCTGTCTGTCTGTCTGTCTGTCTGTCTGTCTGTCTGTCTGTCTGTCTGTCTGTCTGTCTGTCTGTCTGTCTGTCTGTCTGTCTGTCTCGCAGAAGAACACGTTTACAATTAATTTGTAAAATGGGACACTTGTTACAAGTTTTATCTATGATCCATTGAGTGATATTGTTATTTTAACTTTGTTTAAATTGGAACAATTCTAGTAATAAAAAAATAAAAATATACTTCGTCATCCTTTACTTAACTTCAATGTAACATATCAGTCTATGTATGTTCTATGTGTCAACGAGGCTAGATGGAGAATTACAGAATTTCGATCGAATGTTTTCTTTAAGGATGTACGAAAGGCGTGTCTACAAGGTGTGGACTGCGCCTAGCCCTGTAGCCGGGAGAGTGGGGGGGGGGGGGGGGAGTAGCGGACTCCCCGTATTCAGGTGTTTCTCCTAAACCTGCGACTGGCCTAGCAAGTCGGCAGGGGATTTTCATACTGCTCGTAGAAAAACTAAGAAGTATAATCGGACTGATCCAAACGGATATAGACCTGGCAATGTTAATGGATTACGAGACAGATGGGCGATTCCAAATATATGATGAACATCTGTGATTTTAATGGTAACGAAAAAGAACTTATAGAAATAATTGAAAAAGAGGAAACTTGGACTGATGAGAATAGTGGACACCATAATAAAGTGAAGATGATGCTAGAATATCCATTACAGTTACACGTTTCTCTACTCCGGAGTGCAATAGCAGGAAATATCAAGACACTTTGTAGGGATAGTTATTGAACCACGACTAGCAAGAAGAATGTTAGTAATAAAAGAATCAAAACAGTGAGAATAAAAGAACAGACAGTAACTACATATGTACAAATATACGTACAAATATCAAATATACGTACTATGTAATACAAACAAACATGAGCAAGAATTCGAGAAGTTCTACAAGACATCTATGAAGTACTAAATAAAATAGAGAAGCAGGACAACATAATAATTATGGGAGACTTCAGTGCAAGACTAGGACATAACAGATCGGGCATATAAGAGCATCTTGAAACATTAGGAGACCAACATAATGAAAGAAATGATAACGGAAGTAGACTGATAGAGATATGCAGCCAACACGACCTCTATATAACAAACACATTCTATAAACACAAAGACTCACAAATATACACCTGATATAAATGGAACGATCTAGATACTAAAAGCCAAATTGATTTTATTTTAACAAAAAATAACAGAAAGAGAAATGTGTTAGATGCAAGGGCAGTGCCCAACTTAAGTATAAACACAGACCACAAAGCAGTCGTTGCAACAATAAGAACCATGAGTAGAAGAAAGCAAAGACCAGGACAATACATGCCATGCGAAGCAGTAAATTTAAAAAACCTCTAAGACGAGGCAGTAAGGGAAAATTATGAGAAAGACTAACTGAAATCTTTGTAAAATTACCTATAAAAAGAAAGACAGTGGAAGAAGAATGGGAGATGTTCAAATCAACCATTTTATATACTGCAAGAATAACGTGGAGCCATAAAAAAACGCCAACCACGAAAAAAGAAAATAACAAGTTGGTGGAACGCAGAAGTAAAGAGAGCGGTAAATGACGAAAAAGGAAAAATATAAAAGGTGATCGAAGAGCAAACAGGAAGGCGATTACTTAGAATATAGAATAGCGAGAACACGTGTGAATAGAATAGTAAAGAGAGAAAAACAAAAAGACTGGGAGGAGTATGGAGAAAGCCTAAATAAAACGACAAGGAGGCAACTAGAAACTTCTACAAAAAGATAAGTGCTATGAGAACCAGAGGAGACCCCTTTGACCCAACTTAAATAATTAACAGCGAAAAAGCTGTTGTCGTTGTGTGTTTTATTTTTGTGTTTTTTAACTTGGCTGGTCAATCTTGATACATGAAACTCATAAACTGGCGCTCTCCCGCTGTTTATACTTCACCTCGACACTGTAAAGTACAAGAGGAACAAGATGAGATGAGAATGCAATAGTTAGTCAGTCAGTCAGTCAGTCAGTCAGTCAGTCAGTCAGTTAGTTAGTTAGTCGAGGTTCCAACTTCACGGCAACGTGTCATCCCCATTATGCTCCATTCCTGTGCCAGTGAATATCACACAAAATGCTCCCCACATTCCAGTGTGGAAAGTGGCATAGACAGGAGTCTCGGCAATCCAACAGCCCGCACAGGTACACTGCATAATGCCGCCGCCAGAATGCCAACACAAAATTCATCCACTACAACCACATTTCATCGTCGATGGACTCGGCAGTCATCAGAAAGACCTCATTGACAGGGTTTTCTCACATGACTCGGTCTTTTACCGCAGGGCAACCCACCAACTGTGTCGCATAAAGCACGAACTCAGCAGTTTCAGGGCCGACTCCCAGGCGTCTCCTGAAAAAATGCACTCGTAAACCGAAAAGGCAATTCAGTCAATTCAGCAACAGCCGGTAGACGGTAGCCATTATTCCGAACATGCAGGTCACTGTACAGGACAGATGTAAACGCATTTCACGCGAATTTCACAGCTCACAGTGTCACCCACGCACTCACTCAGTAGCAGGGCGACGGAACCTTGTACTACCAGTCCAACATGAGGAAAATGCGATTGCAAACCGTAGCTGCAAGCATAAACACGCCACAGGTCTTAACGGTTCAATGCCTAACGCCATGTTGGAGACCGGAAGTCCTGAGAGTACGAAAGAAGATGAACACTCTAGCATCACCATCATCTCATCACAATCATCACACACACACACACACACACACACACACACACACACAACACACACACACACACACGCACACACTAATTGGTGAGAATGCAGTAACTAGTCGCATGTCACTATAGACATGCAACACCCGTTATTACACGAACAGAACACTAAACATACAGGACGCATGTAAACTTACGTACAATACAGAATACAACACTTTAACATACAATAAACGTTTGCTAGAGAGAGAGAGAGAGAGAGAGAGAGAGAGAGAGAGAGAGAGAGAGAGAGAGAGAGAGAGAGAGAGAGAGAGAGAGAGAGAGAGAGAGAGATCAAATCAAATCAAATCAAATCAACTTTATTAGGGTCACAAATTAGGCGCGCAGGCCCGTCTTACATTCGGCCCTTCTCTTACATTCGGCCACAGAGAGACAGAGAGAGAGAGAGAGACAGAGACAGAGAGAGACAGAGAGAGAGACAGAGAGAGACAGAGAGAGACAGAGAGAGACAGAGACACAGAGAGACAGAGAGAGACAGAGAGAGACAGAGAGAGACAGAGAGAGACAGAGAGAGACAGAGAGAGACAGAGACAGAGACAGAGAGAGACAGAGACAGAGAGAGACAGAGAGAAACAGAGAGAGACAGAGACAGACAGAGAGAGAGACAGAGAGAGACAGAGAGAGAGAGAGATCAAATCAAATCAAATCAAATCACCTTTATTAGGGTCACAAATTGGGCGCGCAGGCCCGTCTTACATTCGGCCCTTCTCTTACATTCGGCCACAGAGAGAGAGAGATAGATAGAGAGAGAGACAGAGAGAGACAGAGAGAGACAGAGAGACAGAGAGAGGCAGAGAGAGACAGAGAGAGACAGATAGAGAGAGAGACAGAGAGAGACAGAGAGAGACAGAGAGAGAGACAGAGAGAGAGAGACAGAGAGAGACAGAGAGAGAGACAGAGAGAGACAGAGACAGAGAGAGACAGAGAGAGACAGAGAGAGACATAGAGAGACATAGAGAGAGAGACACAGAGAGAGATAGAGAGAGAGACAGAGAGAGACAGACAGAGAGAGAGACAGAGAGAGACAGAGAGAGAGACAGACAGAGAGAGACAGAGATAGAAAGACAGAGAGAGACAGGGAGAGAGAGAGAGAGAGAGAGAGAGACAGAGAGAGACAGAGACAGAGAGAGACAGAGAGAGACAGAGAGAGACATAGAGAGACATAGAGAGAGACACACAGAGAGATAGAGACAGAGAGAGACAGAGAGAGACAGAGAGAGACATAGAGAGACATAGAGAGAGAGACACAGAGAGAGATAGAGAGAGAGACAGAGAGAGATAGATAGAGAGAGAGACAGAGAGAGACAGAGAGAGACAGAGAGAGACAGAGACAGAGAGAGACAGAGAGAGACAGAGAGAGAGACAGAGAGAGAGACAGAGAGAGACAGAGAGAGAGAGACAGAGAGAGACAGAGACAGAGAGAGACAGAGAGAGACATAGAGAGACATAGAGAGAGAGACACAGAGAGAGATAGAGAGAGAGACAGAGAGAGACAGACAGAGAGAGAGACAGAGAGAGACAGAGAGAGAGACAGACAGAGAGAGACAGAGATAGAAAGACAGAGAGAGACAGGGAGAGAGAGAGAGAGAGAGAGAGAGAGAGAGAGAGAGAGAGAGAGAGAGGCGGATGTAAAACATATGCCGTGTATACATGATTGAGGTTGAAAGGAAGCGTATATAAGTATTGGGTTGGTCATTGTGCCATGCCATTAATGTATATTATCACATTTGTATAAGAATGTTCAATTAATGTTCTCGACATATACACAGCATTTACGCACAGTGAACAATTGGGGTTAGAATTAAATTATAAGAAGACACAGATTATGGTCGTCACTAGGAATAATGAAATACCACAATTTAATGAACATCAAGTAAACAGCAATATTCTTAAACACATGAATCAGTACACGTGATTTGTTGGCAACTTTGCGCTCAGTGGCTTGTCATGGCTTTCTGAGCGACTGGCACTCGTGCCATTCTATGCAAACCAACGCAGGGTGGACTGCATTCCAAGCGCCCGCAGTTGTATTCCTACGCGGTATGCGGAATTGCGAACTACACCTTCGCCACAGAGCGGGCCATAGTTCACTGCTAATCTGCTTTTTACCGTCCGCTCACATGGGCGTCCCCACATCCCTCCCATCAAGCGGCTAAGCCAATCCCTGTTGCCAATCCACACGTTTCAAACATACATCCGGTTCTCTCCATCCACATCAAACGATAAGAGATTAAAGCGTACTCAACCAAGCAAGGATTCAGATAAGTAACCTTTGTATTTTCGTTTAGTGCTTTTCGTGTTGTTGTGTGTCTGTTTGTGTTTGTTTGTTCTGTGCTATCGACGGCCTTAGCCGCACAGTCCATTTTGTTTCTTATAATCGAGTTCTAGTAAAGCTCACAATCTACTTCTTGTTTAATTTTAATAACAAAGACACAAACAATAGATTGCACGATTTATTGCCTGGCATATTTCGCTGCATTTCGTCAGGTACGTACATACTGCAGAAATCACACAACTTACCTGAATTAACTAGATAAATCCTTCAAACTGAAATATACACATGTTCGCACAGTAAAGTCGATTGTCTACAACGATAATTTTAAACTGACTAACATGTCTTTCTTCTTGCACAAGGACGGCTTACGAAGGTTGATTATTATAGCTTCAGCAAACTTTAACAATCGACTACTTTGTGTGTTGAACAACACGTAAGGCACTGTCTCTTTCAACTACGTGACCGCTCTCGAGCACATGTCTCTCGACCGATGAAGCAGGACTGTTCCGGTGTGTCAGCCTGCCTAAGCTACCATCTTCTGTGTTTAGTATCCTGTCCACCCAATTCGGAATGTGTTCCGAAACCCTGCAATGTAACTGTTGCTCAGTTCTACCTATGTAGATGGCCTCGCATCTGCATGTAAATTGGTAAATACAATTTGATTTGGCGTACAAAGCTACAGGTTCTTTTACTGCTGGGATGGAGATCGGTGTGTTTCTGTACCTGATGACTGGATTTGCAACACAGAATGTTCGCCCGACTGCAGTGTTGAGGCGTTCCCGGAGACGTTGCATTACGTCATCTCCTCGGAAGGTTAGCTGGATGAATACCTTGAGTTTAGGGACTGTAGTTACTTTTGGTTTCAGTTTCTGCTGTTGGCAGTGGCGCTTTATAAATCCTGTGGAGTACCCATTCAGGTTTAAGGCATTCTTCAGAGTTTCAAATTCCTCTGTCAGTGTGTCCTGGGTGCATATCTTCCTAGCACGGTCAAACAGGGTCCGTACTAAGTCCCGTTTGTACTGGACAGGTGCGAAGCTCTGAAAATTTAAGTATTGGCCAGTCCATGTTTCTTTGCGGTACACCTCTTTATTCACCAACGTTCCATTAGATGAGACCGTGAATATAATAAGTGAACGCATTAGAGACAAACAACTAAAACTAGGCATACCATCTGCTATTCTCGAGAGGCTATTAAAATTATGTACCGCCAACATACAATTCAACTTTCTAAACAAGTCATATCGCCAAATTGAGGGAGTGGCCATGGTGAGCCCACTGGGACCTATTCTAGCGGACATCTTCATGGCACACTTAGAAGAAAAGAGATCCTCAGACATCAATAACTTGGCCTTTTATCGTCGTTACGTGGACGATATACTAATTATCACCACAGACGAGCCTCAAGCAACGTCGTTCAAGGCCACAATGAACGAGACACATATAAACATCTCTTTATCTATGGAACACGAACACAACGAAGCGTTGCCGTTTCTATATATCCTAATGAGACGTAGAGCAGACGGCACAATTCAAAGATCGGCGTACCGCAAAGAAACATGGACTGGCCAATACTTAAATTTTCAGAGCTTCGCACCTGTCCAGTACAAACGGGGCTTAGTACGGACCCTGTTTGACCGTGCTAGGAAGATATGCACCCAGGACACACTGACAGAGGAATTTGAAACACTGAAGAATGCCTCAAACCTGAATGGGTACTCCACAGGATTTATAAAGCGCCACTGCCAACAGCCCAAACCGAAACCAGAAGTAACTACAGTCCCTAAACTCAAGGTATTCATCCAGCTAACCTTCCGAGGAGATGACGTAATGCAACGTCTCCGGGACCGGCTCAACACTGCAGTCGGGCGAACATTCTGTGCTGCACCTCCAGTCATCAGGTACAGAAACACACCGATCCCCATCCCAGCAGTAAAAGAACCTGTAGCTTTGTACGCCAAATCAAATTGTATTTACCAATTTACATGCAGATGCGAGGCCATCTACATAGGTAGAACTGAGCGACAGTTACATTGCAGGGTTTCGGAACACATTCCGAATTGGGTGGACAAGATACTACACACAGAAGATGGTAGCCTAGGCAGGCCGACACACCGGAACAGTCCTGCTTCATCGGTCGCGAGACATGTGCTCGAGAGCGGTCACGTGGTTGAAAGAGACAGTGCCTTCCGTGTGTTGTTCAACACACAAAGTAGTCGATTGTTAAAGTTTGCTGAAGATATAATAATCAACCTTCGTAAGCCGTCCTTGTGCAAGCAGAAAGACATGTTAGTCAGTTTAAAATTACCGTGGTAGACAATCGACATTACTGTGCGAACATGTGTATATTTCAGTTTGAAGTATTTATCTAGTTAATTCACGTAAGTTGTGTGATTTCTGCAGTATGTACCTGACGAGATGCAGCGAAATATGCCAGGCAATAAATCGTACAATCTATTGTTTGTGTCTTCGTTATTCAAATTCATCACGGGAAAACATTGTTTTGAAATTCTCGTTTAATGGTGATTCATTCATTGCCTTGCATTTATCTCGGAACAGTCATAACATATGATGGTAAGTGCCTTGAAGTTATTAGAACAAGAATCGCCAAGGCAAAAGTAGGCTTTTGCAAGATGTAAAACATACTGACCACTAAAACGATGTCTTGAAGTGCTACATAGAATCTGTTCTTTTGTGGGGATATGAAACGTGGACAATGAGCAGACAAGATGAAAAACATCTATTGGCAGTGGAAATGTGGTTCTTAGGGGAAATGCAAAGAAAACCAAGTTCAGACAGAAACAAACAATGAGCAAGTCCGACAAGAAGAAAATGAAAACTGTGAACTGATTAGAGAAATTAGACGTACAGAGTCAAGCTTTTTAGGGCACATTATGAAAATAAATTAACTAGAGTACAAGGTGGCAACTGGCAAGAGAGGAGGGGGGGGAGAAGAGAAAACAAGAGGAAGACAGAGAGGTAAATATCTGGAGGGCTTGACCACATGGCATTCTCGAGACAAATAACACGGAGCTGATCCACGACTCTGGTGATCGTGTGAGATGACGAACCATGACGGCCCACGCTTATCAGTATGGCACTCAATGAATGAATTTATAACGTGCAGTGCATGTTTTTCTTTACATTTGCGAATACAACAAACACATTCATATACACATATTATAATTTTACATTTGAGTCGTGATGTGATTACTTATATATGACTTGATGATGATGATGATGATGATGATGATGATGATGATGATGATGATGATGATGATGATGAAGATGATGATGATGATGATGATGATGGTGGTGGTGGTGGTGGTGGTGGTGGTGGTGGTGGTGGTGGTGGTGGTGGTGGTGGTGGTGATGATGATGAAGTAATCGTGTGCTCTTATGCTAACTAGAATCTTGTAATAGAAATTCTGTCATACTCCAAGTATTCACATTCACACACAGTTTTATTTATTTATGTATTCCAATTCCAATTTTCAAAACAAAAATTCCAAATTCGGCCTCGTTCAACCTGCGTCTTTCCGCTGTGGTTATCGTTGAGGTTTTTGTGGGTTCATTCACCCTAATTCTTGTCTTGTGCGCTCTTTCGAGTTAGTTCCAAAACTCTTTCAATACTTAAAACTCTTTCAATACTTAATCCATACCGACTATATGCCACCATAATTCATTTACTGGTATAATTGTTCAGTATAATTGTTCATTATAATTGTTCACTATATATGTGTGTGTGCGTGTGGGAGCGAAGAGAGAGAGAGAGAGAGAGAGAGAGAGAGAGAGAGAGAGAGAGAGAGAGAGAGAGAGAGAGGGTGTCAGAGAGAGGGAGAGAGTGAATGCGTGTGTGCATGCGTGTGTGTGGAGAGAGTGATTGAGCGAGAAATGGTGGGGGAATGTGTCATTGCATGCATTCATATGTGTGAGAGTGAGTGAGGGAGTGTGTGCGTGCGTGCATGCGTTCATGTGTACATGTATGTGTGAGAGAGTGTGATTGAGAGAGTGAGTGTGTGTGTGTGTGTGTGTGTGTGTGTGTGTGTGTGTGTGTAGGATTGTGTGTTAGAGAGTGAGACAGTGGGAGAGTTGATGTGTTAGTGTGTGTGTGTGTGTGTGTATATGAAAGAATACAGAGAGAGAGAGAGAGAGAGAGAGAGAGAGAGAGAGAGAGAGAGAGAGAGAGCTGAGCAGATGCATGTCATGTAACACGCATGTTATGTAACACGCGAATCCATATGTTTGTGTATTCTCATCTGTCATATTATCAGTTAAATACCATTTGATTTTATCATGCATAATATAAACTCATGTTCATTACTGTAGTTTGAGTGAGAGAGTCAGTGAGTGTGAATGAGAGACAGAACGAGTGAGCGTGAGAGTGAAAGAATGAGCAGGAGAGTGAATGTGTGTGTGTGTGTGTGTGTGTGTGTGTGTGTGTGTGAGAGAGAGAGAGAGAGAGAGAGAGAGAGAGAGAGAGAGAGAGAGAGAGAGAGCATCACTATTTTTACGTCACATACATTTATGTACACATTTTTCTCCATGTTTAACATTTTTATGAGACTGCTCATGACAAGTGTCAGTGTATGTGTGTGAGTAAAGTGTGGGAGTTTTTTCATACTAGTTTCAATACTAACGTGAGACATTTTGTATGTGTCTAGATGTGAGGAAGTGTGACTGTATGTGGAGGATGTGTGTGAGTGGGGATAAGTGTGGGTGGGGGTGTGTGGGTGGGGGTATGCGTTTGGATGGGTTGGGGTGTGTGGGTTTTGGTGAGTAGTGATATTTGTGGGTGTTGGTAGGATGTGTGGATGGATGTGTGGGGGTGAAAGTAGGGGTGTTGGAATGGGTGTGGGGGATGTGTGTATGGGTGGAGGATATGTGTATGGGACGGATGCGGGGGATGTGTGTTTATGTGGGTGGAGATGTGTGGATGGTTTGAGGAAGTATGTGTGGGAGGCGGGGTTGTGTGGATAGGGGATTGTGTTGGGTGGATTGGGGATGCAAGGGCGGGTGGGGAGAAGTGTATGGTGTGTGGGTTTGAGATATGTGTGCGGTGTGTTGGTGGGGGATGTGTGAATGATGTGTGGGTGGAGGGTATGTTTGTGGTGGTATGGGTGGAGGATAGTGTGTGGTGTGGGGGATGTGTGTGATGGGTGCGGGGAATGTGCGTATGGGTGGGGTATATGTGTGGGTGAGTAGGGGATTGTGGTGGTTGGGGGAAGTATGCAGGGGTGTGTGGGTGGGAGATGTGTGTGTGTGGATGAGGAATGTGTGGGTGGGGGTGTGTGAGTGGCTTAGGGATGTGTAGGTGGGTAAGGGAGTTGTATGTGTCGGGGTGGGATGTGTGAGTGGGTGGAGGATGTGTGTGGGTAGGGGTATTGTGATCGAGAGATGTTTGGTTGGGGTGGGTGGGTGGGGGTGTGTGAGTGCGTAGTGGAGGATGTATGCGTGAGTGAGTGTGTTTGGTGGACGGGTAGGGAATGCGTGTGTGGGTGGGGAGAGGTGTGTGGTGTGTTGGTTGGGGATATTGTGTGAGTGAGGTATGTGTGTGTGTGTGGGGGATTTTTGTGGTGTGTGAGTGGGGGTATGTGGGGTGGATGGGTAAGGGTATCTGTGTGGGTGTGGGTGGGAATATTGTGTGGTATCTGGGTGGGGATATGTGTGTGGTGTGTAAGTGGGGATGTGTTGGTGAGGGATATGTGTGTGTGTGGTGCGTGGGTTGGGAATAGTGCGTGGTAGGGGGTGTATGTGATGTGCGGGTGGGGGATTGCGTGGTGGGGGTTTAGGTTAAGGCACGTGTGGGTGGGTGGAAGTTGTATGTGTGGGTGGTGGGGTGTGTGTGTGTGTGTGGATTGGGGATGTATGGATGGTTAGGGAGGTGGGTGGGGGGGGGGGGGGGGGGTTAGGGACATGTCAGTTGGTGGGGATGTGTGTGTATGGTTCGGGGATGTGTGAGTGAATGTGCGATGTGTGGGTTGGTGGGGGATTGTGTGCATGGGTGGGGAATATGTTGTCGATGGAGATGTGGCTAAGGGATGGGTGGTTTGAGGTGTGGGTGGGGAGAGGATGTGTGGGTTAAGATGTGGATGGGCGTGGGATGTGTTGGTTGGTGGGGGAATGTTTGTGGGTGGCGAGTGTGTTTTGGTTGGGGGATCAGGTTAGGGCAGTGTGTGTGGGTGGGGGATGTGTGGGAGGGGGATGGGTCGGTTGGTGGGGTATGTATGTGTCCCTTGGTGTGCGTGTGTGTGGGTAGGTGGGGTTGTTTATGTGTCCTTTGGTGCGCGCGTGTGTGTGTAGGTGGGGTTGTGTGGGTGGGGTGATGTATGGATAGGTGGGAGATGGGCTTCATAACATGGTAATTAGCCTTGTTTATGTTTACAACATTCATTTCACAATGTTTATTTTTCTTCCTATGTAAATGTATAATGCTCTTGATGAACGAAAGACGAGTGATTGAAAGGGCCGAATGTAAGACGGGCCTGCGCGCCCAATTTGTGACCCTAATAAAGTTGATTTGATTTGATTTGATTTAGTTCTGTTCCGGAGGGTTCTGTTTCTTTGTGTCTATGACGTCAGCTGGGGGATCGGTCGGTGGCTATCCTTTGTGCTCGTCTCCTTTTCTTGTGTCTTTTGTTAGAGAAGGCTCCTGGCTCCTTTGGCTTGACTGGTTGCAGTCCTTAAAAGGACTTTTTATTTATTTTTATTTTTTTTTTTTTTTTGCTTCCTTGTTGTGTATTTTCTGTAGGAGCTTATTGGTGTTTTCGTTTTCCTCCTTGCGCCTTTCTTCTTCTTCGAGTTTGAGCTTCTGTTGCCATTCGACTTTTTTCCTCTGCTGTCAGAAATGGGACGATCTCTCCGTCATCTATATAGTATGGCCATGGGTGTTCGTTATCCTCGTATAATTCTGGTTCTTCAGCGATACGGAAGGGCATTGATTTTCCCTTGTATATCTTGTGCTTCTTTGCTTTTTCTTCCATACGCCTTCTGTATTCCTTGCACCTGAGTTCGTACCTCCTCTTTATCTCCGAGAGTTCTTTATTGGTAAATAATGGTGGTATCGGGGCGTCCTCTCTGCCGTCGTCAGGGTGTTCATCTCTGTTTTCTTCGGGGAATTCTTTGCGTCTGAGTTCCTCTTTCTTGAGTTCCACTTTTCTGTCTATTTCTGCGATATCCGCCCAGGTATATGGACGGGGTGACGAAGTGTCCTCTATGCCATCGTCAGGATGCTCATCTCGGTTTTCTTCGGATGTCTGGGGGCGGGGGGGGGGGGGGGTGGTGTTATTGGCTTCCTTTTTCAATGTCTCGGGCGTCGTGGTTTGGCTACTGGCTTTCGCTTGCTGTTCAGGCTCGGTTTCTTGGTTTTCATCTTGCGATTTCTCTGTGATTTCTTTATGGCTTCTGTTGTTTTGTTTCGAAAAAGTTCCATTTCAGATTTCTGCCGTTCTCGCTTTGATTAAATGGTTTGTAGGATTTCTTCGTTCTTCTTCTTTATCAGTGCCATATGTTCCACTTCATGCTTGATGTTTTGCTGGATCTCCTTCATTTCCGCCAGTAGTTTTTCGTTCTTGCTGGTCGGAGTCGGCGTCAGCAGTGCCTTGACTTGTTTCTTCAACTCGTCTATCTGTTTTTGCTGTTTGTCTCTTTCAGCTTGTGATATACCCGTGGCTGTCTAGCCCTCCGCATTGCTTCCTTGAATGGTGTTATTTATGTAAAACCCAAGCCACTGTTTATAGTCACTTTATTCAAGCAGTCTACTCAAGGAGAATAAATTTTGATGAGTGAGTAGCACCAGTACTAGGACAACCGTGTTTGACTGTCTTATATGTGATGGAGAACCCTCCCTGGATATGTCCAAAAATCTCTGGCGTGATCTCCACCTGGTTGAAGTTTTGCCATTATACACACAAACAATGCATCCCGTCATCTCAGGAACAATGATCATGTCATGAAGACTGCCTCTGGTTTGTCTGTAGGTCCAACATTCTTCTTAGCCTTCCATAACTGATTCCTAAGAGAATACGGTCTGCGTAAGTGCTGTGTGATGAGTAAGCGTCTTTAGCGGCTTCCCGTATCTCCCATGGCTTATATATCGCTGAAATGTTGTATTGTGTTATAATATTGCGTTACAACACAACATTTAAATAAAGACGCCATAAATCAAATATTGCACGATTTCTTGCCTGGCGTACTTCGTTGCATCTCGTCAGGAGCATACTGCAGTTATATACGTATCAAGTTATTGGAGGGAAGGGGGGGAGGGTTGAATTATACTTTGGCTTCTGCTTCTTCTTCTTTCGTTCGCTTGAAATATGTCTGTATCTGCAATGTCGTCTCTTGCATGAATTGAACTGTTTTTTTAGTCAGTTCACACAGTGGTCCATAGAGTTTATCTTCCACTGTCGTCTCTCTAGGCCAGAAGGTTTGCCTAGATATGTTATATTTTGGGCAGTCTTGGAGTATGTGCTCTGCTGTCTGCGACGCCAATCCACATGTGCACATGGCTGTTTCACCAATCTTGAATTTTGTATACATGTGGTTGCGTAATCTATTGTGTTCTGTTCTGAGGCGCAGAATAATGGCTTGTTCTGGTCTGCCCATAACGTGGTAGTCATCTTGAGCAGGTTTTGGTGGCTTTCTGACTGATTTGATCATTCTTTTCTTTTGGTGGTATGTAACGGGCACATCAGGCTGTTCTTCTTTGGCTACTTCCTTAGCCAATTGATCAGCTCTGTCGTTTCCGGGTACTCCACAGTGGGATGGTATCCACTGTATGGTGACTTTATGCTGACTGCTAAGTTCAGAAAGTAGTGTCCTTAGTACTAGCAATTTCCCAGAGAGGAGCGCTTCGAGTACTGATTTTGCATCTGTCAGTAGCACCACAGGTTGTGTACCATTGCTGTTATTTAGTAATTTCTCTGTTGCTATCTTGATTGCCTCAATTTCGGCATCATAGTTATGGCAGTACTTTCCTGTCGGTACTCTGGCTGTGTCCCTAGTATTATTTGGGTATTCTATGTACACTCCCGCTCCTCCATTTCGAACAGCATTTTGTGCTGACCCATCTGTGTAGACTCGGATCCAGAGGTCCTGTGGGTATTCCTCATCAAGGAAGCTGAGAGTGGCTGTTCTGCGCTGCACACTGTTCTGTTCTTCCTTGTCAAATATTCCTCTCACTTTTGTCTGGATTTGTAACGATAGTCTATGCTCATCTTTCCATGGAGTTCGCTCTGGAATAGTTGTTAGGGTGATACCAGCTGTGGGCAGATCAGTGGTTTCTCTGCAGAGTCGTTTGGCCTGGTGGATAAAACTACTTCTTTTCAACCGCCCCATAGCTAGGTTTTCAAATCTGTTCTTCATAGGGTGGCCTGTCAAGCTGAGGAACTTTTCTGCTTGTATTAGCGTTTTCGTATCTCTGCGCTCACTCAGTGCTTGTGTCCTCCCCATCTTCTCCATTTCCACTATAGGGGTTGATCTCATCCCTCCTGTTGACCCATATTCCAGGTGTGGTCGTATACTCTGTTGGTAGACTTTGCTAAGTATTTTCTCACTGGCTCCCCATGTGGTTCCACTTAGCTTTCTCAGAATGGCTATTTTCCTTATGGCTTTAGCTACTGATTTGTTGATGTGCTTTCTCCATGTCAGCCTGCCATCAAACGTTACTCCAAAGTATGTTGGTTCTTTATCATCTCTTAGGGGTGTTCCATTTATCTGGATGATCCCTGCCTTTTGTTTTGGAGAGAGGGTAAATAGGGTGGTGCTGCACTTGTCAGTGTTTATGCTGACACACCATCTATTTACCCATGCAGCAAATGTATCTACAGCTCTTTGTAGCAATCTGGTGGCCACTGATGCATATTCATTTGTGCTCCATAGAACCAGGTCATCGGCGTACATTGCCGCTTTAATTCCATGCGGTAGGTGAGCAACAAGATCATTGATGAAGATTAGAAAAAGTGTGGGGGACAAGACTCCGCCCTGGGGACACCGTAACGCAGTAGTACTTTCTTGCTCTTGAGTCCAGTCTATCTGTACTCGGGCTCTTATGTTGTGCAAGTATGCTTTCACCCATTTGTACATTCTTCCATGACTTTGCAGTTTCTCAGTTTCTTCATCAGACCTTCTTTCCAGACTTTGTCAAAGGCTTTCTTCAGATCTATCCATGCCGCAAGTACCAGCTTCTTCTCTTGGAATGCATTCCTCAATTTCTTGAGAGAGGTAGGTTGTCTGATCTTCCGTAGAGTAGCACTGCCTAAAGCCAGCCTGCTGTGGCACAAGGATGTTTTTACTTTCAATGTACCACTGCAGTCTGTGATTGATGATGCGCTCCAGTGTTTTGCAGAGACAGCTGGCGAGGCTAATTGGTCTGTAGCTAGAGGCAATGGAACTATATTTCCCTGATTTTAGGAGGGGTATCATGATTGCTTCTCTCCAGGCTTGTGGAACACTGCCTAAGGTCCAGCTGTTATTGAAGATCTGCAACAGCTTTGTTTTGGCCTCTGTTCCTAAGTTCCTGATCATTTCATTGGAGATACCATCAGCTCCTGGTGACTTTCTCATTTTCAGTTTTGATATGGCTAGCTCCAGTTCGCTGATTGTGATGGGTGCCTCCAGAACCTCATGTACTATTTCCTTCTGTCCTGTATGTTGTCGTTTCTCTCGAATCTCTTGTTGTTTCTCTGGACTAATTTTGATATTGTTATCTTGTGCGAATGAGTCCGCAAAATGGTCAGCTGCTTGCTTTCTTGTTAAGATTTTTCCATCTTTATGTAGCGCAATTTTTCAGTTTCTCCCTGTGCCCTCGTCATTAAGCTGTTTTATTAGCTTCCACAATTTCCTTGTGTCTCTTTCAAAGTTCAGAGACTCCGTTTTCTCCTGCCAGCTTTTCCGTCTAGCCTGCAGCTTGGCCCTTTGAAATTTGGCTTTTTCGTGCTGGAATTTATTGTGGTGCTCTTGGCTGGGTGTGGCCTCTGCTTGCTTTCTACACACTTCCACATCATTATGCAACTGTTCCAGTTCACTATTCCAGTAGGGTTTATAATCCAGTGTTTCCCAACCTTTTTTGTGCCATGCCCCACTTAAGCCTTTCTAAAATTCATATTGCCCCCCTTCCCTGCCCCACGCCCCCACCCCCCCCCCCCTTCAACATATACATTATTTTTAATATTCAAAAATTGAAATGTTCACTAAAGAAACTTGAATGATAGGTTTTAGGAAGAAATCACTAGGTAATTATTGAGCAAACACAGTAAGTAAATTTTCAAAACATATAATGGAGAACTGAAATTCAAGTACAAAATAATTTTAATGAAAGATTTTTCTATATTATTTTAATTATTAGTAATTATTTATTATTTAAATTTAGTGAGATCCTTTTATTTCGCTTCACTTAATATACAGATATAGACTAAGTATAGGTATAGGTATAGGTTATGTATAGGACTATATCGAGCTTACATTTTGTGCAATAAAATTGCGATTTATTATGTTTAAGTGATAATTAAAATTTAACTTTTTCGGTTTCTAACAGTGGTTTGTGTCTATGTCTCTTACAGAAAGAGCTTGTTGTGTTTGGTGAATCGTTAGGGTTAGGGGTTAGGTTAGGGTTAAATGATGTATTCTACAGTACAAGAAGCAAAATTTGTTTGAGTCCAAGTGATTTGTCTGTAAGCTCTGTGTGTCATGTGTTTCCTTATTATATGTTTGTGTAGTACTTGTTGGGTGGTTCATCTGATATGGTTTAAGTTTTAGTTCTAAGTCTGGTTTGTGAGTTGTTTTGTCTGATATGTTCTTGTTGTCTTTGTGTATCTCATTACGTAATCTTTAATAGAGCCCAAGTTTGGGAAATTTCATGTAAAGTGTATATTAGAATAAGTTGTGTTATAGCAAGTTGAAGATGTCAGCCATGGGAAATGGATCTTTTGGAATACTCGGATGAACTATCCCCGATGGACTCACAGATTACATGGCCATACATGTTGTTAACTGTCATGGGTGTTTCAATGGAGCACGTGTACAGTGGAGGTTTGAAGTTCTTGTTGATGTAACCACTTTGTATTAGAAAGCAACCAAGACTGTGGAGAGATGAGTGCTGTATAAGGGTTTCTGTACCAGATACGGTGAAGGTCTTTGGTAATGTAAAACAAGGAAAGGGTGACATTGACAGCGTCTTTTCAGATAAGACACATTTGACTACAGAAGTTACATATCTTTCTTATTTTTGTGGACTTACTTTTTCCATAGCTATTTCTGTACTTGACCTTTTCCCCTTTTGGTGACTTATTTATAAGTTTAGTTGAAATATTTCTGTCTTTGGCCTTTTCGCCTTTGGTTATTTTTATAATGTTTGAATTTTGATCAACCTTTTAGTTGTAATATTTATAAGCTTGGTCGAGACATTTCTCTCTTTAGGTCTTTTCGCCTTTGGTTATTTTTTCCTAGGTTTTATACATTTGACTGTTCTGTATTTGCCATAACTTCTTCTAAGACATTGTTCATGTCTGGTAATGTAAGCTCTGAGCCGTCAAGACAACGTCATGAAAACAAAACCAATAAAGAAAAGCAACAAAAAACTTGGTTTCAATATTTTTATCACCAAAATATGTGTGTTCACAACATATTCATCAAAACACTTTAGTGATATAAGAAAAATCAATGACATATATATTCGTCAATACAGTTTAGAGATATATCGTAAGAAAAAAAATCAATGACATAGATGCTTAGTGAAAAACACTTTAATGATATAAGAAAAAATCAATGACATACATGAGTAGTGAAAAACAGTTTAGAGATATAAGAAAAAATCAATGACATATATGATTAGTGAAAAACAGTTTAGAGATATAAGAAAAAATCAATGACATACATGATTAGTGAAAAACCAAAAAAGTTCTGGATTAGTGATCTTCATTCTTCTGGGTTCTGCTGGTTGACTATCAAAAACACTGTTGTTGTCGAAGTCATCACACATACCTTATTTGTTTCGGATCCAGAATAAAGACGTGTATGAGATATCATACAAATATCTGAATACTTCTTTTTATCATACCAAAACCACCCGATAGCGGTGGTCGACACTTTTTTCTAGTACTACCACTTGATTGGGTAGCATAAGCGATAGGTCCTTGCAGTACGCCTTAAGGGCTGCCAAACTGTCTCTATTATTTGGTTGGATATCCTCTGCTACTATGAGTGGACTTGTTGCCAGGGTGTCTAAGGGTGTCGTTCGTTCTCGTGCTGTCTGCTGATGTAAGTACCGTTGTAGGTTCGAATTGTATAGATTGTCACGTAACTGACAGGGATAATCATTGTGAATGTTCCTATTAGGGCGGGTAAGGTTATCATTGAAGATACAGTGGTGGCAGTCTGGTACTTGCGTTAGACTACGATGATGGTGTACATAGACAGGTGGTGGTGTCGTCTCTGGTATTGCAGTGTTTGATGTATTCATACGTGGCTGATGACGTATTCGTTTGTGTTTTTGTAGGCCATCGTTCGTCTTATACACCTTATCACATAACTGACAGGGATATACTTGGTCTTTCCCCTCGTGAATGGTCCGAATGTGACGATTAAGGGTATACTTATCACAATAGGCTTTGTCGCACACTGAACACGTGACAGTAGATCTGGTGGTCATATTGATAAACTGGTCATAAGTCACACTTTCGATTTTTACAACAGCGAAAAAATGTTCTGGTGTATACAATGTTTCACTGTTTTATCAGAGGCCAACGACACGAATAAGGTTCACACCAAGTTTCACTGCTGTAGCTAGCCAAGTCACTACATGAAAAATAGCTGGTTACTACACGAACAATGCTCACACCAAGTTTCACTGCTGTAGCTAGCCAAGTCACTACGTGAAAAATAGCTGGTTACTACACTGCTCACACCAAATTTCACCACTGTAGCTAGCCAAGTCAGTACGTGAACAATATCTGGTTACTACACAATGCTCACACCAGCCTGAAGCACCTCTGTAGATACCCAAGTCAGCCCGTGAACTGGTATTGAGCTCACAAGAGACGCCGTCTATTTTATACACTGGGTCTGCACCCTACATAGCTGACGTAGCAATTTTGTAGACAAGCTATTCTCGCGCCTGCTTCCCACAAACCGATGACTCATGCTACCACTTAATGACTTTTGCACATGGCGGTGATGACGTAGGGGCTGTCTCGGACATCCGCGTTCTTTACCAAAAGGGGGTATGTGGTTTGTATAGTTTAGTCTTATGGGTAAGTGTATCTGTACTGGTTGAGGTACCAGTAGTAATGTTTTGGGTGTGTCTTTGTTTTTTGTGTAGTTATGTGTCTGTATGTACAAGTGTATCAATTGTGTATGGGTGTCTGTATGTGTTTGTCTTTGTGTTTTTTTGCTTGTAGGTGTGTAGTTGTGTAATTGATTATGGGTGTGTACTTGAGTATAGTTGTGATGACAGTAGTAATGGTATGGGTGTGTCTGTGCTGTCTCTGCACGTGTGTATATCTGTTGATAGTGACAGTAGTAATGGTATGGGTTGTCTGTGTATGGTTGTCTTTGTGTTTGTCTTTGTGTGTTCTTGTGTATTTGTTTATGGGTGTGTACTTGAGTATAGTTGTGCTGACAGTAGTAATCCTAGGCGATGAGTATGTCTTTGTGTCTGTACGATTGTAGGTGTGTACATACAAGTGTATCAAGTGTGTATGTGTGTAGTTGATGTCTGGTTCTATTTGTGTTCATGTGTGTATGTTTGTGTGTGTACTTGTGTATACTTGTGATGACAGTAGTAACGCTAGGAGATGTATTTGTCTTTGAGTTTGCAGTAGGTGTGTATTTGTGTGTGTACTTGTGTATACTTGTGATGACAGTAGTAATGGTATGGGTGTGTCTGTGCTGTCTCTGCACGTGTGTATATCTGTTGATAGTGACAGTAGTAATGGTATGGGTTGTCTGTGTATGGTTGTCTTTGTGTTTGTATGTGTGTGGTTGACTTTGTGCTTGTATGTGTGTACACGTGTGTGTATAGTTGTGATGACAGTAGTAATGGTATGGGTGTGTCTTTGTGCTTGGCTGTCTTTATGTACATGTCTGTATGTACAAATGTATCAAGTGTGGTTGTCTGTGTATGGTTGCCTTTGTATTTGTGTGTATCAAGTATGTACTTGGTTGTCTTTGTGCTTGTCGCTAATATTGGTAGTAGTATTATCACTACTATTGATTCTTCTTCACTCTACCCACCACCATTGCACTATACGTACTTTCCCCTACAATTTAAGTGGTCACTCGACTACTTGACCACTGCTTGACCACTGCTTGACCACGTCATCGATCACTTTAATCACTACCATAATCTTAGGGACATCGTCATCTACAATTTAAGTGGTCACTCGACCACTTGACCACTACTTGACCATTGGCTGACCACTACTTGACCACTAATTTACCACCCTTTAAGCATCACCATGTCGCTACAACTATTTTCCGCTAAAATTTATTCACTTGACCGCTTGACCACTGCTTGGCCACTGCTTGACCACTAATTTACCACTCTTTAATCATCACCATCTCATTACAATCACTTTTCCCTAAAATTTCCCTAAAATTTTCCTCACTTACACACCGCTTGACCACTGCTTGACCACTACTTGATCACTAATTTACCACTAATTTAAACATTACCATGTCACTACGATCAATTTTCCCCTAAAATTTTCCCTTTCTTGACCACTTGACCACTTGTTGACCACTGCTTGGCCACTAATTTAACCACTTTTAATCATCACCATTCATTACAAATCACTTTTCCCTAAAATTTCCCCAAAATTTCCTCACTTACACACCACTTGACCACTGCTTGACCATGGTTGACCATAATTTTACCACTCTTTAATATCCCCCATATCATTACAATCACTTTTCCCTAAAATTTCCTTACTGATACTTGACCCTTTCTTGACCCTTGAACCCCTGGTTGACCAGTGTGTAATTGCAAAACCTCTTATTATATTATGACACACCCCCTATATCACTTCTACTTTATCACTAATACACACCCCTTACACAAAACACCTATTATAACTTTATACGCTTCTTTGTAATGATGGTATGAATATACCACCCTTTACCTTCACTACATTACACTGTTCAGTGATAGTAACCATCTCCTTACTTTATCGAGTATAACCACGACCATATCACACCCTTTGTTTATCACTACACAGACACAGTATATACGTACCACCATATATCCATGAGTAGAACGACCCATCACACCCTTTGTTATCACCATGCACACATTATATCTACACCCACCAATACCAGAGTAGAAACCACGACCTCCACCTTTTATCACCATGCATACACATTCATACTCTTTCTAAAATATACCCCTCATCTCACAACTTTCCAGAACTTTACCTTAATTACACCCCATGGGAAAAAAATTTTAAAGGTTTTAAACCCCCC
>JACEFZ010015772.1:0-111876 GCA_014155875.1 Cepaea nemoralis | reverse complement strand
TGCCCATTCTATTAGTTTCTCTCCTCTTTCATTTCTTGTACCTAAACCGTAATTCCCCACTATATCCTCTATTTTTCCCTTTCCTACTTTTGCATTAAAAATCCCCAGTATTATTTTTATTTCTTGTGATCCATTTGGGCTATTGCCATTTCAACTTCATCGTAACAGTTTTGTATATCTTCATCACTACTGTTTGTTGTTGGTGCATATACTTGTATAATATTTATATCTATTGGTTTGCCTTTGATTTTGACCATTATAACTCTATCTGAAATGCACCAGTATCCAGTCATAGATTTGGCTGTATTTTCATCAAATATTATTCCTACACCTTTTCCATGTGTGTCCCCTCCAGAATAAATTATTGTGTGTTTGTCGGTTATAATTTTGCCAGATCCCTTCCATCTCATCTCACTTATGCCTAGTATATTCATTTTCATGTTTTCCATTTCTCTTAGAACATTGTTTAACTTTCCTAGCTCATTTAATGTCCTAACATTCCACGTTCCTACTCTAAATTTATTTAGTTTAGTTATTGTTTTAGTTTTGCCATCAGTAGCTGGATGACGGTCTGGTGTCACCTGTGGCTCATGACTGTCCCTACCGACGAGGATGTCCTAAGACAGCCATTAACGTCGTTCAGTATTTCTGAAATGTGTGTCGCCATGAAATCTTGGGAAGATAATGTGGTGGTTTCCCCTTGCCTTCCACATTCACACGGTGGTCTTTTAACTCTGCCTTTGACAGCCATTTCCGACTGTCAGGACAGTGAGTGCCCTGCTCTGCTCAGCTGCAGAGTTGTCCACTTATTCCGGTGGATACTCGGTCCCCAGAGCTGTGTTAGCCACACCGTGGTGTGTTTCCATCCTCTACCGCGGGGAGGTGCAGTTGGGATTTTCCCTTCCTAAAGTTATGGTCTAGTGACCAAAACTCTCCAGTACTTTTTAGAGGACATATATATATATATATATATATATATATATATATATATATATATATATATATATATATATATATATATATATATATATATTTGAATGAGGATATATGGGCGAGAGAGAGAGAGAGAGAGGAGAGAGAGAGAGACGAGAGAGAGAGAGAGAGAGAGAGAGAGAGAGAGAGAGAGAGAGAGAGAGAGAGAGAGAGAGAGAGAGAGAGAGAGAGAGTATGTATGAGCACGTATTTTATTATTAGTGTATTTTTTTATATTGTGAATGGTATATGTGTATGCGAGGGAGTGTGTAATTGTGAGTTATTGAGTGGGTTTATAACCTTGGGAGTTTGTGTATATGATGTATCTATGTGTATATGTAAGGTATATATCAGCATCCATTTGACATGTTTTTCTATTGAATGTAACATGCATAATAGATTAATTGATATACGAAAGATGAGTGGTTTGGAAGGGCGGAATGTATGATTGACCTGCCTGCCCAACATTGTGACTCCTTTGAAAATAAAGTTCGTTCGTTGGTTCGTTGGTTCGTTCGTTGGTTCACACCATCCTACCACTTCCTACGTATGGTATCTCTCAGCCGTTGTCTCAACTTCTGTAACATCCATGTTCTTGCAGTTGCAAATGAGTTTACAGCCGTGTTTACCTTGCCCACTTTCGGTATAACGTCTTCAATCTTGATTTCTGATATCAGATATCTGTTCATCTGCCACCTTAAACTATCTTGGGGAATCTCTTTACTTTTACCGTTTCCTCTTTCTAAGGATATAATACCCTTCTATGCGATGTTTTACCTCGACAAGGGCATTCCCCATTTATTCTATTCAAAGGAGGAGAAGCCGGACAGGGTTAGGAAGAAGAAGAAGAAGTATGATGAGGAGGAGCAGCAGGAGGAGGAGAAAAATAATAATAATAAGAAGATGAAGAACAGGGAGAAGACAGTATCCACCAAGGTTCGATTACTCTATTCGACTAAAACATAGCATCTATCCTCGTCGTTTCCATTCGACTAAAATGTCTAGTCCAGTGGTTCTCAGCCGGTGGGGGAATTCACCCCCCCCCCCCCGGGGAGAATTTTAGGGTTTTCAAGGGGAGGGGGGGGGGGAATTAAGATTATTTCAAGAACGCATTAATAGAAGAACCGAATTACTTGATATTGTTTTTCCCTCCATACTTTACGGTTCTGTACGTCTCGCCCTTCTGAAATTCATTTTATAACGTAATTAGACCCGCAAATCACGTTTTATGTAGACGTCTAGACTTGTTCTAGCATGTGTTATTAAAGTTAGCTTCCAATTTTGCGTACACTGTGTAGGGAAGGGGAGGGGGGATTTATAGGGAGGAAATACGAAAGGGGGGGGGGGAGAATTACTTACTGAAAATATGGTGAAGGGGTGCACGAGCCAAAAAAGGTTGAGAATCACTGGTCTAGTCTATTCTGAAAGTTTCCACTCGTCTAAGACGAGTCTATTATAGAGGAGTTCGTTAATCTCAGACATCTTCCGTCTATTCTGAAATTTTCTATCCTTCAGAAACCAATGGCAAACTACTGAGGGTATTATTGCCAAGAAATCACAAACGACAAAAAAAAAAAAAAAAATGCTGGCGTTGGTTACAATGGCCTATTAAGGACATGCAACTTACTTTAAAAAAAAAACTAAACCAAAAAAATATTCGGCCTATTCAAAAAGAGACACAATCTGTTTTCTTCGTCTGTACTCGCCTAATGAACCCCATCAATTTTCGACGTTTCCGCTTGTCTGCGACAAAACGCCAATTTCGCGTCAAAAATTCCTGCACCCACCCTTGCCGCTTCTAACCATCAAAAGATATTAAACTACAGACATAAACAATTGCTCCCAGACAGACATATCTTTACGTTTTCACAACACCCAATTACACACATCTAAATAAATCACGCATGGAAGCCATTTTCCTGCAAACTGAAGAGCGCACCTGATTTCTTTAGGGTGTAGTTTTTGATCTCGATCTATTATGTGTTGTTGTTTTTTTCTGTCGATTACCTCATCTATCATTCACATGTACGCTAATTGTCTTCTTTTAACACACAACACCAGCGAATGTTTACAAAAACAGATACATAAATATTTTCTTTATGGCGACCGTGTTTAAATTCACTATGGGAATATATTGTTTTGAAGATACAACACAACATTACACTTCTATGTTACATATGCATTTTAACAAACGATAGGACGCAATACAATTATTTCTACATATTTAAACCGAGCCATTAGGAAATCCTGAGCATTATCACGGCTTTGTCTGCGATGTAATACGAAGATATATTGTTTCTGATCTTTCAAGAAAAGATTCCAACTTGTTGTTTTCAATTCAACATGCACAATAGATCAATAGATTATATGGAGAATTTCCGAGCCAAGAAAACGAAATAAATAAATGTAGCTTTTAAGTCTGGTAGATTTTCTAGGGGGTGGGGAGTTGGCATGTTTTGTATGAGAAACTACATGCGGAGAAACAGCAAAATATGCCAGGCAACGAATTTCTAGTCTTGTGGATAAGTTGTCTTGATCCACTGTACATAGATCAAGGAACAAGCGATCCACTATTCACAGATACGGGAACAAGCGATCCATATTGCCATAATCCTCAGATCAGTTAATGAACAATCCTCTATCCATATATCAGGAACAGGCGATCGACTATCCATAAATCAGGGTTTAAAAAAAATCGACTATCCATAAATCAGAGAGATGTCTCTGAGTAAGTCCCGAAATTATTGTTTTCAAACAGGTTCCAATCCAATACTTCTCAAGCGCCAAGCTGAAACCAGACTTCTTACACCACCCCGACGCCAATGTGGCTCACAGTGCACATATCGTGAATGTCAGCTGCATGTACAGGTAAAAACGCCCACCTGACAGGTAAACAGATGCTGGAAGTGGTGTTTCTATTTTTGATTATCTGTGCGTTAAACGTTTAAATGATGGAGGTTTAATTCGGGTAATTTCAAATCAAAGAAACAGCACTCACCAGTTCTCATGCAGCCGTGTTTATTGCCCATGAGTCATTCGTGTATTTCACTTGTAGTTTTTGTTATGACATTGCATCTCCGCTCTCTCTCTCTCTCTCTCTCTCTCTCTCTCTCTCTCTCTCTCCCTTTCTCTCTTTGTATGTCCATCAGCATGCACACCAACTCCCTCTCCACCAGCTCGCCCGCCCACCCGTTCGTCCATCTATCTATCTGTCCGTCCGTCCGTCCGTCCGCCCGCCCGCCCGCGCGTCCGTCCATCTGTCTGTCTGTCTGTCTGTCTGTCTGTCTGTCTGTCTGCCTGTCTGTCTGTCTCACCCTTATCCTTCTATCATTCCCTCCAGGGCGATAGCCACACTCTCCTTATGTCGGTAACAACACCACCAAACTCCAACAGAAACTCAATCTCCCTCAGTCGTCCTGGCCAGTTTACTGGCCAACTAGACGAAAGATAAACAGTCCCGACGAGTTTGTTTTGGCGTTACCCATTTACTTTCCACGATTCAGTTCTCTGGCCACTTCCGCTGCACTCACTTCTTTGAAATCTGACAAGCTGCCCATTCCTCCGCGCAATTAGGCTCTCACAATCCTAATGCTTCACGTATCTACAGCATTTTACCGATACGGGCCTTAGCTCTTTTCTCTGACAAGTCTCATCTCATCTCATCTCGTTCCTCCTTTGCCTTGCGGTGTCGAGGTGAAGAATAAACAGCGGAAGAGTGTCCGTTTATGGGCTTCATATATCGTGATTCCCACGGTTTCTGTTATTCCGTCTGTCCATCATTTACATTGTCGGCCTCTTCTTCTGGTTCAATTTTTTCTGTACATCATTGCTTGTTGTGGTATACTGCCAGTTGGTAGTCTTGTTATATGGCTAAATCATTTAACTTGCTGTCTTCTGATAACATCTAGTTCTGCTATAACCCCTACTTTAGTCCTAATTTCTTCATTTCTGATTTTCTCTCTTCTTGATAAATTCAGTATTCTCAGGAATCTCATTTCCGTGTTCATAACAGTGGTAGTATGACATGGTCGAGTCCGCTTGCTGTTAGAAGTAGGACGCCCGCCTGTATTTCGAGCAGACCTGGCGAGAATGACGTTTTGGACGAAACAGATGAGCAACAAATAAATCTATCCATCCATCATGTGCCATACCGATAAGCGTGGGCGGCCATGATTCGCCATTTCTCTCTATGACCAGAGTTGTGGATCAGCTCAATGTTCTGGTTTCAACCATACCAAGTGGCCAAGCCATTCAGGTATTTATTTCTCTGTCTTCCCCTTGTTCTCTTCCCCTCGATCTTGCCAGTTGTCACCAAGTTCTCCAATTTATTTTTTCAGGTAACATGCCTCAAAAAAAGTGACTGTCTACGTCTAATTGCTCTAATCAGTTTACGAGTTTCAATTTTTTTTGTAGGACTTGGTCATTTGTTTTTCTGTCTGTCCATGATATTTTTGCATTATCCTCAGAAACCACATTTCCATAGCCATCAGATGTTTCTCAGCTTGTCTGCTCATTGTCCACGCTTCACGTCCATACAAAAGTACAGGTTCTATACAGCACCTCAACACTCTTTTTCTCGTTGCATTTGCCCTATTTTTATTTTAAATATAGAATGGCATAAACTAAACGGATAGCAGGATTGTGGACTTCACTACTAGTCTTCTCCGACAAGGGCGAAAACCTGGAGGGCCCATTAAGTAAGTAAAGTAAACGACCCTTTTTATACGCATTCAGACTATTGGCATATGGTGCCAGACCCATATTTGTCTAGACAAGTCGGCGCTCCAAAGGTCGTGTGATGGCCGCGTCGGCTTCCATAGACATCTCACCAAGAAACGAGAAGTAGACGGCCAGTTTGATTAAATCACGATCACTTGTCACAACATGGACCTGGCGGCCAACAGCCTTCGTCAGCAAACAAACAACGAACAGACACCGGCGCAACTACAAGACAAACACTACATGAACGAACACACACACACACACACCACATATAACCACACACACATACACCACACACACATACACCACACACATACACACACCACACGTATAAACACACACACATACACCACATACATACACTCATACACACACATACACACATACACACACGAGAGGGCTTGAAATTAAAACTTACATGTGTTTTTGTTGTTGTTAATATATTCTCAAAGAGTAAAGAACAAATTGTCATTTTTCGATGTAGTCACTGCCATGAGTCAAGTTATAGCTCAAGGCATGATGAAATATAGTCACGCTGAAGGACGTAACAATCGTGGATCTTAAGCCACGCGAATCACGCTGAGGTTGTCACTGGAGCGAATAAGACGATTCGCGAAGTTGAAAAGTGCATTCAAGTTCAGTGGCTGTTGTCGAGTGTTGACGCACCGCGTCACGAAGATAGCAATGACTAACATTATGCCGCTATTATAATAGTAGATATTTAGAGATGGTCGTGTATATCAGTAAAACATTGTTGAACAAATGGTTGTGTAATTGACAATGTCCATTGCATAGTGGTTAGAAGAATATAGTGTTAAAACCAAACCCGAGTCATGTTCTGAGTCGTGTTCTTACAGGTGTTGTGTTTAATAGTAACTTGTAATAGCTTGTGTAGAATAGAAGAGTCAAACTATCATAAAAGCAAAGTCCTGAATACAATCAGCGAAGTGGGGAAGTCCGCATATCCAACTACAGAGTCTGTATTCGGCAAAGAGTGATGAACCGAGAGTTAAACCACGGCGACTTCATGTTATTGCTGATAAATTATAGCCCCTAGGCATCAAACATCAGTACGTGGCTATGTATAACCCATCATACAAGCACGCCGTGGGAGTCACCATTGCGTTCAATGTAAGTACCCCAATGCCGATAAAGTGCCTTGAATTCCTGTATAAAATAAATTATCTTAGGTGCGTGTGTAAAGACTTATGCATCGTCTGCTGTATCTCTTCATCGAACCAAACGTCTGTCACAGAAATCACGTCGTTTTGAAACTACCCTACTCTACTGTTAGACTTGCTGGACTGACTGACAGGTATGTATCACCATACTGGACCTTTCATTCGCCGATAGGATTTCAATAGGTTTCACTCCCTTCACTGATAAGCAAAAAACGGTTGTTGCATGTCAAAAGACGGGGCGGTCCATATTTAAACTGACCTTATGACGTCACCGTGTTCGTCTAGCATCGTGATGTCACGTGATTAACACTCTTGAAATCCTTAACAACAATATTGACAGGTTACAAGACAATGTACATTGTTTACTGTAATTATTAGCACACTTTTAAGAGATTTTCATTTGAAGCCAGCTCGTATAAGTTACTTTTCTGTCATGGTATCGTGTGTTCTGTGAAACCCCTTGGCGGTTGGAAATTTCTTAAAAAGCCCCATTATTCTAAGAATATTTCTGCAACAGCTAAGTTCAAATCTCCGAGTGTCTTCTGAGGTGTTTGATAAGTGGTTCATGACCCACATCTTTGGGTTTCCATGTGACGTGTGCGATTCTAACCATGTTGACTGCTCCTTGTGTGCTGGTGTTGTCCCATGGTGCACACCCTTGGAACTAGACAGGGTATTCTGCTTCTTTCTTTTCTCGAACTGTCTCCATTCTGGTTAGTTATGGCAGCAAGGTACGAGAGACTGTCAATAAGTAATGCCTTCTATGTTTTAAACTATGTAAATAAGGTGTACAATTTATTAATTTAGTAGGATTCATCAAACACTCTTCTGTGCATCACAACCAACCTGTTTCAGTTACAGGTTACGCAAAAACAACGGTTTAAAAATGACAACATAAGAAGATCGGTTAAAGCAGCCTAATGTCATAGAATGCTGAAGGTGAGACCACGATTCGCATCAACTAACTGTTGAGTGGAACATCATTAGAAAAATGGGCTTTCCATCGCATTTAGTATAACTCATGCAAAAATGCTCTGTTAGACTAGTGGTTCTCAACCGGTAGGGGAATTCCCCCCCCCCCCCCCCCCCCCCCCCCCCCCAGGGCGAAATTTTAGGGTTTCCAGGGGGAATGAAGATTATTTCAAGGATCGCGTTAATACAAGAATCGATTACTTGATATTGTTTTTTCCTCCATACTTTACGGTTCTGTATTCCTCGCCCTTCTGATATTCGTCTTATAACGTATGTAGACCCACAGATCACGTTTTATGTAGACGTCTAAACTTTTTCTAGTATGTGTTATTAAAGTTAGCTTCCATTTTTACGTATACTATGTAGGGGCAGGGTGGGGGGAGGGGGAATTTATAGGGAGGAAATACGAAAGGGCAGGAATGGCATCCGTCAACATATGGTGAAGGGGGCATGGGCCAAAAAAAGTTGAGAACCACTGATCTAGACCAACAAGCAGCGGTTAGAGTAGATGGGAAGACATCAGATTGGTCTGACATCAAGCAAGGAGTTCGTGGGGACCGTGTACTGCCCCCCCCCCCCCATTTGTTTAACCTGTGAGTAGAAAATATAATTAGAAATGTCAGAGATGAATGATATAACCAAGGAACAATATGATGAAGAAATATGAAAAGTTGGAAATCAACGGTAGTTCGATAAAAAAATTAGAGTATTTTAACAATTTTTAGAATAGATATCAAACAACAACTGGAAACTTCAGACCAATGCGAACAAACAAGAGACTAACAAAAACAAAAACCAATATTTATAAGAAAACAGGAGAAAAAGACCATGTAATCTGAAGGACAAGTCAAGACTCCCCTACCAACCTTTATATGGTCACCAGTAGGGAAAAGAAAAACGGGGAAGACCAAGAGAGACCCTGCGTAGAACCATCATTAGAGAAGGCTCATTCAATGGCCAAGTAAATATCCAAGATCTACAACAGGTAGCAGCGAACCGCCAAGCATGGAGAGACAGGACTTCTGCCCTATGCGCCGCCTTAGGCTCAAGAGGAAAAGCTAACTAATATGATGACCTAAATATCGGTTGTCATGATATACCACAGATTCGATATGTCGATGATATAGTATTACTATCCACATCACAGAAAGGTATAGACAAACTAACAACCTTAACCCAAAAGAATAGTGAACATCACAACTATATCTTAACATAGCAAAAATGAAGATAATGTATATAGATAAAACTAATATGGAGAAAGAAATATATGGTAATGAGGAAAAATTAGACGTGGTGGAAAAACTTTGAATAACTTGGAACATTAATTACCAACAATGGTGACACAATGAAAGTAATTACAAGACGAATATCTATTGCACTTCAAAAAAAAAAAAAAAAAAAACGGAATAAATTGTAGTGTGAGACAAATATACCCATACAATTTTAATTTTTAAAAGCATGCATCTTTCCTATTGCAACATAAGCCTGTGAGACCTCGACACTTAGTAAACAAGCAGAATAGCGCATAAATGTCTTTGAATATAAATGTTATAGACGGGTTCTAAGAATATCTTGGATACAGAAAAGAACAAGTGCATCCATACGAAAATATCTGAATATTGAAGAAGGTTGGCTTCTGAAAACCATAAAACAGAGAAAATTGAAATATTTTTGTTACTTGAAACGTGAAAGTTTGGAGAGAACAATACTGCAGAGAATATGCCTGGGAAGAGAGGAAGAGGAAAGCCAAAGAGAAGATGGAGCAGGATGTGGCAGATGATCTCCAGATGGGTGTATCGGACGCGAGACATCTTGTTCATTACCAAGAAGTTTTCCGGAAGGTTGTTATGGGAGCGAGGCTCTGCAAAGGGAATGGTAATGAATGAATGAACGTTTGAGTATTGTTTATGGAGATTTAATCGTCGTGACGAAGCTAAAGTAGGTCAATCCTCAGTGGCTTGTGCAAAGCTGACTGGCCGTTCATCAACCACATTGACTCCACACAACATCGATCGAGTTGATATCATTATTCGTGGTGACCGTCGGGTAACACTAGATGAACTGTATTCCATGTTGTCCATTAGAAAATGCAGTTCCCAGATCACCAATAAAGACCCGGGTTATTCAAAGATTTGTGCACGGTGGGTATTCAGTATGTTGTCAGACAGACATAAAGAAGCAAGGAAAACAACAACCAGTGCCCCTGCCGATCTCCCGTCGTGTCATTCTCTCCTCATACTGGTGCTCAGTCTGTTCCACGGGTTCATCACCTGGTACCACATGCGTCCGACTACCTCTCTCTTGTCCATAGGTAACCTACCACCGAGAGGTGCATTCACTGCCAGCCTATCAGCCCTTTCATTCCCTCGTACTCTCGCATGAGCAGGGCAGAAAATCCATATAGTTCTCACAATCTTAGTTAGTTAGTTAGTTAGTTAGTCACAGTTCCAACTTCACAGCAACGGGTCGTCCCCATTATGCTCCGTTCCTGTGCCAGTGAATATCACATAAAACGCTTCCCACTGCCCAATGTGAAAAGTGGAAAAGACAGGAGTCTCGACAAACAACAGCCCTCACAGATACACTGTGCATAATGCCGCCTCCAGAATGTGAACACAAAAGTCCCCCACGAAACATCCAGTTTATCTCTGATGGAATCGACAGTAATTTTCCCATCTGGATGTTTCCAAGATGTTCACCCACACAATCTATAACCTCAGAAGCGAGGCAAGCCATTCTGCACGAAACATTCCTGTCTGTTCCTTTGTTCAGGCCAATCGTGGCCATTCATCCATGGCTTCGGGGACGTGTGACAGAAGTCTTGCATTGAATTTCATAAAACCTGCACAAATCCAGCTGGCGGCCCAGGTGTGGTACAAGGATGTCTTTCCTTGGCATCATGACATGCTTATCTTTCTCCTGTGACCGAAATCAACACACTAGGAAAACATAATGACAGGACCATTGAGCAACGAGAGTAGCAAAGATGCATTGTGTAAACATCTAGACATCGCACTAGTTTCAACCGGCGTCCGGACGGCTTCTGCTTGTTGTTTACAAAGCGGGGTGGTTTAGTCTGTTGCTAGCCATGCGGCAGGGAGCACCGTGTCCCAGATACAATATTTATTAGATGGAGTCTGTTTATTCGGTGCATTGAGGAGCGGGAGTACTCAGTGATTACCCATGTGCTCCCACGTGTGATGGTTCTGTCTGAGGGGCTGTGTTTTCTATTTGTTGGAAGTTGAGCTGAGTCACAAGTTTCGGGTGTAAATGATGACCGCACGTGTCAGGTAAAGCTGATCCCAATGCAGGTATTGCCGTAGGTGAGTGCTATTATCTACATTTCCACTGCCGTAAGTGCGCTGTTATCTACATTTGAACTGCCGTAAGTGTCATGTTATCTACATTTCATATAAATTAGGTCATGAATTATTCAGGTGAACTGATCGGTTACGATCCTTGATGGTTTTTAAAAAAACATCAAATTGACATTTCAGCCGAATGTCTATTTTACTCTTGAAGTCTGGTTTGAAACCATGACAGTTCTTATTTGAAACAGTCCATCGTTCTGGTTTTCATGCGTCCATTGTTCTGTCTTGAAACCTTCCATAGTTCTGGCTTGAAACCTTCCATAGTTCTGGTTTGAAACTTTCCATAGTTCAGGCTTGAAAACTTCCATAGTTCTGGTTTGAAACTTTCCATAGCTCTGGCTTGTAACTTTCCATAGTTCAGGCTTGAAAACTTTCATAGTTCTGGCTTGAAACCTTCCATAGTTCTGTCTTGAAACCTTCCATAGTTCTGGTTTGAAACTTTCCATAGCTCTGGCTTGTAACTTTCCATAGTTCAGGCTTGAAAACTTCCATAGTTCTGTCTTGAAACCTTCCATAGTTCTGGTTTGAAACTTTCCATAGCTCTGGCTTGTAACTTTCCATAGTTCTGGCTTGAAACCTTCCATAGCTCTGGCTTGAAACCTTCCATAGTTCTCGTTTAAAACCTTCCATAGTTCTGGCTTGAAACCTTCCGTAATTCTGACTTGACACCGTCCACAGTTCTGGCTTGAAACCGTCCATAGTTATTGTTCACACGCGTCCATAATTCTGACTTGAAACCGTTCCATAATTCTTGTTTGAAAGTGTTATCCCTACACTTTTCTTAGTTTTCTCATTTGCCTCTCTATCTCTTCTTGTATTTCTAACTGCGTTTCTTATGTGTCTCATCAGTTTTCGCCATAACCGGTGGGAAAATACGAGGTCCCGTATACACACTAAGCATGTTACAAATCTCTCGGTAGGTACAGAATGAACAGAGAAGGCCGGAAAGGCCCGCCTCAAAGGTAAATCTAAAATACAGAAATCTAGCCACCACCGATTGTGTATAGTTTGCTTGGGGAGGAGGGCGAGATCTTGACTTAGATCTCTAGTCCCTGAAAATACTATATACTCAGTCTGTACTGAATGGGTATGTTCCTGTAACGGGATCCCTTCGACCCACTCTTGGGTTACGGATGAATTCCATTTATACTCAAACAGACAGACAAATGGGCAAACAGATGTATAGACAGGCATGTAGAGACTGCTAAATACACAGACAATGACATCAACGGGATATGCTTTAGCCTAGTGGCTAGATGTTTGCCTGCTGAGCCAGTATTCATGAGGTCAAACCTGCATCGGGGTTGATTTTTCTTTAAATTGACCTGGGTTCCCAGTTAACACTAGCCGAATGGATAAGAGCACTCGTTCTTAATCTTCAGGTTTGCTGATGCCGAGATAGCGGGTTCAATCCCTACACTGGTCAGTTCTACTAATATGTTGACATCTCGTCCTTGACTTGGAGAAGTAAACTACAATTACCTCTGAAATCGGAGTGGGTTCGCCTGAAGGCGAGGGAAACTGGTAATAGAGAAAGCTAATCCACACGCAAAAATCAGTCCAGTGCACTAAATGTAGTAGCTCATGTATGTATTATGCTTGAATTCACAGCGAGCGAACGTAAAAACAAGTTCTAGCCAACCTAAACATGTACTAGAAAATGTCATGGAAAGTAAAGGCGACCAGTGACATTATGACCACATCACCCACCGACTGCCGACCTGTCTATTAATACATGGGCCCAACATATTATGCTCGTGACGTTGAAACATGGTCATTTACCCGTTCTTTCCAAGGACAAAAAAAAACAAACCAGTGTAGCCCAACACAAACAATTATGTGTAGTCACACACAAAATTATGTGTAGTCAACACAAAAACTATGTGCAATCACACACAAAAACTATGTGTAGTCAACACAAAAAGCTACGTGTAGGTCAACACAAAAAGCTAGGTGTGGTCAACACAAAAAGCTAGGTGTAGTCAACACATAAAAACTGTATGTAGTGAACACTCAAGAACCAGAACAAGAAACTGATCAAGTAAGTGAAGTAACGAACCCTGTTACACTTCTTCGGTGCATCAGGCGTGTGGTGGTAGGCCCAAGTTTTCCACACTCAGTGGGTGATCTGTTCAGCCGTCTTTTAGAAATCGTAACCATAACAAAAACACAGATATTAAAACAGACAAACATTCACACAGAAGCAGACACGTGATGTATAATGGCGACACCGTTCTAGGCTTTAAATAGAACAGGAAGTACAGATGTGATTTTCGTTTACTTCCGGTAGGGGATGAACAAATTATCACAGCAAAACCGCAGACGCGCGGCGCAGTACAAAAACATCTTGGAGAATTGTGGAGGAAAATTTAAGTTGTCTTTCGGATAAATGTGCACTGAATATTACCTGTCCGATGCTGTATCTCGTTCTCACCTGTCTAACTAGCGTTATAACTTGCCTGCAGAGCAACCCTGAAGTTTGAACAGCGATGTACCATCCTTCGAATTATACGTGAAAGCTTTTTTTATTTCAACTTTCTTATTTTAGATCGACAAAATGCAATTTCTTGCCCATGTCTGCATTTTACCTTCTCGTGTTGAAACAAACAATAACATTTTATTTATATAACGCATTTCTTTACGTAAATTACGATAGTGCCTCGGAAATCTGAATAGGTTCACCCGAAGCAGCCGGGGGACCATGTCTTAGGGAAAGCTGGTCCACACGCACAAATTAGTCGAATGTGAACTACGCTCGATTTTAACGCGAGGAAGCGGGGGAAAAAAGATTTCATTAAGCTCTCTGTAAACATACATTTAATTTCATTCTTAAAAAAATAAATATAAAATTTCAAATCACAGATCATCGCAGTTTCATGTCGTTCTTCTGCAACACATTGCGTGCTTGAAATAAAGGGTGGGATTTCACTAATTGTGTGACCGAGTCATCGCTGGGCTAGAAATCAGAGTTTCAGACATGGAAGTCCCTCGGGGCACTTAAGGCAAGTAAGGGAGTGAGTTCCCTTGAGCAAGATGGCGGGACATTTTTTCGTCCCGTAAAATGGAACGTGTTTTTTCTGAAATGTGTATGGATTAAGTGTGTATTTCGTGGTGAAATGGAGTTCGGACCGTGCAACGGAGTTCGTGCACGCGCGCCCGGACTCCCTTCGGCGTATCATCGGCGCTCGGTGGCGATAGTTAAGCCTAACATGACGACCAGACGACCGACAAGTACACGGCGTGGTAAGAGGGCGGGCACACGCAGAAGGCGGTTAAAATGTGACAGATTGGGCATCGGACACGTTCGAGTACTGTACTGGAACTGTGCATCATTTAGTCAACGCCGACCCATTCTTGAAAAACTACTATACGGAAACGATATTGTAGTCTTACAAGAGACACAGCTCGGCGACGGAACAGTCAATGTCGAGGGATTTCAGGAATTCTTTAACAGGCGGCACCTCGGACAGGCCATTCTGGTCCGCGACAACATACTAGTGTCTGAGATCGATATGTCTTCCTGGAACAGTGATGCCCTGCAAGTGCAGGCATTAAGAATAATGACACCAGTGCAGCTTGTAATCGTGAACGTGTATGCGCGAAATGGGAAGGTCGACGTGCGACAATGGCAGAGTTTGTTCGATATGGATGAAAGGCATATCATCTACTGTGGAGACTTCAATGCCAGAGGCAGTCAATGGGGGAATTGCATCACCAATAGACAGGGAGTAGATCTGGAGGACGCCCTGGCATCTGCTGCCCTAATCTGTCTGAATGATGGGAAGGTCACTAGAATAGCCACTCGACCAGGTGACTCTGACAGCGTCATTGACTTGGCTCTGGTGTCGCCCACCATCGCACCAAGGTGCCGGTGGGGCACACTGGGATACCACGATAGTGACCACTACCCTTGTGTCATCCTGATCAAGAAAGACGGGGCCATGAGTCAAAGAAACAAGACAAATGCCTTCCCGTACGACAACACTGGTCAAGACGCCATAAGCAAGATCAGAAGAAGAAAACTAACTTCCTCCCGCAGGAGACAAGAAAGATGGTTGCAGCCACCATGGTGGAATGGAGAGGTCGAGAAGGCATGGCTGGGAAAGAGGCAGGCTGTCAAAGACTGGCAAAAGGCCAGAAAGGCTAACATGCCACAGGTTGAATTGGCGAACCTGAAGACTGAGGTCGATAGGACGACGACTTTTTTCAAATCCTGCGCCAAACAGGCCAAGGCCGAGAAATGGGACGAGTTCTGCAGGAAGGTGTGCTCCGAGCGATCTCTTACGACATTCTGGCGCCTCCACAAGAGCATGAACGGTGCTGCACAACGTAGGGGTATTCCAGACTTTCAAGGCACAGACCTCGCATGGAAAAAGTCGGATGCGGATAAAGGTAAGGCCCTTCTTGCACGCTACATAGAACAGACTGACCAGAAAGACGAGCCCGCCAGACAGAGGACCACGACGACACTCTCTCAGTTGTGCGAGGGGGTCGGGACAGACGAAGAATGGACAATCACAGCTGAGATATTGCGTGCGATGCTCAAGAAATCACCTAACACCGCCCCAGGCCCAGACGGCATCCGATATGGTGACCTACTGGTGATATCAGATGATGACATGGAAGAACTGGCCAGAGAATTCAACACCAGTATCCAGAGGGGTCAGGTCAAAGAAGAATGGCTACACAGCTACTTGCTGCCCTGCCAAAACCGAACAAAGACCATTCCAAGATAAGCGGCTACAGAATCATTACGATGCAGAATACTGTTGGCAAGCTACTGGAAAAAATTGTAGCACACAGACTTGCTTGGGACTTGGAACAGCTCGGCTGCTTCTCGCCCACACTTGGAGGATACAGACGCAACAAAGAGTCATGGCTGAATGCGGCTGTCTTTGCTCAAGATGTCTACGAAGGATTTCAGGTCAGAGAAGAGACATGTGCGGCCGCCATAGACTTAGAGGACGCATATAACAGAGTATCTTTCGAGCACTTGACGCAAACCCTCCTCAGACTGAAAGTGCACCCTCACCTTGTACGATGGATAGCTGCAGTTCTGCTCCAAAGGAAGGTGGTGCTAAGATGCGGGAGTTGGTCTTCTGAGCCGATAACGATATGTCCAGGATTGCCGCAGGGTTCACCACTGTCACCAGTACTATTCAACGTGTATACGGTGCCGATCACTGAACAACAGTTGGACGGGAGGGGTAGGACTCTGTCATTCGTTGACGACATCCTCGTGTATCGACAGGGTCGAGATAGACAGGCGGTTGCCAATGATATGCAGGGCGAACTAGATCGAATTTCCTCATGGTGTGCTGATTTCGATACCCTTGTCAACCCTGCAAAGGCAACGGTTACATGGTTCTCACTAAACAACCATATTGTGAAAACAGACCTGCCGGCAGTAAGAATGGATGGGAGCAGTTTGAGTAGAACCCAGTCAATGACATATCTTGGCGTGAGGCTTGATCGTAGCCTGTCCTTCAGAGATCATGTCGATTATGTCATAACGAAGGCTCGAAAAGGTTTGTCAGCAATGAGAGTCATGGCGACTGCCAATATCGAGCAAAGACTGCTAATACTTCTGTTCCAAGGACTTGTACTTTCACGCATCGAGTATGCCCTGGCCATCCTCACTGTCAGCCCTACACAGATTGGAAGACTCGAAAAGGTACAAAACGAAGCCATGCGCATCATTTTGGGCTGCACGAGAGACACCAGCTGTGTAGCAATGAGATACCTCCTTGACTTCCCGACAATGGAACACAGGATCAAGATCTGGAGAGCTCGTGCATACTTAAAAATAAGTGCAGATGAGCAGCACCCTCTGCATGACGCTATATTCAGAGAAAAGGGTGACAGGCTAAAGAGGGGCAAATCATGGATGGGTCGGGCGGAAGATGTCGTCAGACAGGTCTGCAGTCTTACCAGTATCAACCCCGGCAAGGAATGGGTGCCGGTGCCTCCAGCCTTTAAGTGCACTTTCTCCTGCATTATCACACTCGACAGACGGTGCAGAGAGCAGAACCCTGCCGCTGTCAATGCAGAGGTTAACGCGCTCATCTATGAACACTCAGATAGCCCCGAAGTGCTCATCTATACAGATGGATCTGTTGTAAAGCAGCAGAGAAGTGCGTGGGCATTTACAGCCCGTTCAGCGGGCCGAACCGTTCAAGAATCCAGTGGTGCCCACTCTATGACCACGAGCAGCATGACGATGGAGGTGATGGCAGTTACACAGGCTTTCATATGGCTGGAATCACAGCATTATACCAACGTGTGTGTACTAAGTGATTCTATGAGCATGATTCAGAAGGTCGAAGCTGGATCTGTACGTAGACAGTGGACTGAATCGCTGCGGAAGTCTGTTGTCCGTAAAGTCACCTTCATCTTCGTCCCGGGACATGCGGGAGTCGAGGGAAATGAACGAGCTGACAAACTGGCTGGCTCTGCACCCCCTGTAGATGGCCAGCCCATGGATCGTGCCGATGTTATTAACGTCCTTAAAGATTTGGCGAGAACAGAGGATTTTGACGTCAGTGATTCCACATCGCTGTCCAGAATGAAAGACCTGGGAGTAAGAATCGGCACAGCCAGACGTGAGAGGTACATCGGGAAAACAAAGTGCCTCGTCAACCAACACAGAACTGGCACTATTAGCCACCGGACGCTGATGCATATGCTGGGGGGGGGGGGAGGATCTGAGCACCTATGGACATGTCCGGAGTGCAACGAAGATACCCCAACTGATAACTGAACTGATAACTGAAGGCAAGTAAAACATTAACACTGTAATTTACCATGCGTGTCGTAAGAGGCGACAAAGGAGATTCAGCACTTGTGTTAATGCGATGTAACGGCGAATAAGAAAGATTACTCCCACGTGTCAGCGGGACGACCTCTAGAGTAAGCAAAGTATAGTGTCGCATTATAGCCTACTTTATCTGTCGTAAGAGGCGATGGAGGAGGGTTGGCCACACATGGAGAAGGGAAGTGGAAACTACACACGGAGAAGGGAAGTGGAAACTATACATGGAGAAGGGAAGTGAAAACTAACACGGACAAGGGGAGTGGAAACTACACAGGGAGAAGGGAAGTGGAATCTACACACGAGGAAGGGAAGTGGAAACTACTCACGTAGAAGGGAAGTGGAATCTACACACGGAGAAGGGAAGTGGAAAGTACACACGGAGAAGGGAAGTGGTAAAATAAATTAATAACATAGAGAGAACATGGGTGGAGCTGCATGGGTTGCTAAGTATAGGAGGGCTTGGTTTAAGTTGATTATGGGGCTATGCTCTGAAGGAGGGGAGGGTGGTGAAAGAAGACGGTTCACTTCGAAGGTACAGCAAGGACACACTCCGAAGCTCCAGCAAGGACATACTCCGAAGGATACTCCAGCAAGGACATACTACGAAGAACACTGCAGCAAGGCCACACTCCAAAGGTTCAGAAAGGACACACTTCGAAGCTCCAGCAAGGACATTCTCTGAAGGTCCAGCAAGGTCACACTCTGAAGGTTCAGCAAGAAGACACTCCGAAGCTACAACAAGGAAACACTCCAAAGGCCCAGCAAGGACACACTCAGAAGACTCAGCAAGGGCACACTCTGAAGGTCCAGCAAGGACACAATCCCAAGGCCCAGCAAGGACACTGCGTGAGGTAGACTGCTAGACCACTAGACCCTTGAGTGATGTGCCATGTGTATGATACAGAAATAGAGTAAAGCGGGAACGTGAATTACACACACACTCACTCAGTACACACACACACAGAAAGAGAGAGAGACAGAGAGAGAGAGAGAGAGAGAGAGAGAAGAGAGAGAGAGAGAGAGAGAGAGAGAGAGAGAGAGAGAGAGAGAGAGAAGAGAGAGAGAAAGAGAGAGAGAGAGACGCACGTAAACTCTCACAAGTGTATGCAAACACACGCTCGGTGGCCAATCTGATCACACAGGATCATAAATGTTCACACATATACCAATAAACACACACTCACACACACACACTCGCACATTCACGTTGATGTAAAGGCACACACGCTCTAACACACAAACATACACGTTCACACGCATATACTTTCATGCATGCACACATGCATTCATACAGCTGCACATTAATACACGCAAGCGCACACACACACACACGTGTGAAGATGGATGGAGACTGACACTGATAGGCACAGTTCATGAACAAGAGGAGAAGATGCAGAAGATGAGGAAAAATAAGAAGAGGAGAGGAAGAGGAAGGGAACGACGAAGATTACGGGAGAGTGGGTAGGTTTGAAAGAACGAAAAGGTTTGAGACGAAGAAAAGTACACGATAAGTGAATAGACGGTGGAGGAATAAAAAGAGTAATTAGTGGAAGAGGATTGTGATGACGACGATTAAGAAGAAGAAGAAGAAGAAGAAGAAGAAGAAGAAGAAGAAGAAGAAGAAGAAGAAGAAGAAGAAGAAGAAGAAGAAGAAGAAGAAGAAGAAGAAGAAGAAGAAGAAGAAGAAGAAGGAGCAGGAGAAGAAGAAGAAGGAGGAGGAGGAGGAGAAGAAGAAGAGGAAGAAAAACAACAACAACAACAACAACAACAACCAACAACAACAACAACAAACCGCTGCATTGGTACAAAGTAATTACATTCGCGCAAAGAGACATAACTCTACCACTAGGACAGCAATCAAATGCAGACAGTTATAACAAACTAACGGCGACTGACATCAACTAAAATCCAATTACCGTAAACCCCCGTATTCCAGCGTGAGCTGATACAAAGCGAAGAACGCCAGCGATTATTACAGGAGATTGGCTGCAATTTTCAGCTGGTGTGTTGACATTCCAGTTACTGTAAACCTCGTTTATTTGTTCAATTTCCGTCAAGTTTGATACATTATTTAGAATGAGAATCGGGTCTCATACCTTTGTGGGGAAGTTAAGTATATGACCACCATTATCATCATTACTATCAAGTGGCATCACGTAATTGGAAGTAGCCGGTAATGAGTCTCCAATATTCTCTGTCACGTGTGTTCACTGTACACTCACAGGGCTTCTTGCAGCTCACCTATTCATTCTGTCCAAAAAGATGTGATTTTCTGTCAGTCTATCCGTCTGTCCTTCTGTTCATTCGTCCATCTGTCAGTCGGTCTGTCCGTTCGTCTGTCTATGAATCTTTTAGTCATTTTCACTGTTTGTATGTCCATCCGTCTTTTCATCAATCCATCCATCGTCCCATCCACCCACCAACCTACGTACCTACCTACCTACCTGTCTGTGTGTCTGTCTGTGTGTATGTCTGTTTGTCTCACCTTCGCTATGTCTGTCTGTCTGTATACTAGGCTGGTGCCATTGGTCGAAATAGGGGTTCCTTGGCATCGAGCATAGATGATGACTGACCCATGGCATACATGATTATGTGTGATTAACATCACTGTAAAATGTCAGAAGTAACCCGTTGACATTGGCAAGATATAGAATTGCTTGCTGAGAGTCGGTGACCTGAGTCGATTTCCCATGATCAATGTACTGACTTTTCTTGTAATCAAGTGGTTGGTTACGCCATAATATCATATTAGCAGTACATTTTGGTGTCATTAAGTTAGTGGCCGACACGGCTGTTTATACTGTGATATTTTGACTCTAACATTCTTCCTTCATGTATACATGACGAACCACAGAGTGACATATCTTATATATAAAAGGCAATCTCCGTCTGTATGTATGTCCTTTATGCGTTCGCGAACGGTCCATCCGATTGAGATGAAATTTTCTACACGTCTTCCTTTCATTCTAGCGCAGCCAACTGTGATATTTTTTTAGTGTGAAATCGGCTGCTTACTTAATATTATTTAATTTTTCATTTTACATTATAATTTATATACAGCGAGGGGACTTAACTCTAGAAAAGTTATTTCAAGGGGCATAACTTTTAATAACATTGCTGTATAACTTATAGTCATATTGTTGCATCGTTTTCAAAGATTTATAAACTCTTTGTCTATAGTTATGTACCGGCATATGAGTTATAATAAATAATGATACAATCTTTAAGGCATTTTCAAAGTTTTCATAAAAATAATGCATAATGCATAACATTGTAACTCATCTTTTTATGCTTACGAAGTTATCTACAGTCATGCAGGTGATTAGAAAACGGTTTTCATTAGAAATAATGGATGGTGTGTGGAAGGACATTCTTTTAATCGCTTCTCGGCCTTTTGGCTAAGATCAAGTGTATTTGCTGTCCCTTCCAGTAGTGCGCTTGGTCTGGTCGGAGGCCGGGAGGATCAATCTCGGTCCCGTGGCTAAGGTCAGACGCATTTGCTGCTCCCCGCAGTAGTGCGCCTGGTCTGGTCGGGGGCCGGGTGATCCACACACCAAAAAAAAAAAACCTCACATTAATCACTTTAAATGTGGGCCCGGTGGACCACTGTGGGCAATAGCTCACAGTGGGACTAAGGGTCCACGCCAAAAACAGGGGAGGCGGGGAACCAGCTCGTCTGGGATGACCGCCAAACCCTAAAAAAAAAAAAAAAAAAAAAATTTAAGTTACTTTATTTTATTGTATGAATTTAATGAGACGCTACACGCCAGGAGCTGGGCGAAGCCACGCCGGGTCAGATAGATAGACAGACCCACCTTTTCGCTGCAGTTATCTACAGGCATATGCGTTATAATCCTCCTCCTCCTCCTCTCCCCTCCTTCTCCTCCTACCCTCTTTCCTCTTCCCCTCCACCTCTCCATCCTCCTCCTCCCTCTTTCTCCTCCTCCTCCCTCCTCCCTCCCTCTTCGTCCTCCTTCTCCTCTTCCTCCCTCTTTCCTCAGCCTTCCTACCCTCCTCGCCCTCCTCCCTCCTCCTAATCACTCCTCTTCCTTCCTCCTCCCTTCTCCTCCTCTCTCCCTCCTACTCCCTCCTCCTCCTCCTCCTCCTCCCTACATCCTCCCCCTACATCCCTCTTCCTCCCGCCTCCTCCTTCTCCCCCCTTTTACTCCCTCCTCCTCCTACCTCCTCCTCCTCCCTCCTCCTCCCTCTCCTCCTCCCTCCTCCTCCACTTCTCCTCCCTCCTCAATCCTCCTCCCTCCTCCTCCTCCCTCGTCATTCCTCCCTCCTCCTCCCCCCTCCACATCCCTCCACATCCCTCATCCTCCTCCCTCTTCCTCCTCCTCCCTCCTCATCCTCCCTCCTCCCTCCCTCCTACCTCCTCCCTCCCTCCCCCCTCCTCCTCCTCTCCCTCCGCCTCCTCCTCCTCCTCCTCTCTCCTCCTCTCCTCCCTCCTCCTCCTCCATCTCCTTCCTTCTCCCTCTCCTCCTCCCTCCTCCTCCCCCTCCTCCTCCTGCGTTCTTCTCCTCCCTCATCCTCCCTCCTCCTTCTCCTTCCTCCTCCCTCTTCCTCCTCCCTCCTCCCTCTTCCTCCTCCTAATCCTCCTCCCTACTCCTTCTCCCCTCCTCCTCCCCCTCCCCCTCTTCCTTCCTCCCCTCCTCCCTCTTCCTCCTCCTCCCTCTTCCTCCTCCTCCCTCCTCCCCCTCCTCCTTGCTCTCCTCCTCCTAATCACTCCTCCTCCTCCCTCCTCCTCCCTTCTCCTCCTCTCTTCTTCCTCCTCCTCCCTCCTCCCTCCTTCCCCCTTATCCTCCCTCCTCCCTCCCTCTTCCTCCCTCCTCCTCCTCCCTCCTAATCCTCCCTTCTCTCCTCCTCCTCCCTTATCCCCCTCCTCCCTCCTCCTCCCTCCCTCCTCCTCTTCTCTCCTCTCTCCTCCTCCTCCTCCCTCTACCTCCTCCCTCCTCCTTCCCTCCTCCTCCTCTCTCCTCCTCTTAATCCCTCCTCCTCCCTCCTATTCCTCCCTACTTCTACTCCTCCCTCCTCTTCCCTCCTCCTCCTCTCTCCGCCTATCTCTTCCTCCCTCCTCCTCCTCCCTCCTCCTCCCTCCTCCACCTCCCTCTTCCTCCTCCCAGCTCCTACTCCTCCTTTTTCTTCTTCTTCTGCTGCTGCTGACGCCGCTCCATTTACCCAAGTTAATTGTTGGGGAAGATGTAAAGACCTTTCAAGTGCTCTTTCTAATGCTTTTTGTAAGTTGGTCTTCGTTTATCTAGGTTGTTCTAACTGCAACCAATAAATGATTAGACAGACAGGCAGACAGACAGACAGACAGACAGACAGACAGAGAGGGAGGTACAGACAGACAGACAGACAGACGGGAACGGGAACTTATATGACTACTTATATGAATTAAATGAGATGCACCACACCAGGAGCTGGGCGATGCCGGGTCAGACAGACAGACAGACAGACAGACAGACAGACAGACAGACAGACAGACAGACAGACAGATAGACAGTCGGGAACGGGAACTTATATGACTACTTATATGAATTAAATGAGATGCACCACACCAGGAGCTGGGCGATGCCGGGTCAGACAGACAGACAGACAGACAGACAGACAGATAGTCGGTAACGGGAACGAGAACTTATATGAATACTTATATGAATTAAATGAGATGCTCCCCACCAGGGACTGGGCGAAGCCGGGCCGGGTCAGCTAGTTAATTATAAATATTGAACTGGACGCCGTGCAGTTTTCTGTCATCTATTATTACACATAAGCGTTTAAAATGTTTAACATGATCACAACTTTCTATCACAACTCTCAATCCCACTAAAATGTCTAATAGCAATAGAAATTACAATTAAAATATGTCTGGCGGCGAGGTGAATGTCACCATTGTCTACAATCAACGGGGTCCCGACCGGACTGTCTTCGACCATTGTCTCCGCTTTAAGTGCCTGGCTTAGGAGAGAAGTTTTCTCCTGGCCATCATCAAAGCTTGCCTCTCGCCGTAATGCCGTAAGGCACACGCTTCAATGTGATCAGAGCTCACATTTCACCTCATGACAGCTGGCGTATGTATGTCTGCCTGTCTAGTTGTCTGTCATCTGTTTGAATAACTAAAAAAGTCTATGCTTCTGTTTAGCATGCCCCCCACTTTCCGTCAAAACATACATACTTCCGTCCAATCTATCCATCCAGCCATCCATCTATCCATCCTTCCACTCATCCATCCTTCTGTTCATCTACCAATCTTTCCTTATATATTTACATCCAGTCATTCCCTCCACTTGCCTAATCACCTTTTCGCCATCCAATCATCAGCTCATTACATACATCCTTATATTCACGTATCCACGCACCCACCCATCATGCAATGCATCCATGCAACCACCCATCAGTATAAAAATATTGCTAACATAAAACTCATTCATTCATTCATTCATTCATTCATTCATTCATTCATTCATTCATTATCATGTCCTTTGCAGAATAACATAAAACTAGACAACAAATATACTAGTATGCCCAGAACTTTCAACAGCGAAGAAATGTATTTACGGAAAAAAAGGCTCCAAACCAATAGTTGTGCTTCATTTCCCGACAGATGTAAAAATTAGGCGATGCCAGGACACGGACATCCAGAACCATTAAGCGGGATCTATATCCCTGCTCTTGATACCCGAGTGCGATACATTCTCATCAAATAGAATCCAGGAAGACAGAAATCACAGTTTACAGTCTTCTATGTTGATCACGTGATACGAAAATATGTAAATTAGCATTCACGATACTAATTTACGATTGTCGTAAAAATTATAAAATGGCGGGCGGAAATAAAGTCTTGTGACATTTATGTGAAGACATAGTGTGCTATTCTTGTTATGTATATTTCAAAGGAAACCTTATAGGCGTAGTTAAAGATGTAGGAACACAAATCTGCAACCGTGATAATATTGACACATCTGTGAGAAATGTTTTTGAGCTTGCTGTAAAAACAGCAAAATGGATTCCGAGACGACGCGAAAGTGTTATTTCTCGTATTGTGTTTTCTTGCTCGTGTTTAGGACTTACTCAGTTTCTGTGTTAAAACTGAGTGATCAGGAGAATTACTATTAGCTTTTCCGTGAAGATTAACTTAAGTACATCAAGTGTATAGAATATCTGTCTGTCTGTCTTTGTTTGTCCATCAAGAATGATGATGACCATTCATTTCATCCAGTGGGGTTGAAAGTATGGAGCCGTGAGTTATAAGATGGCTGATAGTGATAAATGTTCTTTGACAATGTGTCAAAGTATAGAATATACTCAGTAGATGGCGTGGCAGAAAGGATAAGAACGCTTGCATCTAATCTTCCGGTGTGCTGATGTCAGGTAAGGTGTTCAGTCTCTACATCGGCGTTAAATTGGACTCAAACGTAGACTTCTCGTTTAGACAGCAGTGGCAAAATACTGAACGCAAAACTGGGTATAAAATCAAATTGGGGTTGAATGCAACTGCCTGCATAGGACATACAAAACTATACCTACAAATTTTCTTAGTCAGATTGTACAAATTGACATCGTCGTTCTGACAATCATCATCATCATCATCATCATCATCATCATCATCATCATCATCATCATCATCATCACTTTTATCAACATCACCATCACTTAAAGCAACAACGTTTCTTTTTATCACCATTATCATTATCACAATCACTTACAGCAATAACGACATCACAATCAATAACAATAACATCATCACAATCAATAACAATAACATCATCGTCACCATCACCGCCACTATCATATACCAAATGTCACTAAGAAAGTCTTCAGTTCAAGTTACTCAAGTCCAGATTCAATAAAATATTGGACCGTGTATTGTGAACACACCCGCTTCCAACAGCTAGCCTGCGGGTCAGTTTTGGGCCAGGTGGGGGGAACACTTTTAACCCCTACAGAAAATCACGGGAAATACCGACAGCATGTGACAGAGTGAGCGGTGGGCCGGCCGACAGGTGGTTGTTGGTTGTGGTGTCCTGTTTCACGACCGTAGGCAGAGGTTCTCTGTATGGAAACAATGGCTACGGCCACCGACCAATGTGGTCACTGTCGTGAAAGAAAGCAGTGGAAAGGTACCTTCTTTACAGATATCTGAAAAACAATAGCATCCTTAGAAAATAATACTAAACGTGCTGCTATGGGGTGATTAGTACTGCCGAATGAATAAGAGCATTCTTAAACTTCCAGTGCGTTGAGGGCGATGTTGCGGGATCAACCCCTACACTGCTCAACTGGACTAAAATGTTGACGTCTCTGTTTTGGTTTTATTTTTGCTCTCATCAGGAAAAAAAAAAATCATCGCATTATCAAGGCTTCGAAGTCGGATCTTCTGAATGAAGAATTGGAATAGCGATATTTCCTTTTGTTAAAGAATACTGGACAAGAGAGACAGGGAAAGACGGAGAGAGTTTTTATGGGGACAGGTTCAACAGCCGGGCAAGAGATAATTTAAACACAGAAGCCTTAAATAAAATAGTGCACGATTTCTTGCCTGGCATATTTCCCTACATCTCGTCAATTGCATACTGCAGAGTTTCATATCTTGTTACGTGAAGAATGAAGATACTTTGGCCGAAATATGATGTCCATCGTCGCTGACATTGCGCAAATGTAAAGAACGCTATAGCAATGGAAGTCTAAAACATAACAGGAAGTCTTTCTGTTGACATAGTAACGGCTGAAATCGACTAATAGATAATGCTTCAATATATTTGAGGAATCGATTATTGTTCGTAGATGCAGTATACGGAATGCGGATTTCTTATTGACTGTGTGGTTACCCCTCAGCAAATGTCCCGCAGTGTCCTGTCAAATGCACAGGGATTTCTGAAGGAGGATTAACTCTCTTTGCCACCCACACTGATATATGTTCGGCTACTCGATTTGCTGTCTTTCGAGAAATAACAATACAAGCCGCACACACTTTATCAACATATCAGATGACAGAGAGGAGTGGGAGAGTTGTGGTCGCCTATGCCTTCTCCAGCTCAGGTTCCTGATGAAGAAGAATATGAATCGTATTCCATCCCAGTAATTATAGAGGTCACCCCAGGTAATCTGTGTGTTGATGTGTGGCGTACATTCAGTTATATGTCGATCTGAAGCAATGAACTTCAACGGGGTTGAAAGGACAGGATCGACTTTATTGCACCGTGTTTTATCCTGTATGGCTTGGTCTCTTTCCACAGGGTGGCTGGTGAAAGTGCCTCACAAAGTACGAGCTCCGTAGCTCCAGCGACGAACCCTAGATGCCTCCGAGACAATTGCACATGAGAACTAAATGTTGTAGTGAGAATTGAACCCACAATCTACGGAACGCGAGGCAGGGGCCGTAACCACCCTGCTACGGAGAATCTCTAATTGGCTTTAGATTAGTAGAAGCAACCGAGACCAGAACATCACTAGTAACACAGCTTTTAAACTGGTGTTTTAGTGTGTACTCTTATAGTAAAATAGGCTTGATATGTGACGTTGTTTTAGTGCTTACTCTAAGAGTAAAACAAGCCAGATATATGGCGTTGTTTTAGTGCGTACGCTTAGAGTAACACAAGTCTAATATATGGCGTTGTTTTAGTGCGTACGCTTAGAGTAACACAAGTCTAATATATGGCGTTGTTTTAGTGCGTACGCTTAGAGTAACACAAACTTGATATATGGTGTTGTTTTAGCGCGTGCGCTTAGAGTAAATCAAGCCTGATATATAGCGTTGATTTAGCGAGTACGCTTAGAGTAACACAGGCCAGATATATGATGTTGTTTTAGCGCGTACGTTCAGAGTAAAACCAGCCTGATATATGGCGTTGATTTAGTGCGTACCCTTAGAGTAACACAGGCCAGATATAAGACGTTGTTTTAGCGCGTACGTTCAGAGTAAAACCAGCCTGATATATGGCGTTGCCAGTGGAGTTTTGGTGTGTTGTATGGTTACATAAGAGTTAATATAGCTGATCTCGCACATAAAGAATAACAAAACGTTCTTCTGATTAAAAAAAAAAAATTAGCGAAGTTGTTTTGGTAAAAGATAAAGTTATTGAAGACGATTGCGTAAAGGAAATGTTTATGAAACTGATTGTGTAAAGGAAAATATAATGAAACTGATTGCGTACAGAAAATGTTGGCCAAGTTGTTCTGGTTAAGAAAGAATAAAAAAGTTTATCTGGTAAAGAAAGAATAAAAAAGTTTATCTGGTAAAGAAAGAATAAAAAAGTTGATCTGGCAATAAAAGAATAAATAAGTTGATCTGGTAATGAAAGAATAAAAAAGTAGATCTGGTAAAGAAAGAATAAAACTTTTGATCTGGTAAAGAAAGAATAAAAAAAGTTGATCTGCTAAAGAATAGGAAAGTTGATCTGGTAAAGAAAGAATTAAAAAAGTTGATCTGCTTCGTAAAGAGTTAACGGAAGTCAGCATGGCCAAATAGATAAGAGCGCTTGCTCTTGAACTTCCGTTGTGCTGATGCCGAGGTAGCGTGTTCAACCCTACACGGGTCAATTGGACTAAAATGTTGACTTCTCGTCTTGAATTGGGGACGTAAAATTACAAGTACTTCAGAAGTAGGAGTAGGTTCGCCTGATGGCGATGGACACTTATAATAGGGAAAGCTAATCCACACGCAAAAATCAGTCCAGTGCCCAAGGAGTAGCGCGTTGATCTAGTAAATACAAGTGAAAGAAGTTTACACGGTAAAGAAAGAGTTAATCAGTTGTGGTTGGGGAAAGAAAGGACAAATGAAAAACATGTAGGTTATCTCATTATTTGCTGACAACCTTGTTCTAGATTTGTCCCGTACATGTTTCTGTCTTCCCCTGCTCTCTGCCTTGTGTTGTCCTCAAGGTAGATACCCTGCTCTATGACTGCCCCATAAACCACGGCATGTGTCTTTTTCTTCAGGTTGTGTGATTCTTTAGGTTTTGTGGTTTTTGAGGGTTTGTTGTTCTTGAGGTTTCGTTGTTCTTGAGAAGTTTTTTCTTCTGGTTGTTCTTGAGGTTTTGTTGTTCTTGAGGTTTTGTTGTTCTTGAGGATTGTTGTTCCTGATGTTTTGTTGTTATTGAGGTTTTGTTGTTCTTGGGGTTTTGTTACTATTGAGGTTTTGTTCTTCTTGAGGTTTTGTTCTTCCAGTTGTTCTTGAGGTTTTGTTCTTCTTGTTGTTCTTGGGGTGTTGTTCTTCTGGTTCTTGGGGTGTTGTTCTTCTTTTAATTCTTGATATGGTGTTCTTCTCAATGTTCTTGAGGTTTTGTTCTTCTGGTTGATCTTTAGGTTTTGTTATTCTTGTTGTTCTTGAAGTTTTGTTCTTCTGCTTGTTCTTGAGATTTTGTTCTTATGCTTGTTCTTTAGGTTTTGTTCTTCTGCTTGTTTTTGAGGTTTGGTTCTTCTGCTTGTTCTTGAGGTTTTGTTCTTCTGCTTGTTGCTGAGGTTTTGTTGTTCTTGAGATATTGTTGTTTTTTGAGGTTTTGTTCTTCTGGTTGGTCTTGAGGTTATATTCTTCTTGTTGTTCTTGATGTGGTGTTCTTCTTCTTATTCTTGAGGTGTTGTTCTTCAGGCTGCTTTTGAGGTTTTGTTGATCTTGAGGTTTTGTTGTTCTTGAGGTGTTGTTGTTTTTGAGGAATTGTTCTTCTTGAGGTCTTGTTCTTTTGGTAGTTTTTGAGGTTTTGTTCTTCTTGTTGTTCTTAAGGTTTTGTTCTTCTAAATGTTCATAGGGTTTTCTTGTTCTTGTTGTTCTTGAGGTGGTGTTCTTCTTGTTGTTCTTGAGATTTTGTTCTTCTTGAGGTGTTGTAGTTCTTGAAGTTTTAATGAGGGATTATTTGACGCTGCTAATACCACAGAGTTTGATTTCTTCCGTGTCCACAATATTCTCAACTTCTCCCCAAAAACACAACGAGGACAACAGTTACAAAAAAGAAGAAAGAAAAAACATGGCTAGACAGAATATATTTTCTAAAGTAACAGTTCCGCGCCAACCGGTCAGTCTATGTTCCGACTTGGGAAAGATCTTGTAGCTTATGAAAACCAATTTTGACAGCTCAACTCAATGTCTTACGAAATAGGTCTGGGCCAATGTTTGGAGAAAGTGCACCTCTCAGCTAGCATTGCTTGCGTATTCTACACATCCCACTCTAGTTTACTCCAGGGTATAGATGTACTCTTTCTAGATGTTGCTATCACATATAAACTATACAGTGGGCCAGTCATAGATTCTATACTGATATTTTGAAGGAGTAGCAGGAGATAGATACTCTCAAAAGTCCTCAGTGAAGGATGCCATTGTTTCTTGCAAGGGTTTTCCAACTATCGTGCACGTCGACACAAACGACACAAACACTATTAACCGCAGATGCTGCTCCAACCATTTAACACAGGGGTTCCCACGCCACGGCCCGCTGGCCACTTGTGGCCCGCCAGCTGTCAGAAAGTGGCACGCGATACCTCGTAATAGTCGAAATTTCAAGAGTTCACAATAGAGGAGGATAACGTTGCCCTCTTCATAAATCCGTTCGTATTTCCCGATGCCAAGCTCTGTCAATTACAGCAAAACTTTCAACACGAAGTAATTGATTTCAAATGCAATTCTGCACTGAGATGTAGATTTCTGGAGCTGCCTGGTTCACCTTCAGCGGATCATATGATTTCATTCTGGCTACTATTGTCTCTCGAACAATAAGATCACTCTCGTTCATTCGTCCAGAGATGCATTTATCGTTTTGGTTCGACTTACAGATGCGAGCAGTCATTTTCAGCAATGACCGTTATAAAACAAAACAAGCAACGTTCCAGACTCACCGACAGTAACCTAACTACGCATATGACTTTGGACACGACAGATTTGTGCCCAGACATTGATAAACTGGCATCTGAACTTAAGTAATTAGTTATGAAGAACAGGTACAATTGTAAATTAATTGCATTAATAGCGATTTTCGAAACTGATTTAAAATTTATTCTTAAATGAAAGTTTGATTTTAAACCATAAAAATGACCGCAGTGTAGAATTGACACCGACTGCCTTTAAAGTTTTAGAATTTCGTTGACAAAAGTTAAGAAAGGTAAGAATGATATACCACGACTTTTATAATTTTATAACGTTGCGGCCCGCTTAACTACCGAAAATAGTAGATATGGCCCTCTGCTTGAAAAGCTTGGGAACCACTGATTTAACAGAACAACGAAGAAGTCAAAGGCCGGGGTTGTGATAAGAGTCACGATGTTGCAGCGGGAAAATATGTACAGCAATAAATAGGGAGATAGAACCGGTGTTTCATGATTTGAGTTCTTCGTATGCTGTAGTAAAGAAACTGGTGTAGAATGCTAAGAGTGGCAGAAGCTTTTATTGGAACTTCAGAGAGAGAGAGAGAGAGAGAGAGAGAGAGAGAGAGAGAGAGAGAGAGAGAGAGAGAGAGAGAGAGAGAGAGAGAGAGAGAGAGAGAGAGAGATATGTTTAACTTGATCTTGCATACCTTTGGTTATAAAATGCGAGACTGGTCTGTTGCATATCTGTCAGCTGCTCTCCTCCTGGACCATCCATATTTACAAATATAGCCAAGCCTGTGGACTTTATGGAAGTTATTCTAATGATGGTAATGGCAGAGGTAAAGATGGTGGTAATGTGAATAAGAAAATTACGATAATGACGCTGATGGTACTGATAATGATGATGATGCTGATGATGATGCAGGTACTGATGATTATGATGATGATGATGATCATGAATGTAATTGTAACGTGTTTATCCGGAACTAACCGGCGAGGTGATCGCCCTGGGTAGCAATATTACAACATAAAAAAGTTCACGGGGTTAAAGGACATTCCCCGGGGAGGGCTGCAAAGAAGGGTTAAAAGACAGTGGAAAACATTGACGAGGACAGTTGAGTTTTGGGACCCGACAGTGGAGGTCGGCGGTCTGGTAAATTGAATGATAGCGGAGTTAGCTAGAGAACTCCGCCCTGTGTTTTTCGGTGATAGTAATTCTGAGGCTAAGTATTAAAGACTGAGCCCGGTTGTCAGCAGCGATAGTGGTTGGGGCTACGTGTACTGTACCTGTGACTATGCAATGTATATATATATGTAATGATTAACGTTCCTGAGGAATAATGTTGTATCCAGTTGTTCAAATTAAAGGATTATGTGCGCAGTCTGGTGTTGGGTATTGATGCATCGTGGTTGATCAGTCGTTCAACACAACATTCACACAGACATCCTCTAGACACAACCATAGCCAATCCTCTATATCATTCATACTTTGTGACAGTAATGATGATGATGATGAAGGTACTGATGATGATGCTGATGATGATGATGATTATGATGATGATGATGATGATGATGATGATGATGATGAAGGTACTGATGATGATGATGATGATGATGATGATGATGATGATGATGATGATGATGATGAAGGTACTGATGATGATGATGATGATGATGATGATGATGATGATCATGATGATGATGATGATGATCATGATGATGATGATGATGAAAGTACTGATGATGATGATAATGATGATGATGAAGTTACTGACGATGATGATGAAGGTACCGATGATGATGATAACGATGATGATGATAATGATGATGACGATGATGATGATGACGACGACGACAGGCGACGATGATGATGATGATGATGATGATGATGATGATGATGATGATGATGATGATGATGATGATGTGGTCATCGTGATGATGACGGTGATGGTGATGATCATGATGATAGAGATGGTGATGGTGAAGGTGGCCACAAATATGATCATCAGAATTCAAGAATCCGCATCATTGCACTCAAAACATTCTCACACGTGCTCAGTACCAGCGAAGAATTCCATGCTGACGGTAGAAGTAGCAGCCTAGGTGAACGTCCCTTCTCCAGACGTTTGCCCGTTGTTGCACTTTCCATACGATGTTAGAGGCCTTCAGTACATTCGCCATGTCACAATCTAATTGGCCATCCACAGGAGTGGCAGCAGTCGAGGTGGTAGACAGATAGACACTCGCATCCCTTGGGTTGAAAATCCATTATTTGTTTTGAATACGGTAAAGAAGAAGAAGAAGGAGCGGTGTAGAAGGAGGAAAAGCTGACGAAGAGGAAAAACAGGAAGAAGATGAGATGGACAATGAGGGGGGTGATAAGGAAGAGGAGAAGCAGAAGAAGAAAAAGAAGACGAGAAGAAGAAGAAGAAGAAGAAGAAGAAGAAGAAGAAGAAGAAGAAGAAGAAGAAGAAGAAGAAGAAGAAGAAGAAGAAGAAGAAGAAGAAGAAGCAAATTATGATGATAACTGCCGTACAAGTGAAGATGCGATAATGATGATATGTAGCAGTGATGACAATAATGAAGATGATGAAGACGACGACGATGACGTGTTAATGATGGTATTGGTACGGATGACGAAGGTGATTCTCTTGTTGATGTTAATTGTGATGTTGTTTGTTATTAGGAATGAGGATAATGATAACGATGATGATAACAATACTAATGAGGAGTATAATGATTGCCAGAATGACGCCACTGATTTACATAACCTAACGAAGACAGTACATGTGTATACTAATAAATTATTTTAGGTGCTATACTCATTCACAGATTAAAAACCCGTATTAAAAATAACAAACATGAGAAATAAAATGGATGGCTTCTAGATGCTGGTATCTCCAGTTTCAGATAAGAAACCTACGAGGATGAGTCAATAAGTAAGTCACACAGTTCTGTGGGATGGCAGGTAAATGTTGTTGGTGTTTTCTACAGATGTCATTGGGTGACAGCAACATCGAACTTTATATTCCCGTTCGTCAGGTGGCGCTAGGTGTCTCATTCGCATGCGCAGCGCATAAACAAAATAGCGACTGTACTTACGGAGTGTACAACCAAAGAGCAACGTGCTGTTGTGCGTTTTTTTGGGTGTGTGGGCAAATGGACTGCCTGCAAAGGACATTCATAAGGAAATGCTTCCTGTTTATACTGACAAATGTATGTCCCATAAAGCGGTGCATAGCTGGGTAGAAAAATTTTCTCAAGGACGCGCTAAAATTGTTGATGAAATCCGATCTGGTCGTCCTGTTGAGATTGCAACAGAAGCATCCGTGCAGCGGGTGGAGGAGATGATTAGAGGTGACAAGCGAGTAACGATAGACTGTAGCATCTGCAATAGGGTGCTCACATGGTTCAGCATACAGCATAAGGCATGATCGATTGAAATTTAAGAAAATGTGCTCAAGGCGGGTACCCAGACATTTGAAGGAGGAACACAAAATGAACGGATTTGGCCTGTCCTTGCATCATCTCTGTCGATACAAAATGAAGGAGAAGAGATGATGAACAGCATTGTTACTGGGGTGGAACCATGGGTGCATCACTACTAGCCCGAATCAAAGCGTGCTTCAATGCAATGGAAACATCCTTCTTAGCCTTGTATCCAAAAATTCAAGGTTACGCCATCAGCAGGGAAGGTTATGCTGACAGTGTTCTGGGATTGTCAAGGAGTGTTTTTAACCAATTGTAAGAAATAAGGTGACAATGTGAATTCTGAATCGTACTGTGAAGTTCTAACGATGCTTCATGATACACTTCGAAGAAAACGTCCAGGACTGCTGACTAGAGGAGTGGTGATGCTTCATGACAATGCCAGACCACATACGGCTTTATTAACTCAGGAAAAAATTAACCAACTAAGGCCCCGACTTAGCCCCTAGCGATTTCCACCTTTTTGGTCCACTGAAAACCCACCTTGGCGGGAGACATTTTGCGAATGACGCCGAAGTTGAATGTGAAGTGAAAACGTGATTAAGAAAACAGAGCACGCAGTTATATGCAGCCGGTTTGGGAGGACTGATAAAACGATGGGATAAGTGCATCAATGTTGGTGGAAATTATGTTGAGAAATACAGGGACAATGTATGTATATAAATGAACTTCTTTCAAGTTGTTATCGTATTTAATTATTTTTCTACAGCCATTTGTGACTTACTTATTGACTTCCCCGCGTGTTTCATCATGGAGCGTCAGACCAAGCGTTCAGACGGTCGTTAATATTTGCCCATATATTATCTCAGGCAGTGACATTACTCCCAGCAGCCGGCTAGCGGACTGATTCGTGGAGACTGGGAACATGTATGTTGTAGTCGGTGTGCAGGTGGTGGCTGTAACGGGGGAGCTGTGACGACAGAAATAAAACCTATAATAACGGATACTAAGTTAGACGGAGAGGTCAGCGCCGCTTGAGAGTTTTAACGCGCTCGCGCTTCAACTTCCTGTGCTGTGATGGCGGGGTAGTAGGTGCATTGCACACAGCGGTCAGTTGGACTGGAACGTTGACATTCTCGTTCGGAAAGCAGTATCTACCAGCCAGGTGTGTCAAACAGAGAACATAAATCTTGAAAAAGAGTGGGTAAAAATACTGGAAAACATGTCGGTCTGGCATACGGTAATAGTAACACTGGGTCATGGGTACAGAGAATGGGCAGCAGGCCGCACATAGTTTGAGGTGCAACAATTGATCGAGGGCAACACATATCACGGTGACGCAGTGATCTGCACCGATAGGTCAGTGGTGAGAAACAGACGTAGTGGCTGGGGTTTCATTTCGAAGGCTAATGGGCGATGCTTGAAAAGGGAGAGCCTGGCATATGTGACAACAACCTCCAGTATGAGAGTGGAGTTGGAAGCAGTAACGGTAGTCTTCCGATGGTTGGAAGAGACCGCTACAACACACGTTGTATTCATTACGGACTCACGGAGTATGCTTCGTAAGGTGGAGAAAGGAATGTTTGGTGTATAATGGCTTGTCTCCCTTCAGAAGTCACAGGCTATGGAAATTATATAGATTTTCTGCCCGGTCATGCGGGAGTGCGGGGAAATGAACAGGCTAATAGGCTAGCAGGGTATGTGGGACCAGGTGGAGAAAGCGGTGGAACAGGTTGAGAACCCGTATGTGGAGATAATGATCTGGCGCGCGATCGGCAGGGGTTTTGAACGAATCTCAAGAATGAGAGGGATGACCAGGAGAACTTTCAATTAGATGGCTGTTGGAAAGATTAGCTGTATGACTCTTCGCTGACTGTTGAATGGGGGGACAGAGCGGGTATGGGATTGTCTTGAGTTCAGTGATGTCAGTTTCTGAGCTCAACTCAACTCGGAAAGCAATGGCAGACAACTCTGGAATGATCCCACTGCGCCACGGCCAACAGAGAGGGTTTAAACTCGAGCGTGTAATGCCTCTCGGTCATGCAAACCTGTCATATGCACATGGCTTCCTCCGTTTATGTTAGAGTATTTATGCTGACAGTCCACACAACGCATTCATTGTGAACACTGCTACGTTGTCTCTGCCCTCTGTCACAAACTGACATAATTTTATTATTGGGTATAGAATATTAAGATAGAATATATAATTATATATATAGTAAAAATAGAATATATATTATATATTCGTTATATATATATATATATATATATATATATATATATATATATATATATATATATATATATATATATATATATATTAATATATAGAATAATAGAATATAACAATCTTGTTTGTTCACATGCTGATACATTTTAGTTATCAGGTATATAATATCACATGCTTATTCAAACATAAACTGATATAATTTAATTATCAATTTAGAATCAGCTTAGTTATCACAAGCCTTTTCATTAAAAAACTGACACAATTTAGTTATCAGGTATTGAACATAGCAAGCGTGCTCAATCACAAACTGACATAATTTAGTTACCATTTATATAAAACATGAAGCTTGTTCAATTACAGACTGTAAATTTAGCTATCATGTATGGGAAACTCATTCTTGTTCACGCACAATCTGACACGAATAAAATGCTGTCTAATGTTCAGTTGTTTACTTGCAGTCTACAGAAGTCACAAAAACACAGCGAAGACAAATAATGTGAGATGGCATCCTATTCAACCAAAATCACGCCACATTTCTTTCGATTTTATATGCCTATTAACCTTAAATCATTTCATTTGAAAATTAAAAAATTAAATTAAAAAAAGGGGGGGGGGGGGGGGAAACAAATATTGTTTTTATTCTTGCTGACTTTGTGCCAAATTCTGAGAGAAAATGTCTTCTGAAAGATGTGCCCAGTTTAAATAAATTTTAACCCACAGTGAACTTATTCTACAATCTAGGGTCATAAATCACACGAAATGGCAGTATCATTACTGATACGGCTGGTTCAAAGGACGAGCCTATACACTTAAGAATAACGATGTGTTTTCTACAATGATAGAATAAGGAAAGAGTGTTGTTAAAGAAGCAGTATATCTATTTCCAGTGCTAACATGGTTGGTGTATCTAGAGCACTAGCCAAGCCGTATCGCGCAACCGCGAGGAAGCTGCAAGTACTCACAACGAAAGCGCCGCCTGGACAGTAAGCATAAATACACTCTGGTACCAACTGAAGAAGACATGCACATATGAGTGGTCATCGTGACCAAGAGGTTTAACACACCCGGGCTTAATCTCTCTCTAGTGACCGCGGCGCAGTGGGATCATTGTAGAATAGTCTGAAATTGCTTTCCGAGCGAGAGGTCAATATTCAAGTCTAAGTGTTCAAGTCCAACTAACCGCTATGTGGAGTGAACCCACTACTCCCGCCACTACCTCACAGGAAGTTGATGCGTGAGCGCGTTAAACCTCTCAAGCGGCACTGATCTCTCCTTCTAATTTAGTTCCCCAAAGTATAGTTTTTATTTCTGTCGCCACAGCTTCCCCCGGCACCGTTGCCACTAGAACACAGGCTACAACATACATTTTCCCAGTCTCCACGAATCAGCCCGCTAACCACGGCTGGGAGTAATTTCATTGCTTGAGATGATATAGTCGAGTCTGGGCAAATATTAACGACCGTCTGAACGCCTGGTCTGACTGACTCTCCATGATGAACTAGATTTCTTATCTGAAACTGGAGATGCCAGCATCTAGACGCCATCCATTATACATTTTTCATGTTTGCTTTTGAATAGAGGTTCTTAATCTGGGAATGATTATAGCACCTCGTAGAATCTACCTGTATATACATTTACTTTCTTCGTTAGGCTGTGTAAATCGGTATCGTCGTTCTGGCAGTGATTATAATCATTATTAGCATTGCTATCATCATCATTATCACCAACATCACACATAATAACAACACCATCACAATAAACATCAACAATATTATCACCACCATCATCATCCGTATCAATATCATCATCAATACGTCATCGTCGTCTTCATCATCATTATTGTCATCACTACTACATTTCATCGTGATCTCATCCTAACCTGTAACCCAATCATCGTCATCATTTTCTATCAGGCCTATTAGCCTGTTCATTCAATCTGTGGCATCTGAAGCGAGGCTTGTCATTCTATACGAAACTTTTCTGATTATAATCATTATTAATTAGAAACTGGAAGTGACAGAATCTAGACGTCTTACAATTTTTTCTCATGTTTGTATTTGAATAGGGGTTCTTAATCTGTGAATGATTATAAGATTATTGTCTAAAGGTTTTAAGTGACGGTCCATGAAAGTTAGAAAAAGGGTTCTTGCATGTTACATAGAACCAGTTTTAACATACGGTTGTGACTTCTGGACGAGTAAATAGACGAAAAAAATTGCATTAAAACCTTGGAGATGTGGTTTTATAGAAGAATGCTGAAAATTAATTCGACAGCCAAAATGAGCAATCTGGACATTTTGAGGGAAGCTATGTAGCAAAGACAACTTATTACAAACATCAGAAAGAAGCAGCCATCGTTTTTTTTTGGGGGGGGGGGGAGGGAGGGGGGGGGGGTCATATTATGAGAAGACAAAAACTGAAATATGTTGTGACAACCGGACAGATTTGTGGAAAGAGAGATAGAGGAAGACAGCGTGAAAAAATTGATGACAGTCTTGTGTCATGGCAAGGAAGGGCGTCAACACACTAATTGATCCATGCCGTCGGAAATCGTAGTTTGTGGAGGAGCATGATCACCCACACCAGCCGTCAAGGCATTGGATGATGTCTAAAGGTATTCTAATCTGAAACATGGATTGGTTAGTTAATCGACAGATCATTTGAACTTTATTTAGAACTATTCAGTCAATAAGTGCTCACATCTTCTTCCTAGTGCCTCCCTTGGCATGTAGCTCCTGACCACTTGAATGAACATCATTGAAGTCCGGACATTCCCACACGTGCTCTGTCTCCTTCTGTAGTAGCCAACAACAAGTTCCATGGCTGATGGTGACAGTGGCAGCCTGAATAAACGCCCGCCTGCATTTTTCCCTACGGTCCAGACACTTTGCTCATTCCCCGCTGAATCAGCGTCTCTAGAAATGGATCCTCTGTCTACTTGGTTATTCTTTCCACTCAATCCCAGATAACCTTCACGACACCAACCAAATCATAATATAACTCGTCACCAAAAGGAGCAGTAGCAGCCAGACTATCCGCTTGTTCATTTCCTCTCACGCCCGCCTGCCCTGGATAGTAAACCCACGAGATGCTTTCGAATTTCATCTTGCCGAGCGACACAAGCCACTCCACACAAAACGTACCCGTTTCTTTTTTAGGAATTCGTTACGAAAAGAAAATGTCTGGCTGCGCTGCTCTACAATCATGGGAAAGCCGCTGTTACAACCTCCACCTCCACTCTCATGTTTGAAAATAAGATATCATGCGCCAGACTCTCCTTTTTACTCAGCGTCTCTCAACCTTTGCAATAAAGCCCCACCTACCCCGTTTACCTCGCACCACAGACCCATGTGTGTATATTACAACATCGCTTGGGCATGTTTTGTCACTTAACAACTGTTGCACGTCTTCTCTGTCTCACAATCTGTCCTTCCCATCACCCTCTATATAAGACTGTCTTTCTGAGTGGCATCATCACTCGCAACTGTTGAGCCTTATCGACAACAAGTTACCTAACAGTTCAAGAAGCCCGATACGGGGGATAAAATGGCACGATCCAAGTCCTAAAACCAGAAGACACCAGATATTCAAGGCGAGCAGCGTAGAAGCGGCTACTGTCACCAAGACCTTCAAGAAGACGAGAGGAGAGAACTTACCGGTGAGCTGCAGCGAACAGCCAAAACTTACAGTAACCTCAAATGAAGCGACCCATCACCGGGATTGGCGACGACAACCCACTACAAACAAGATCAAAGACAAACCCAGAGTGAGGCGAAAGACACCATAAACGAAAACACCGACATACGAAAGACGACCTGATGGGTGATCAAACGCATCCAGGTGGAACTTACAGACGATCAGATACTGAAGCATCTGCAACAAGAAAATCCTCTCACCCGAGTCACAAAGGCTTCTGACCTACTCCAATATTCCAACAACTCTAGCGGTGGTGACAACAGAGGGGAGCGAAATGCTGATTAAAGCGTCGCTGAACAAGAAAGTTCAACAGCCGGAACGATCATTCCGAGGTTCACACAATGCTCAAGGTGCCCAGGGGCAGACCACAGCACAACAACAAGCCGCAGCAAAACAGAGACTAGTCAATGCTGCGCCGAACACGATGCTTCAAGGAATGCCCGCTGGGCAAACAGGACGAGGACTTTCGAAAGCCCAGCGACAATAGAAAGTGTGCCAACTGCCTAGGCAAACATGGAGCAAGATAACTGGACTGCCTGTATCTCTAAAGACAACGAGACGCCATAAAGACCGCCATAACTACAAACACTATTCAAGGAAGCACGGCGGAAGTGCGCGACGGTCACAAGCATCTCACAAGCTGAAAAATTTTAGTTGCAAAGCCATATTGACGAGCTGAAGAAGCAAATCAGGTTACTCCTGACGCCGCCACCAGTTAACAAATCCCACGAACAAGACACCGGCTGCAACGAGAAACCTCTAGACGACATGAAGGAAATTCAGCAAGAGCAATCCAGCAAGAGGTGGAACGCATGGCACAGATGATGAAGGAGAACGAATAAATTCTACAAGCATTCAAAACAGAGAGTGAATTGCTAAAAGCCGAAAAGGAACCAGCCAGAAGGCAACAATGACAAAAGGAACTGCTGGAGGAGGGGAACACAAAGAAGAACCCGCCGGCCAAACCTCCAGCTGACGCCACAGGCATGAATACTGCAAAATCAAAAAGTTAGCTAACACTGACACAGAAGACGAGAGAAACTAAACAGATACACACATACAGAACCATTACAATTATAACCAACGCCACTGAGGTTGGTTGAACGAGCTGGACAGTTGTTTTTTTTTTTCGAAATATGACGGACGGGCGGCATCCTGGCAAACTTCTTTCCCCTTATTATCTTATCAACTTCACAAACATACATAATCATGTCTTCAGTTTGTGCCATCCGATAACTGCCTTTCTGCAACCCAAAGCCTCCTGCCGACGGTGCTCCTTGTCCTAAGATACACCAGTGCCGGTATCACCGTGTGCCTGTCATATACAGACGGCAAAGTAAGCTTATGTCAAAATAACTCTCATGGCCTAATGGTGCATGCGTTCTAGCGTCTCCAGCTTTTCCTCAAAGAGAATTCGAGCTGAGTTCCTTTAAATCTTCCCATCAAGCTCAAAGATTCACACGGATGAAAGTTTGTATCTCCAACTAATCTATTGCTTTCGTTACAGCAACAACCTCTAAGATTAGGCTCAGCTGTCTGCCTAAAGGCTAGCCCTGCACTCTTGACGGTGAAGGTCCATGCGCTCTGCGAATGCTGCCGATCAGGTCCATCTGTGTCAATAGGATATTGGCTTTACGCTGACTACCTCATCTGTTGACAGATTTGGCTGCATAATTTATGAACATGTCTGACAGGAGGTTGAGTGCGGTGGTTGAAGGCTTATGCTCTGTCTTAAGATAAAAGGCAGCCAAAGAAGAAGAAGGTCGTCATTCGCAACTGCGAGCATTATCAAGAACACATCACATGAACAGTTCAAGAAGCCTGATACGGGGGAGGAAAATGTCACGCTGCAAGGCCAACACCAGGAGACAACATACTCACAAGATGTGCAGCATGAGAGCCGCCAAAACCCTAAAGAAGACGAGCGGAGAGAACCTGCCTGCGAGCTGCAGCAAAGAACCTGAACCTACAGGTACTACTGAAGCTACCACTAGGAAGATCGACGACAACCCACCACAGACAAAAGCCAAGACAGCCGAGAAGAAAGAGGAGAAAGACACCAGAGTTGGAAATACCGACTCACAGATAACCAGATGGGTTGTCAAACGTATCCAAGCGGAGCTGACAGATGAACAAATCCTGAAGCAGCTACAAGAAGAGAATTTCCACATCCGAATCTTGAGGGCGGAGCGGATTCTGAAGAACTCCAAGTTCCCTACTACACTAGCGGTGGTGACAACTGAGGGCAGTGAGATACCACACCAAGTATCGATAAACAAGAAAACACAACAGCCCGAAAGATTCATCCCAAGGATCACTCAATGTTCAAGATGCCAGAGGGCCGGCCACAGCAGAACATGTCGTAGCAAGACAGAAATCTGCCAATACTGCACCGTGCACCACACATTCAAGTAATGTCCGTTGGCCAATCTGGACAAGGACTTCCGAATGCCCAACGACAACAGAAAGTGCGCCAACTGCCTTGGCAAGCATGGAGCAAAATACTTGGGCTGTCCGTACCTCCAAAGAGACGTCTTAAAGATCGCCATTACCACAATGACACCATATAAGGAAGCAATGCGGAGATACGAGACAGCCACGTGCACCCCCAAGCGGAAAGAGCTAAACTGCAAGACCAGATTGACGAACTAAAGAAACAAATCAAGCTACTTCACTCACCGGCACCAACCAGCCACAGTGAAAAACTGCTTGCTGAAATAAAGGAGATCCATCAAAACATCAAACAAGAGGTGAAGCATATGGTGCAGACGACAAAGAAGAATGAAGAGATTGTACGAGACATCAAAGCAGAAAGAGAGATGCTAAAAACTGCAAGGGAGCTCATCCAAAACAAACCGCAGAAGCCACGGAAAAAAACCCACAGAGAAGCCCCAAGATGAACCCCAACAAAAGACCGAGTCGGAACAGCAAGCTAAAGCCAGCAGCCCAACTACGACGTCCAAGAAATTCAATGGGAAGCCAATATCCCGCCAGGCCTCTGAAGAAAACCTAGAGGCGCATCATAACAACGGCACAGAGTACACCCCGTGGCCACCATTGTTTCCACCTCCACCTCCCTTGGAGCTTCTCCTCAAGCAGAACGCAGAATACGAAAGGAAAGAGGAATTCAGGAGCACGGAATTAAAAAGGCGCAAGGAAGAAAAGGAAAATAAAGTCCAAGAAATTCAAGGGGAAACCAATTTCCCGCCAGACCTCTGAAGAATATCCAGATATACACAGGGATGACGACATCCCAAATACACAGATGGGTAGTATTATGATGGCACAGCGATCGTCCCGTGGTTGACCACAGAGGAAGAAATGGAAAGGCAGCAGAAACTCAAACTCGAAAGAGAAAACAAGGCGCAAGGAGGAAAATGAAAACATCGAAAAGCTTCTACAGACAACACACACAAAAAGGAGGCAAAAAGACCAAATAAAAAGTCATAATAAAGACTGCAACCAGTCAAGCCAGAGGAGCCAGGAGCATTCACTAACCAAAGAAACCACCAGAGGAGACGGGCACAAAGGACAACTCGCCGACCAATCTCCCAGCTGACGCCACAGACACAAAAGCCTATATAACCAGTCCGAGTCAGGACTCACTCGTAAGAGCGCACAGATAAAGTCAGGATAAAACCCACAAAAACCACGGACCTCGTCTCTAACCAAGGCTGAAGAAGCAGTTTGAACGAGGCCGAATTTGGAATTTTTGTTTGTGAATGAAGTCAAGTCAAGAAGGAGGAGGAGAATAACAAGGAGAATGATAAGTAGAATAAAAAGAAGAAGAGGGAGAAGAAGAAAGAGGATGGGGGGAGGTGGAGAAGAAGAAGAAGAAGAAGAAGAAGAAGAAGAAGAAGAAGAAGAAGAAGAAGAAGACGACGACGACGAAGAACAAGAGGATTGACATAAACAAACATTTAAGAAAGACAGAGTAAATAATAACATAACACATGTAGGACTAAAACCGAGCAAACGTGACATCAACACCGCAACTGAAAATAATAGAAATGACTCATAGCTAGTTGAAATCAAAGACGGACCGCGAAAGATTGTGAATGCTTCAAAACGAACCAGGTAACAAACAAATTACAATTTCCGTGCAATAAAAACATTTCTGAGACTCCTTCAGGGAATGTTACATTATTTTTATAAAACAAGCTAACTAGACTGAAAATCAAAAGGATAATAAATAATGCCATTAACTGCCTGAGTGCAAGCAATATAAACTTCAAACGGAATCCATAATACAACATTGTTTACTGAAAGTGCAAGAAATACGAACAAGAAACGACACCACTAATAGAATATATATGCAAATACAAGGAACATATGCCCGTGGTAAAATTGTTAAAGATAGAAGCCCAAGAGAACTACAAAGCAGAGTTAAGTAATATATCACGAGAACAGACGTCTCTATACATGAAATTGTACATCCAAGAAAAGTTAGCTGCATATCCTTTACTGGGAACCGCAGTCAACCCATGTATTTTAGGCTGATTGTGATATCTATGCAAGTTTACATTCAATAAATTGCCATTGCTTTCTGAACTGTCACTTATACCTCTGTATGGAAACCAACGCAAGACTGTCTGTGTTTCGAACGCGGTATGCAGGATTACGAATTGCGTTCGTAACCCGTTCGTCACAGCTCCTGCGCTTGAAAAGTAAACTATAAACACGTTTACATGACAATTAATATATATATATATATATATATATATATATATATATATATATATAATATATATATATATATATATATATATATATATATATATAATGTGCCATGCCGGTAAGCGTGGGCGGTCATGTACTGCCATCTCACTCGATCACCAGAGTCGTGGATCAGCTCCATGTTTCTGTCTCGACCATGCCATGAGGCCAAGCCATCCAGGTATTTGCTTCTAGGTCTTCCCCTTGGTCTGTTCCCCTCGATCTTACCAGTCGTCACCAAGTTCTCCAATCCATTTCTTCTCATAACATGCCCAAAAAATTGTGACTGTCTACGTCTAATGTCTCTAATCAGCTTACGATCTTCATTTGTTTCTTGAAGGACTTGTTCATTGGTCTTTTGGCTGTCCATGGTTTTCTTTGCATTTTCCTCAGAAACCACATTTCTACAGACATCAGATGTTTTTCATATATATATAAAATCAAGTGCCAAGCCGACTGGCGTAGGCGTTCATGATTCTCCACAAGTCTCGGTCTTTGTTTTTCTGGATCAACTCTGCCGTTGATATTCCTTCATGCCACCGTCGCAATCCATCCACTATCAGTTCTCGTTGTCTGCCTCTGCCTCTCTTCCCCCAATATTTCCAGTTGTTACTATGTTCTCCAACGCCTGTCTTCTAATCACATGACCAAAAACGCTGTTTGTCTCTTTCTTATTGTTGTATATAATATTCTAGTTTCATTAGCCTCTTTCAGACATTCGTTGTTACTTACTTTGGCAGTCCAAGGATTTCGCAACATTCGTCTAAGGAACCACATCTCTGTTGCTTCCAATCTCTTCCTAATTTGTTCATTTACATTCCAAGATTCACAGCCATACAGCAAAACAGGTTCTATATAGCACTTCGGCACTCTATTTCTTACATTCAATGATAGTGTCTTATTGCATAAGATATTCTTCATTTTCTGAAATGCAGCCTTTGCTTGCCCTATTCTGCTCCTAATCTCCGATGTGCATCTTCCATCCGATGTTATAAATGTCCCTAGATATTTAAAACTATAAACTTGTTGAAGAATTTTCCATTCTATCTCTATTTTACATTTGGGTGTCACCTGTTTCTTTGATATCACCATTGTTACTGTTTTCTTGATATTCAAGGAGAATCCTTTCTTTGCACTCTCTGTTACTACAATGTCCAACAATTGTTGTAGATATGTTGCATTATCCGCTATCAAAACTGTGTCATGTGCATAGCGTATATTATTTATATTATAACCTCCGAATATTATTCCTGGCTTTTCCTTGATCTCTCTCATTATTACTTCGCTATAGAGGGAGGAGAGATCCGGTGACAAAACACATCCCTGTCTTACTCCTAACTTTATGCGTTCATAATGTCCTTCTTTATTTCCCATTTTAATTGCTGCTGTTTGGTTCCATTAAATATTTTTTTTTATATTCTGAGATATTTCCCATCAATGTTAATATCTTCCAACATTTTAATCAGTTCATCATGTTTTACTTTATCAAATGCCTTAGTATAATCTATGAAGCATAAATTAATGTCTTTCTTTGTCTCTACTGATCTTTCTAATAGTGTTCGTTATGTATATATTGCATTGTTTGTACCTTTTCCTTCCACAAATCCATACTATTATTCACCAATTTTCATTTTTATTTTCCTCCTTGTTCTTCATATTATAATTCTGAGTAGAAGCTTAGTGACATGATTTATGAGGTTGATCGTACGAAAATCTTCGCATATATATACAAATAAAAAACATATTTATACCAACCGTATGCTTTTTTTTTTTTGCATATCCTATTTTCTCCGTAACCCCGAATACTTTCGCGGTTGACGTGAGCGCACGAGAATTAGAAGCGGTTCGAGTCGCGCCAATGACTTAAGAGAGTACGGAGCCGGTCGCTCAGAAAGCGATGGCAAACTACTGAGCGTAATCTTGCCAAGAAATCAACAATCAGCTGAAAGATGCCGATGTTGACAGCGATGTCCTGTAAAGGATATGCAAAACATTTTAATATACTATTTACAGGACATCGCTGTCCATATCCTGCATTTTACTGCTGTTGTTGATGTCTTGGCAAGTTTTACTTGTTCTATGTTCTACTTTTTTCAGTAGTTTGCCATTGCTTTCTGAACGACCGGCTCCCTTACCAACACGTCAAAACCCCAGCGCGACACCGTCTGCTGCCAAATAGATCGCCGCTGTGTTTCGAACGGCTCACGAATCGCGTTCGCAAGCGTACCAATGTCAGATTTGGATATTATCCACATCGCGTTGGAGCTCAAGCCAACGAACACAAGCAAGCAAGCAAGCAATCCACATCACACTTAAGCAAAATCAACACCTGCCAGGGGAGCTGCCAACTGAACCACACGAGACCGATGAGATATGATTTTATCAGACGGACAATGTGATCAACACCGTTTGTCACATGTTATAACAAGAAAAATGGTTTTGCCATCCCATTAGATTACAAGACCAGCCGACTGCCAGTACTAGCGCCACACCAAAGAAGATTTGATACGATAGATGCCCGAGAGAACATGAGTTGAAGACATCAAAGGCAGTCACAGGAAATGACATTTCAGTGTCACTCATCGAGACCTGGAATGTCAACTATTCCTCCTCACGGTACTTAACGGCAAAAGTCGATGATGGTGATGCTAATGATGATGAAACAACATTGTTTGTCCTTTCTTATTGTTACATATTTTTATTATACTTCCATTAGCCTTTTCCACGAAGTCAAGTATCCATAACATTCAATTCAGTAATCTCCGCCTCCTTCACATTCTTCTTAATCTGTTCGTCCACGTTCCAAGATTCCCAGCCATACAGCAAAACAGGTTCCGTCCGACAATTTAAGTCCTCTCTGTATGACAGTAATAAAAGTTACTTATCCCATAAACCACTTTTGATCTCTTTAAACGCAGCTTTTGTTTGGATTGCTATGCTCCAAATTTCTTTTTCCTCCATCTTCGTTTGATGTTATGATTTCCACCAAATATTTTAATTTAGTGATTTTATTAGGCTTGTTTCATTCTAATGTAATATCATACTTTGGTTTTATCGTTGTATTCGATGTAACCATTGTTTGTATGTTGTTGTTTTTTCTCCTTTCTATATAGTGCTACTTTTAATATGCGTGGATATTCATGTTATATTCCAGGTCTGGTATGTTTGTAAATGCCTACGGCTAAAAACACGTCTTCTAGATTAGCAGTGATTCCAACATCGTGAGTTAGCTGTGATTCCTGTCTCGTGGGTTAGCTGTGATTCCTGTCTCGTGGGTTAGCTGTGATTCTAGTCTCGGGGGTCAGCTGAGATTCCAGCCTCGTGGGTTAGCTTAGATTCCAGTCTCGTGGTTTAGCTGTGATTCCTGTCTCGTGGGTTAGCTGTGATTCCTGTCTCGTGGGTTAGCTGTGATTCTAGTCTCGGGGGTCAGCTGAGATTCCAGCCTCGTGGGTTAGCTTAGATTCCAGTCTCGTGGGTTAGCTGAGATTCCAGCCTCGTGGGTTAGCTGAGATTCCTGTCTTGTTTACCACTGCAATTCCTGTGTTGTTTGCCATTGACATTCGTGTCTGGTAGCAAGGCCAATAAGAAAAAGAATGAATATTAATACTAATCTACCATTCATGTCGAACGAGGTGACGGGGGAGATGAAAGGCATAATAATAATAATAATAATAATAATAATAATAATAATAATAATAATAATAATAAGAAGAAGAAGAAGAAGAAGAAGAAGAAGAAGAAGAAAACAAAAAATAAATAAATAAAACAGTAAGAAGAAGAATGCAACTTAACTGTATGCAACAGAATCAACCAACCAGAAATCACTCCTACACCTCGCCAACGTATCTCTAGATAATGCCCAGAGAGCCTGAATGGAACGAGAAAACTGATCCCCAACAGAGAACATGCCGTGCTGGAGTTGCATGTAGCGGGCACAAGAAAGCGCAGGATTCGCAACTTTGGCGTCAACGGACACAAGGCAATTCAAATGATTGCCATGACGAACAAGGAAACACACATGCAGAAATGGCAACGGTGGATTTACATTAATTAATGTATTGTTGGGACAATAACATCACACAATGTTTCACTCGCGACAGTGATTGAAATGGGTTTCAACAAATGCAGATGTTGCGTGCTAGATTTCATCGACATGAAACATGCACAACCAACGGAGCATGAAGCGAGTTCATGGCGTGCTGGCTACCGCCCCCCATGGACATTTAATGCGACCTTGGCTTTCCATTGAACATGATACATTTACAACAATAAGTGACTGCTCATGGCTAAAGAAGTAGAAGTAAGGGTACATAGGTAAAGCAAATTTGAATTTACAAACTGATCTATAAGTGTGGTTTGTCATGTTTTACTCTCCCATGCGATCACCAGAGTCGTGGATCTGCTCTGTTCTCCAGTTTATTTCTTCTCATAAGGTGTCTAAATTATCTCGACTGTCTACGTCTAATTTCTCCATTCCGTTTACGGCTTTCATTTGTTTCTTGTAGGACTTGCTCATTGGTTATTATGTCTGTTTAACATATTATGTGCATTTACCGAAGAAACCACATTTCCATTGTCTTTAGATGATTTTCAGCTAATTGTCAACGTTTTACACCCATACGAAAGTACAGGTTGTTTGTAGTAATTCAGCACTCTTTTTCTTGTTACAATCGGCATCTTTTAATTGGTCATTTGCCATAGCGATTCTTGTTCTAATGATTGGAGGCATGAGAACTAGCCAATGACTGAGAATCATGTCTTTAACAAGGTCAGAAATACCAGTGATATCAAAATGTCCAACATCTCTCTCTCTCTCTCTCTCTCTCTCTCTCTCTCTCTCTCTCTCTCTCTCTCTCTCTCTCTCTCTCTCTCTCTCTCTCTCTCTCTCTCTCTCTCTCTCTTCGTCTTTCCCTACCTCCCATACCCTCCAACTGTTTCCTTGTCACTACGTACTCCAGTTTTCCTCTTCTGTTGACGTGCTAAAGAATATCCACTGTCCTCTTCTGATGCGAGTATCATTTCTCTGTGTGTGTTAACTTCTCTCGGGATGTTTTGATTACTCATTGCATACGTGCACAGTGTTCTCATCACTCCATGTCATTGCATCTCACCTTGTCCCTCTTGTACCTTGCGGTGTCGAGATGAAGAATAAACAGCGGGAGAGTGCCCGTCTATCATCTCACCTTGTCCCTCTTGTACCTTGCGGTGTAGTGGTGAAGCATAAACAGCGAGAGATTGCCTGCCTATGTCATCTTGTTCCTCTTGTATCTTGCGGTGTAGAGGTGAAGCACAGACAGCGGGAGAGTGCCACTATATCATCTAATCTTTTTCCTATTGTACTTTAAGGTATAGTGGTGAAGCATAAACAGCGGGAGAGTGCCCGTTTATGGGCTTCATATATCGCGAATCAATGCTGTTTTCTAATGAAGTCTAGCGCTGCTATAACACCGAATTTAGTCCTGATTTCATCATTTCTGATTTTGTCTCTTCGATACAATGAGTAAGTATTCTTCTCATGAATCTCATCTCCGTTGTTGTAATTCTTCTTTTCTCTTTTACTGTCATTGTCTAGGTTTGGCATTGGTAGCATAGGTTTGGTAGGAAGATTGTGTTGTAGAGTGCATTTTTAGCATCTACCGACACGTGTGTGTTCTTTAGTATTGTTGCCATTTGTCCAATAGACTTCCGGTCCCGAGCATAGAGGATAGGCATTGTGTTTAATGCTCGTGGTGTCCGTTTGCATTCGCATTTTCCTCATGTTGGACTGGAAGTGTATGGTTCAGTCGCCATACTACTGAGTTGAGTGCGTGGCACGATACTGTGAGCTGTGAATTTCGCGTGAAATGCTTTTACATCTGCCCGAGCTTGTTTGGAGCGTGAACTGCATTTCTGAAGCAATGGTGGCTGGCTGTGTTGCAAAATTAACCGGTTTTTGCCTTATGCAGAAATGTGGACTGTTGGTCTTCTAGGGACTGCCCCTTCAATCGACGATAAACTGTATTTTCGTGGAGGACTTTTGTGTTGGCATTCTGGCTGTGGCATAATTCACAGTGTACCTGTGCGGGCAGTTGGTTTGTCGAGACTCCTGTCTTTTCCACTTTTCACATGGGACAGTGAGGAGCATTTTATGTGATATTCACTGGCACAGTAACGGAGCATAATAGGGACGACTCGTTGCTGTGAAGTTGGAACCGCGATTAAATAACTAACTAACTAACTAACTAACTAACTAACTAACTAACTAACTAACTAACTAACTAACTAACTAACTAACTAACTAACTAACTAACTAACTAACCAACCAACCAACCAACCAACCAACCAACCAAACAACTAAGTGTCACATGACCGCCTACGCTTATGGACATGGCACATGATGATGATAAGGCCCCAGGTCGAACCGGCCTGAAATGGCTAATAGGAAACATTCTCGGAAGTAAAGTCGGCCTGCCTATTATCACAACATCACTATCGAGTACTTCTTGGTCTATAAAAACATCATTCTAGCACTATTTACCTAATACAACTAAAGGTTGCAAAAGGATTCTTTACAAGTGTAGTTTCCTCTCTCTGGCTTAAAGAAGAATGTGTTTAGGCCTCAATCAATTGTCGGTCTGTCGGCGTGTTATAATTGGGGCTCTTATGTTTTTCTGTTTTTCTTGAAGAAATAGAGCTATGTGGTTCGTTTCCTGGTTTCTAGGCATTTGTGGCTTGGCGTCGATGCAATCTTTTTCTCTGTTTCTCATGTCTTGAAAAGCCTGGTGGGATCGATTCTATGCCACGTCGTTTGGTTCGCGAGTATTCTACTTCTTCTTTCGTTCGCTTGAAATATGTCTATAACTGCAATGTTGTCTCTTGTATGAATCCAACAGTCCTCTTTAGTTCACTCACCGGTCCACGGAGTTTTATCTTCCACTGTCGTCTCTCTAGGCCAGAAGGTTCGCCTGGATATGTTGTAGTTTGGGCAGTCCTGGAGCATGTGCTCTGCTGTCTGCGACGCCAAACCACATGTGCACATGGCTGAGTCACCAATCTTGAACTTTGTATACATTTGGCTGCGCAATCTATTGTGTCCTGTTCTGAGGCGTAGAACAATGACCTGTTCTGGTCTGTCCATAACGTGGCAGTCGTCTTGAGTAGGGTTTGGTGGCCCTCTGACTGATTTGATCATTCTTTTCTTTAGGTGGAATGTAATGGGCACATTAGGATATTCTTATTTTGCTCCCTCCTTAGCCAATCGATCAGCTCTGTCGTTTCCAGGTATTACACAGTGGGGCGGCATCCACTGTATGGTGACCTTATGCTGACAGCTAAGTTCAGAAAGTAGTGTCCCTAGAACTGGTAATTTCCCAGACAGGAGAGCCTCTATTACTGATTTTGCATCTGTCAATATCACCACAGGTTGTCTACCATGGCTGGTATTTTGTAATTTCTCTATTGCTATCTTGATTGCCTCAATTTCAGCATCATAGTTATGGCAGTACTTTCCTGTTGGAACTCTGGCCGCGTCCCTAGTATTATTTTGGTATTCTATTTACACTCCCGCTCCTCCATTTCGAACAGCATTTTGCGCTGACCCATCTGTGTAGACTCGGATCCAGAGATCATGTGGGTATTCGTTATCAAGGAAGCTGAGAGTGGCTGTTCCTCGCTGTACACTTTTGTTCTTCCTTGTCAAATATTCCTCTCACTTTTTTCTGGATTTGTAGCGATATTCTATGTTCATCTTTCCATGGAGTTCGCTCTGGAACAGTTGTCAGTGAGATACCAACTGTGGGAAGATCGGTGGTTTCTCTGCAGAGTCGTTTGGCCTGGTGGATAAAACTATTTCTTTTCAACCGCCCCATAGCTAAGTTTTCAAATCGGTTCTTCATAGGGTGGCCTGGCAAGGTGTGGAACTTGTCTGCTTGTATTAGTGTTTTTGTATCTCTGCGTTCTCTCAGTGCTTGTGTCCTCCCCATTTTCTCCATTGCTACTATAGGGGTTGATCTCATCCCTCCTGTGATGCCTCTAAAAGCTTGATTTTGCACCTTTTCCAGCTCTTGTAGTGTGGTTTTTGATGCTGAACACCACGCAGTTGACCCGTATTCCAGGTGTGGTCGTATGCTCTGTTGATAAACTTTGCTAAGTATTTTCCCACTGGCTCCCCATGTGGTTCCACTTAGCTTTCTCAGGATGTTCACGAGAATAATTTTCTCGGAGACACCTAAGCCGTCGCTGGAGCTACAGAGTTCGTGCTTCATGTGACGCTTTCGGAAATAGACCGATCCGTATGGGATAAAACCCGGCGCAATGAAGTCGATCCTCTCGTATTTGAACACCTTTTTCATGTAACATTTTTACCTGTAAAATGTTGAAACCGCAATACATTTTGACAGTATTGAGTTACTGTTAGGAGATTATGTAAATTTAGACTCTGCCAATTTCCACAACACCTGCACAAGATAAGCTAAATAAATATTCCGATATGCCAGACTGCAATTATAAGCCAAATAAATATTTGGATATTCGCGGTGCATTTATCAAAAAGAGACTTGCAATTTTTATAAGTTATGACGTGATATAGAAATGTGGCAAATATGAGTAATTTTCAGGTAACTGTGGAGAACGTATAACATGATTGTGGTTTTATCTTCATCACGGAGATGGTCCTGTTTGAAGAGCTGAGGTGAGATATCCAGTTGCCTCCTCAGCGAGACGTTGTCATTTACGGAGGTTCCAATCCGTTAATTAAACGTTGGCTGCATGTCCTATGCAGGACGTGTGCATCAACCCAGCAGTTTTGTACTGTTTGTGGTTTTCTAGGCAACTTTTCGTTCACTGATTTGCTTTCTGAAGGAAGCCCCAGACGTTGGCGGTGTTGTTACTATAGTAGTAGGAGTGGGGCGCGCAGCCACGTATATTTTGTTCGCGGCGTTCGCGGGCTATAGATTTTGGGAAAAGTGCCGACTGAGGGGAAAATGGATGCGGCTTTTTAGGTGAAATTTTTTTGGCTGGTTTAAAATTATGGTTGCCTGGTCTATTTTTTTGGTGGGATTTTGTCTGGAACAGGGGTATATTTTGGTTGGTGGGTTGTTTCTGTAAAAGTAATTAAGGTAGCGGGCGGTGTGAGTACGGATGAAGGGTTTGAAGGGGAAACTGTAAGTTATATATTTTGGTTGGTGGGTTGTTTCTGTGAAAGTGATTAGTGTATGAAGGGTGTGAAGGGGAAACGTTATATATTTTGGTTATAAAGGAGTTTATGAATGTATTAGTATGAGTGGTGAGTGAAAGATAAACTGCCAAGGGTGTGATGGATCATCTTTATACTCGACGAAGTAAGAGGTGTAGATGGTTACTGAACAAAAGTAAAAATGATGTGATAGTAGTAGTCTTAGTGAAATTAAAGGGTGGTATGTAGCTTCTTCACCGAAATCTTATAAACTAGATGTAATGGGTGTCATTTGGTGGTAAGGGGTGGGTATTAGTGGTCAAGTAGGAGTGGTCGATATAGGGGTGGTCATAAATGTAATGGTTATTGATAAGAGGTGTTATGTTCGCAGTTACACACTGGTCAACCTGTGGTCAAGCAAGGAAAATTTTAGGGAAATCTTAGGGAAAGTGGTTGTAATGATATGGTGGTGATTAAAGAGTGGTAAATTAGTGGTCAACCAGTGGTAAAGCAATGGTCAAGGGGTCAAGTGAAGAAATTTTAGGGGAAAGTGATTGTAGCGACATGGTGATGGTTAAAGGGTGGTAAATTAGTGGTCAAGTAGTGGTCAAGCAGTGGTCAAGTAGTGGTCAAGCAGTGGTCGAGTGACCACTTAACTTGTAGAGGACGATGTACCTAAGATAATGGTAGTGGTTAAAGTGATCAATGACTTGGTCAAGCAGTGGTCAAGCAGTCGAGTGACCACTTAAATTGCAGGGGAAAGTACTATAGTGCAATGGTGGCGGGTAAAGTGAGGAGGAATCACTACTAGTGATAATAGTACTACCAATATTAGCGACAACAATATTAGCTGGTGCGTTGTTAGAGTTACAAGTCTCTTTATTGTGGGTGTGTAAAAATCATACAAAGAGGGCCATACAACCACAAAGACAGCCAAGTACACACATGTACACACTTGATACACACAAATACAAAGACAACCAAACACACACACGTACACACATACAGATACAGAAGTACAGACAAACCATACCATTACTACTGTCACAACAACAGCTATACACAAGTACACACCCATAATCAAATACACAAAGAGGGTCACACAAACACACATACAAGCACAAAGACAACCATACACAGATAACCCATACCATTACTACTGTCATCACAACTATACACACATACAGACACGTGTACACACATACAAGCACAAAGTCAACCACACACAGCCATAAACAACCACTCAAGTACAGACACAGGAAAACAAAGAAGCAAACAAGGACAGACACACACTACAAACTCAAAGACACACACACATCTCCTACCATTACTACTGTCATCACAAGTACACAAAGACAACCATACACAGACACACTCACCCATAATCAATTACACAAATACACACCTACTACAAACTCAAAGACACACACCCATACCATTACTACTGTCATCGCAAGTACATACAGACACGCGTACACACTTGATACACTTGTACATACAGACCTACTAGCACACAAAAACAAAGACACACCCAAACCATTACTACTGGTACCACAACCAGTACAGATACACTCACCCATAAACAAATCGTGTCCCCATAAAACTAAACTATACAAACCACATACCCCCTTTTGGTAAAGAACGCGGATGTCCGAGAAGCCCCTACGTCATCAACGCCATATGCAAAAGTCATTAAGTGGTAGTATGAGTCATCAGTTTGTGGGGAAGTAGGCGGGTGGCGTGAGAATAGCTTGTCTAACTGCCACGTCAGCTATGTCGTGTGCAGAACCAGTGTATAAAATAGACGGCGTCTCCTCACTCGCTCTACACCAGTTCGTGGTACACCAGTTCACGTGCTGACTTGGGTATCTACAGAGGTATTTGTGCTTCAGGCTGGTGTGAGCATTGTTCGTGTAGTAAGCAGATATTGTTCACGTACTGACTTGGCTAGCTACACCAGTGAAACAGGTTGGTGTGAGCATTGTTCGTGTAGTAAGCAGATATTGTTCACGTAGTGACTTGGCTAGCTACAGCAGTGAAACAGGTTGGTGTGAGCGTTATTCGTTTCGTCGGCAGCTGATAAAACAGTGAAACATATATTGTATACATCAGAACTTCTTTGTGGTTGTAAGAAAGAAAAACAACAACCGAAAGTGTGACTTATGACCAGTTTATCAATATGACCACCAGATCTACTTTCACGTGTTCAGTGTGCGACAAAGCCTATTGTGATAAGTATACCCTTAATCGTCACATTCGGACCATTCACACTGAGAAGCACCTGAAATACCCCTGTCAGTTATGTGATAAGGTGTATAATACGAAAGATGGCCTACAAAAACACAAACGAATACATCATCACCGGTCTATAGATACATCAATTAATTCACCTACCTCTTCAACAGCAGAGACGACACCACCTACAAACCCGACGACACCACCAACTGAAACCATCATAATTAACAGTCAAATACAACCAGACGAGAATATTCATGAACAACTGCTAGAAGATGAAGCGACCATCTTAGCAGCCGGGGAACCTGAGACACTACACATCCTTCCATCGGATATTCAACAAACATATAGAGAAAATTGGGAAGCTATCAGGACACATCACAAGATTAACAAGTATTTATCGACATATACCTTCTTTATTAGCCCGGAGACACAGAGCCCTATCAACTGGACAGATACGATGTATAAGATTTTCAACGCTCAAATTAGTCGTTTTAAGGTCAACTTTAGCTTTCATTTAGTGTTACAACATAGAGAAACACAAGATCTTAGATTCTATCATGCCTCATTTAACAATTCTTCTGTGTTAGAATTTCCAGCGCTAATAAATAACAGATACGACTTTGATGCCTTCCTTACAACAGTTCACAAACATGACATTCATTCCTACGCCATGCAACAACGTACAGATACCAAATATACACTAGAGACAGTAGCTGGCATATGTTTTTACCTCTTTCATATCCCTGAGTTTCCGATAGGTTGCTGGTTAGGTGACATACCACTACATATTACACAAAACAAAGCCATCAACACACTACAACGTGTGCAAGGTAAGAAAATGTACACAGATAACTTTTGTTTCTTTAGATCCCTATCATTATTCAAGGGCGCGAACATAAACAGACTTCACGCACCTACCAAACGTTTAGTTAATGAGTGGAAAGAACATCAGCATATAGAGTCCATACGTAGTTTTCCTGGTATTAAACTACTTCAAATCACCAGTTTGGAACAATGTTTTGGGATTAATATAGCTATTTTCGAATACAACGAAAACCAAGCCTTAGTCCCAAAACTTAGAGGGAGTGGGAATTATGAGACCACATTAAGACTATTATTGTTTAAAGACCATTTTATGTATATTAAAGATATTGACAAATTAGCTCGTTTATTTAGTTGCCCACAATGTGGGAAATTATGGCCGAGGTGTAATAAAATGGAGAGACATTGGAAGACATGCACTGGAGGGGAAATCAAGACTCGGTATAAAGGAGGGGTCTACAATCCAGCAGAAACAGTGTGGGAATTAATTGCAGAGCAAGGTATTTCGGTCGATACCGCGTATGTGTACCCATATAGGATTGCCTATGATTATGAGTGTTATTTGTGTAGTTCCAAACTACCTAACGACAGAGAGTCTACTAAGTATTTAGCAAAACATATTCCAATGTCATGTTCAGTAGCATCCAATGTACCGGCGTTTGAGAAGCCTGTTTGTTTTATTTCAACCGGTGATCCCCAAGACTTGATTAATAGAATGGTTGATCATCTACATGAAGTAGCAGCGAAAGCATATGAATGTTTGCGTGATAAATTTAGTGGGGTGTATAGAAAGTTGGGTGAAATGAATCAGTCAACGCTGACGAGTAAGTTAGATGGGTACTTACAACAGATCCCTGTGATAGGATATAACTCTGGTAAGTATGATCTAAATATGATTAAGCCATATTTGATCTCATACTTTACTACATCAGAGGGGTCTTCGATCAAATTTGTAGTTAAAAGAAATAATAATTTTATGTGTATTGCCACTGCTCAGTTGAAATTCCTAGATATCAGTAATTATTTAGCGGTAGGATTCACCTACTCAAAATATCTAGCGGCGTATGGTGTTGAGGAGACCAAGGGATATTTCCCTTACGAATTCATAACAGATTTAGACAAATTAAAAGAAACAAAGTTACCACCTCATACAGCTTTTTTCTCAAAGCTTAAAAACCGTAACATTTCCGAAGCAGAATACACAGTTTGTCAGAAAGCCTGGATCGATAATAAGATGACTACATTAGAAGACTTTCTCGTGTGGTATAACAACAAGGATGTTGGTCCATTTATCAAGGCTTTAGATGCACAAGTTAGTTTTTACACAGAGTTAGGTGTAGACATGTTTAAGGACGCCATTTCTGTCCCAGGGGTTACTCTAAAGTATCTCTTTAAGACCCTCCCCAAGGAGGTAGTATTCTCGTTATGTTGCAAGAAGGAGGAGAAGTTACACAAGATGTTAAGAGACAATATTGTGGGTGGGCCTAGTATAATTTTTCATCGTTACCATGAGGCCAATAAGACTCGTATCAGGGGTAATAAACCAGTAAAAAGTATTAAAGGGTTTGATGCGAATGCTTTATACCTATGGTCTCTGATGAAAGATATGCCATCAGACTTCCCTACTATTAGATATAAAGAGGACGGGTTCAAAGCCCATAAGGTAAACAAGTATACACAAAAGTGTAGAGCATGGTTAGCGTGGGTCTCTCATAGCCAGAACATATCCTTGAAGACACAATTTAATGGGGGTGAAATGCGGCTAGGTGATCGACATATTCGCGTAGATGGGTGGGATAAGAAGAGTAAGATAGCTTATCAATTCCATGGGTGTTTATTTCACGGTCACCCAAGCTGCCCTCTAACCAAGGGAAAAACTATTAACCCCGTCAATAATAAACCACTGGTGGAGTTATTTAAGAAGACACAAGAGATTCGTAGTTATCTGGAGACTGTCGTTAAAATTACAGTAATAGAAATGTGGGAATGTGAGTGGGAGACCCTAAACAAGACTGATAGAAATATTAAACCTTTCATAGACACGAATTTCCCATTCGTCACACCCTGGTTTGGGCGCTTCCCCTTAACAATGACTAAGATTCTCGATGCGGTAAAAGATGAGAGTCTTTTTGGACTGATAGAATGCGACATCCATGTACCACCCTCTCTCAGAGACCATTTTTCAGAAATGCCACCCATCTTCAAAAACATAGAGGTGGGTAGAGAGCATATAGGTAAGTTTATGCGTGAGTACGCCGAATCACATAACTTGCTTACACGACCACGTCGCACATTAATAGATAGTTATATTGGGGAAAAGCTCCTGTTGACCACCCCACTCCTAAGATGGTATCTGACGCATGATCTAGAAGTCACTAAAATATATCAAGTGATTGAATATAAACCTGTTCGTTGTTTTAAACAATTTGGGGATACGGTGTCTGATGCCAGACGTGAGGGAGACAGACACACCACCGAGACTATTACGGCAGAAACAATGAAGTTGTTAGGTAATGCCGCTTACGGCAAAACATTAACCAACAAGGCCAAACATACTGATGTCTCCTACTGTCACGGAAAAGACACGACGAAATTCGTAAATAACCCCTTGTTTAAGAAAATGACCCCCCTTACTGACGACGTTGTTGAGGTCGAGACAGTAAAGAAGACAACTGTCTGGGATCTGCCTCTACAGATTGGTTTTTTCGTTTATCAGTATGCCAAATTAAGAATGTTAGAGTTTTATTATGACTTTCTCGACGTATTTATAGACAGGGTGGACTTTCAGCTTTGTGAAATGGACACTGACTCTCTATATTTGGCCCTTAGTGCCGACTTCACTCTCTGAAGTAGTTAGACCACACCTACGAGAAGAATATGACAGAGTCTACAATCAGTGGTTCCCGTCTGAAACCTGCCCTGTTCATAAAACTACTACATGTCAGGACTGTGTGGATATCAAAGCCTATGAAAAGAGAACCCCCGGGCTTTTCAAACTAGAATACGAAGGGAAGGGGATGGTGTCACTGTGTAGTAAGACGTATATTTGTGTCGGAGATTATGATAAAATCAGTACCAAAGGTCTGACCAAAAACCACAACACTCATCTAAACAAGGACACTTTTTTGGAAGTACTCAACACCCAAACACCAAGTGGGGGGAACCAATATAGGCTTCAAAACACAAGACTCTGCTGTATATACATACACACAACACAGAGATGCTCTATCTTATTTGTATATAAAAAGAAAGGTTGCCAGTGATAATATATCGACTATGCCGCTACTTATTTAATTGTTTAAAACAATTATTATGGTCGTATGTTTTTTTCCTGAATGCTTTTGTTTTAAATTATAATTATTGTTATATTTTATAGACGATGGGTGGTAATCTATCATCTGCACGTTTCATAATCCTATTTACATTTGTGTTATGGTCGTATGGTTTTTCCTGAATGCTTTTTTGTTTTACATTATAATTATTGTTATATTTTATAGACGATGGGTGGTAATCCATCATCTGCACGTTTCATAATCATATTTACATTTGTGTTATGGTCGTATGTTTTTTCCTGAATGCTTTTGTTTTAAATTATAATTATTGTTATATTTTATAGACGATGGTTATATAAATATTTTCTTAAATCGGTGCCCTGTATAACTGAATTAAGATAGTAATAATCACGACACATGATATCGCCAACGCATACCGATACGATGCATACTACGGGTGTATTCTGGTGTGGTGGTATAACAAGTGTCTAGATCTATCAGGTTCTTAGATATTAACATAACAGAACATACCCAAAAAAATCACGATATGAATCTGTTGGACTACACTTGCTTTCACATAGAAGGAGTGGTTTTAAAAAGACATCACTCGATCACCAGAGTCGTGGATCAGCTCGTTGTTTCTGTCTCGAGCATGCCATAAGACCAAGCCATACAGGTACTTGCTTCTAGGTCTTCCCCTTGGTCTGTCCCCCTCGATCTTGCCAGTTGTCACCACTTCTCCAATCCATTTCTTCTCATAACATACCCCCAAAAAAAAATCGACATTATTCTGTACTACATTATATAAATTACTCCGTCTATTGGGTTATGTATATAAAAAGGTGGTATGACTACTTGTGGACGTAATACAATCTCACATTAATACAATTTCCTGCATATAAGCTTGTAATATTTTTAATAATATTATTAAATGCACTCAGTTATATCTGCGCGTGGTTTGATTTCGGTGATGAATGATGATGATGTATTGTGTTCCCCTCTGTTATTACATAATATTTATGTTTCATTATTTCACCATGTAATCATAATATTTCATTCATTATTTTGTTTCCATACATTGTGAACGAATAATAAACATATTGTTATACGCCTATACTTCACTGGACTTTATTGTATTTTTTAAAGTCGTGTTGTTTTTTTCTGATGTGGGTTACTTATTGACGAAAGCTAGTGGTGAGACACAGACATACAAAAACATACAAGACAACACGGGTATTACCTTCAGTGTCCAATACAGCATCTTGTCATCAAAGCAGCATGGTCCCTCCTTGTGTTCTTGGTAGACATTTAGTTTTGGAGATATAAATATTGGAAGAAATCTACAGTGCAAGCGCCATTTCTTAGTCTGTATCGTTTTGCCAGCTCTGCACCGCATCTCACGGCCGTTTGTATTTTGTCTACTGATATAGTATATGCTGGTTCTATACTCTGTAATAAATATAACACTGGTCCATACGAAAATCGAAGGTGTATTTTACACCGTTAACATTCTGTTCTATCACAATACAAATATTATAGTGTTTTAGGCTATAGTGAAATGTTCATCTTCGTTCTCTGAGCAGCAGCTAACTAATGTCGGTGACCTTTCTTCAAGAAACGCGAAGTACTGATGACTTCCGTGGTTTCTCACGATACGGGGTAGCGTGATTAGTTTTCCAGACATTCACTGGCGCCAACTACTCTGGAAACAGGGGATTTTGTTAGTAATGGTCGTATACGTCTGCCTGTTATTCTCATTATCATAGTCTCGTAAGCAACGGCCTTCCACCTATCTGTTGGTAGAATCTCGATTTCTCACGAGAGGAAGAAGACTGATTAGTTTTCCAGACTTACACTACCGTCCTCTACTCTGGAATCAGCGGGGTTTGTGGTACTAATGCGCGTATACGGTTGGGTGTTATTCTCATTAAAAGTTGGTATGGACCCTGTGTGGTTTGTTCTAACACACTTGGAATGCTTAGATACGATAACCCGGTCTCATAGTACAGTTTTAACTCTCTTTCACGGTCTGGTATGTTAGTTTGTGTGACCCTCCATGGTCTTGGATATAGTTGAATGTGTGTGCGCAGTTGTGTATCTGTCTGTCAGTATGATTCTGAGTATGGCTGCACGCGTGTCTGTTTGTTTCTGTATATGTACGTATTTGACTGTCTGTTCCTGTTCATTGTCTACAAACAAGACTGCATATCTATTGATGTTACATCCTTCAATGATCTTTTCATATATTTCTGATGTACAAGGGAAAAATCATTCCTGTCTTAATAGGCTGACAGTGGCCTATGTCATTGTCAATCCTTATGATAGATCTGTTTTCTATTTTTTCCCCCCACCAATTTGTAGTATTTCATTATCAATCCTTATGATAGTTTTGATTTCTATGTTTTTTCACCCACCAGTTTGTAGATTTTCAATAAATCAAACGAAAACAAACAGACCTTGTGATGCGTGAGTCCGCCTTTTCCTGTGCTCGCGTGGGCGCGCCCCGTGGGCGAGTTTATCATATGAGAAACCATTTTACCGGTCTCATGGTAAATATTAACCCTCTTTCTCGTTTTTGTATACTTGTGTGTGTGTGCGCGGTTGTGTTTGAGTATCGTTGTGTTTTTGTATGGATATCTGTTTGTTTCGTTATACTTGTGTGTCTGAATGTAGACGTATAGGTGTTCCTGATTGTATGGTTGATGTCTTTGTGGTGTATACTTGTATGGTTGTCTTTGTGGTTGTATGTGTTTTTGTATTTGTTATAGACAACGAGGCTCGTGTAGACGATTACGATGATATATGGCCTAGAGGAACAATCCAACCACCTGGAACCGTATTGAGACGCGATGATAGTCCTCTTCAGTGTTCGGCGGGCCCGATCGACATCCATCACCATTACAGCAGACATCAACCACTCTACAACCCCCTCACTATATTACTAGACCCAGACTCTTAGTTCTTTCAGATTATACCCTCATATTATATTTATAACCATCCCTATATTGACCACTAATACCCCTTACCACCATATCCATTACTACTTTATAAGATTTCGGTGAATATACCACCCTTTCACTTACTATCACACTTAACATTTAACACACTTGATACCGACACGAACACCCCACTCTTCCTTAATTACTTTCACAGACTACATTCCACACCCGGCAACCATCAAGAATTTTCTACGAGCGTAAATCTGGTTGGAACCCTCGCTTTCATTACACCTCTGACCCACCATCCCCGCCTAAACACTACTGTCTTATTTCGCCATATACACTCCTCTCGTTTATCTTTCACTACATCTCACCACTCATAGTTGTCTAATGACACTTTCTCTTTCACTCATACTAATACATTCATATACTCCTTTCTAACCAAAATATATAACGTTTCCCCTTCACACCCTTCATACACTAATCACTTTCACAGAAACAACCCACCAACCAAAATATATAACTTACAGTTTCCCCTTCAAACCCTTCATCCGTAGTCACACCGCCCGCTACCTTAATTACTTTTACAGAAACAACCCACCAACCAAAATATACCCCTGTTCCAGACGAATTCCCACCAAAAAAATAGACCAGGCAACCATAATTTTAAACCAGCCAAAAAATTTCACCTAAAAAAATTTTCCCCTCAGTCGGCACTTTTCCCAAAATCTATAGCCCGCGAACGCCGTGAACAAAATATACGTGGCTGCGCCCCCCACTCCTACTACTTACTATAACATTCACTTGCTAAATTGTCTTGTGTATACGCTCATATCTACTTAGTTTCTCTACATATGTTAGTGTGAGTCAATACCCATGCATTATTCTCATATATATATATGTATATATATATATATATATATATATATATATATATATATATATATATATATATATATATATTCTTCTTCTTCAGCTTTCCGAGCCATTGAGGTTCTTTGCTGCAAATACAATCCGTCTCCATTCGTCTCTCTTGTGGACCTTCTCTTGCCAGTCGTTGATTCCAAGTGCTTGTAGGTCTGTACATGTATTATCTCTCCACCGTCTTCTTGGTCTACCTCGGGGTCTACGGTCATTTATTTCCTGTGTGTAAGCGAGTTTTGTTTCCCTATTATCTTCCATTCTTTCTATATCCCCAGCCATTGTAGTCTATTAGCCTTCATAATACCAGTGATTAGCGGGGACTTAAACAGATCATAAATGTCTTTGTTGCTTCTTCTTTTCCACTCTCCACTTTGTGTATCCCTAATGGGTCCAAAGATGCGTCTTAAAATTTTGTTCTCAAAGGTTTGTAACAAGGCTTCGTCTCCTTTCGTTGTACTCCAGGTTTCAGAGCCATACAGCACAACTGGTCTGATCAGTGTTTTGTATATTGTGATTTTGGTGTTACGATTTGATTTTAGTAGATGTTGTAGTGCATAGTATATCTTATTTCCAGAGTTGATTCTAGTTTGTATTTCTTCCCTTATGATGTTGGAGCAGTTGAAGATTGTACCCAGGTATTTGTATGTTTCCGTTCTTTTAATGGTCATATTATCTATTTGTATGTGGCCAGAGTTTTTAGCCATTCCGTCTCTTGAAATTACCATATATTCTGTCTTATCTTGGTTGTTAACCAGCCCCATTTGTTGGGCTTTTTCCTTTAAGTGAGTCAATATTTCCAATGTCTTTTGTTCACTTTGCCCTATAATATCTATATCATCTGCATAACCAAGCAGCTTGGATGTTCCTCCAATATCACATTCCTCCTTTATCTTCCTTACAACTTTCTGATTGAAGAGTAGCGGCTATAGTACATCACCTTGTTTCAAGCCAGATGTTATTTGGAAAAGGTCTGATTTCCTGCCTTTATATGTTACTATATTATAAGTATCTACCATGCATAGTCGGGTCATGTTGATTAACTTCCTTGGTATTCCAAATTCTTGCATAGCATTCCATAGACTATTCCTATGGACACTATCATAAGCCTTTTTACAATCCACAAAAATGTTATGGAGATCTCTTTTATATTCCCAATTTTTTCTCGGCTAATTGTCGTAAGATAAAAATATCTGATCTAATGTTGATCTGTTTTGTCTATATATATATATATATATATATATATATATATATATATATATATATATATATATATATATATATATATATATATATATATATATATTTCAATTCCAATAACCCTTTGTACCCTCTTTTCGCCTTCGAATTTTCGACTTAGGGGTGTTTATGGTGTATCTTGACGTTTGTCTTTCGTACTTTGGGCTTTTTGTTGTCAGCTTCCCGGCTTCTGATGGGTTGATTGCGTTCGTTACTTTCTTGATGAGGTTTTTCATGTCTGGACAGAGTCGCGCACTTGTTGAGGCCTGGAGTAATTGGGTACCCACCCCGTCATATGGTGCTGTTTTCCTTCAGGGAGTTGTACCAGTTGTCGTCTCTCCTGGTGTTCCTCCTATTTCCCCGTCGTGAGTTCCTTCGAATCTTCTCGGCGTTTGCCAGTCGGATCTTGGTGGTGAGCGATATCGTTCTTCCTCTGTTGCTTCTTCTTCTGTTTGTGCCCTTGTATCCTCTGGTTCGGTTGTGGCTGTCTGGATCTTGAGCAGGTCAAGTATCTTATCAAAAGTGTCTTGTGTCTTTTGTTTCACATCTTGTATGTTAGATACCCCTCTGCCGTGTGTCCACCTTGACGAGGTAGAGGGGCTTGAGCGTTCCAATCACCCCAAGAGCTATGCCGACGGTTGCACAGCTACTGGTAGGGTCACCCATGTAGGACAGGTCAGGGAGAGGAACCAGACGAAGAGACACACAAACCTGCTGCCTTGTAGGTAAACTGGGGACAGTCAAAGGCTAGGGAAAGCACCACCAAAAAATGCTTGTCGAAATCGGATGTACTGAGCCACAGGCTTGACAAAGCAGTGCAACGTAACTTAATTCATGATGTCACAAATTAAAATTAATCTTTATGGTGCTAATCCCGTGAAGTCCCATCAGGCGGTGATAGTGCCGGGCCCCCTGCCTAGAGGGGATCCACCCATGACTACTGGTGGTCACCTTCCCCTGTGCTGTGGAGTCAAGGCACAGAGGAGTAGGTTAAGGGCTATTGACCAAACACCCCGGACACTCAACATACTACAGTGGAATGCCGAAGGAGTTTATAACAAGAAAGTCTCCCTAACACAGCGTCTTCATAAAGATAGAATAGATGTGGCATGCATTCAAGAGACACACCCCAACGCCAATCACAAATTCTCAGTCAGAGGATATCAGGCCACACGTTTTGACGCGAAGGACACAAAGGAGGAGTTCTAATTCTTACACGAAATGCAATACCTTGCAGCGAAGTATCTGTGATCTCTGACAACCAAACGGAAATTATAGGTGTTGATATAATGATAAAGGGCGTGACAATAAAAATTTACAATCTGTATAGCCCAGCAGATGAGGACCTTACACTCTCAAACGTGAAAATAATTGACACAAACTGCATTATTGTCGGAGACTTTAATAGCCGTTCAAAAATATGGGGATACCCAGATACTGACAAAAGAGATGAAGTGGAGGACTGGGAAGTAGACTCAAATCTCCATCTACTCAACAAAGCGGATGACACACCGAGCTTCTTCTCCAGAAGATGGTTTACCACTTCTACTCCAGACTTAGCTTTCTGCACAGGAGACATCCTCCACAAAATCGATCGCCATGTGCTTGACCAATTAGCAGGTAGTGACCACAGACCAATCAAGCTTGTAATGAATATGGAGTATGTTCCACAGGAGCAAATGCCTTTGCCCCGCTTGAATTACAAACGAGCAGATTGGGACAGATTTGCCATACTAACAGACAAAGATTGTGAAAACATAAATACACGATATGGCAACATGAAGCAAATGGTGGAAAGTCTAAACAGAGCAGTAATACAGGCGGCCACTGAGTCTATTCCAAGAGGAGCGAGCAAAAATTACAAACCATACTGGACTGAAGAGCTACAAATTTTGGAGGACAAAGTTGAAGATGCCAGGAAGACAGCAGAGAGAAAGAACAAACAACTGAAGCGAACATCTCTCTCAAAGCCATCTCAGCAAAATATAAAAGAACAGTAAATCAAACAACAAGAGATTGTTGGAGGGAAAAAACAGAAAACCTGAATTTTGACAGGGATGAAAACAAACTATGGAAACTAGTGAAAGCCATGAACAATGAAGGACCTAGAAGCAAACAAATAGCAATTAAACAAGGAAATGTCTTGCTTACAAGAAAAAAAAGGCTACAAATCCACTAATGGAACACTATGCCAGTGCAAACCACATTGATATTACAACCGAACAGAAGAAAGCAATCAAAGACAAACAGATACATCATAGTAATACAGAGACAGCAACAGAATATATGATGGCAAATCTAACAATGGAAGAAATGGAACAGGCAATGAATACCCTAAAAAAGAAGAAATCACCAGGAAAGGATGGAATCACAAATGAAATGCTAATAGGACTAGGCACTAGGGCAAAAAAGAAACTACTAGCAGTCCTAAATTACAGCTGGAGGAGAGGAATAGTCCCACATGCATGGAAGGAAGCTATACTAATATCAGTCCCAAAGAAAGGAAAAGACCTGGAAGAATCAAATGGCTATCGCCCTATCAGTCTACTTAGCTGTTTATCAAAATTAATGGAACGCATTATCAATGGCAGGCTAACATGGCATCTGGAAGAAAACAAACTCTTAACACCACACCAAGCAGGATTCAGAAAGCACAGATTCACTGAAGATCAAATAACTTATATAGCTCAGGAAATAGAGGATGCCTTCCAAGAGAAAAAAACACACACTAGCGGTCTGGATAGATTTAGAAAAAGCATTTGATAAAGTATGGAAGGAAGGACTGAAAGTAAAACTGCAAATAATGCATGTTTGTGGGAAAATGTATAAATTGATCAGCCACTACCTTGAGAAAATAACTGCCAGGACAAAAGTACAAGGACAAACCAGCAAAATGATGCTGTTGGAGCAAGGTGTCCCCCAAGGAGGAGTTCTTTCACCAACATTATTCCTAGCATATATAAATGACAATAGGAAAAATTTTCCAGCCACAGTACACACATCCTCCTTTGTAGATCATCATCATCATCATCATCATCATCATCATCATCATCATCATCATCATCATCATCTTCCACTTCTGCCGTCAAGCGTCGTATAGCCATATGGACATCTGAAGAATATATTAGCACAGCTAACAGCAGAATACAGCAAGCCTTATTAGCGCTAGAGGACTGGTCAAAATCATGGCTAGTGAAGATAAGTGAGGAGAAAACAACATGCACAGTGTTTTCCCTCTCAAATAAAACTCAGCAATCTAAGATGCTATTGAATGGAAAAATATTGTGCTATGAAGAAAATCCGAACTATCTAGTAGTCACCTTTGATCGTCACCTGACATGGAAGACACAGGTTGATAAAAATCGAACAAGAACAAGGCAAATAATGGCAATCATGAAAAAGCTTGCTGGTACAACATGGGGAGCAGATGAGAAAGTTCTAAAGAAGTTATATACTGGACGGGTGAGGCCAGTACCGGAATATAGCATTGCAGCTTGGGCAACAGCAGCTAAGTCAAACTTTAACAAAATAAGTAGAGTCCAAAATCAAGGAATACGAATCATAACTGGAAGCCTGAAGACAACGCCTATTAATGAACTAGAAAAGATCACTTGTTTACAAACAATGGAGGATAGAAGAGATAGCAGAGCCCAGCAACAAGCAGAAAACTTCAGAAGATTGACAAACCACCCTATGTATAACAGGTTTAATGGTTTTGGAAAGGGAAGACTGAAGCGTGGCAACTTTGTAGAAACTGCAAAACGACAGATTAGGGCACATCCCATACTTAATATATCAACAGTCAAAACCATTTACAATGCACACAAGTTCCCAGCTTGGAAACAGCAGCAACTGCCTGAGATGATAGAAAACATATCTGGTATAGAGAAAAAGAACACTCAGAATGAAACCGAAAGAAGAAAATAACCCTAAACTACACAAAAGAACATTACCCACGCAGCAATTGGACCCATGCATATACAGATGGATGAACCAAAAATTCAATAGAAAATGGAGGAGGAGGAATTCTCCTAAATTTAAAAAACTGGAGTGAAAAAAAACACAGTCAGTGGCAACTAGAAAATTTTCAAGTAACTTCAAAGCGGAGGTAGAGGCTTTGAAAACTGCAGCAGAAATGCTCTTGATGGAGGAAAATAAAGAGAAGCAAATAGCTATCTTTACAAATGCAAAGTCATCTGTCTCAATACTGAAGAGCAAAAACATCACAGAACTAGCTCACCTAAGAGCAGCACTCCATGGTCTATGCCAGAAATCCAAAAATAGTTGTAATACAGTGGATCCCATCACATTGCAGTATACCTGGAAATGAAGAGGCTGACAGACTAGCAAAAGAGGGTGGACGACTACCACATCCTGACATAGACATAACCTATAATGAGGCAAAGAGGTTTATAAAAAGCACTTATAGAACCAAATGGGAATCAGAGCATCCAGGCCACCAGAAGGATGATGCATATTACAAACTCGACCGAAGAGAACAAGTAGCAATCTTCAGACTCCGCACAGGACATAACAGGCTGAAATACCACTTGTTCAATAAACTAAAGATAGGAGATACCGATGAATGTAATTGTGGAACTGGTAAAATGACAGCTAAACATTTGCTGCAGGAGTGCCCAATATATGCAGAACAGAGAAAGATATTTTGGCCCACACCTGCTTCATTTGAGGACAAGCTCTATGGAGATATCAACAAGCTCAAGTTGACTGCAGCTTACTTTAATTACATTCAGGTTGACATTTAAAGGTGCATGAAGAAGTATTTAGACTGCCACACTTCATACCACAGGCATGTCGGTTACAAAAGCGTCCCAGAGGCATGAAATGGAATATTGCTTGGATAGTAAATCCATTACATGGAAAGTCCGAATCGAAAGCTCACTGTGTGGATGTCATCTAAAGACTGCATTCTTCTGGTTTCCGGAAGAACTGCCCATGGTGAACGGAAGGCCCAATATACGGAAGTGAGACTAAGCAGCCATGTGCAGGACGTGACGATTCCTTGGGTGAGCCCAGTATCAGAGCGCTGTGTGTCGGCTCTGCAAGTATGGAAGCCTCCTTGGATGGCGGGGAATGCCCATGGTCTGTCACTGCCTTCCCTTGAGGGACTGACCAGGATGTCTTTGGCTGTACTATATGGGCCAGCTGGGATGGGGGATAACACCACAACAGTGAGAGTCAAACGTCCTAAGAAACCCCCGGGAAGGTTAACACGGTCAACAAATGGCCGCAGAAGTCGGATGTGTCGGCCTAACGGCACAAGAACGCAGCTCTGCTGTAAACAGGCAGAATGCAATCACGTCCGAAAGAAAAAAAAAAACAACTCCGGATGAACGCAGAAGAAGAAGTAGTATGTTAGATAGCTGTTCATCCGTCTCAGCCTTTATGGCAGCCATCCTGTTCTATCGTCTGCTGCACTTGCTTCATTTTATCGAGGATGCGCTGAACGGCCGTTATCTGTGTTTCTTGCTTCTTGTGTTTTTTCTCCTCCCTGCTTGATAGCATTTCTTCTGACTCAGCCTGTATAGCAGCCATTCGAGCGACATCCTGCTCAATCTTCTGTTGAACTTGCTTCGTTTCGTCCAGAATGCGCTGAGCGGCTGTTATCTGTGTTTCCTGCGTTTTGTCTTTTTCTTCCTCCATACTGGTGAACTTTGATCGCAGATTCAGTTGGCCTTCCAGTTGTTCTTTGTCCCTTTTGGTGAGTTGATTGGTGGCCTCGTACTGCCTCCTAGTTTCTTTATAGGGCAGGTTAGTCTTGATGGCAATCTTCATGGCTTCCTTGCTGTCTTGGTGGCAGGGGCAGCCGATGTACCTGGCGCCGTGGTTGCCGAGGCAGTTGGCGCATTTTCTGTTATTGTTAGGCCTTCTGAAGTCCTTGTCGATCTTGCATGCTGGCACTGACTGTATGTATGGGGTCCAGAGCAGCATCTACACACCTCCACCTCACTCTTGTAGGTGACACGGGTGTGCCAAAACTTCTGGCACTTTGAGCACTGCAGCACTCTCTGTATGTAGTGCTCTGGACTTGGTCTCTCTTGTCCCATCTGATGTACTGAGAGATCAATCGGTCCTCTGATGTTACGACGACGGCAGTAGAGGGGATGTTGTTCTTTCCGAGATCCTCTCGGCACTGGTGATCTTGAGTTTGTGGTTCTCCCTTGTTAGCATCTCCCTGATCTGGTCGTTGGTAAGATGGGTCTTGACTCGTTTGATGATCCATCGTTTCATCATGCTGTGTCCTGCGGCTTCCAATACTATGCCGTGGTGAAGCTGTATGGTAGCTTTCTCATCTTGTGTTATCTTCTTCATAAGTGCTGTGGTCTTTGGGTGTTTGTTGAGGGATACTCCCTCATGTGTCTTGCCCAGCTGGTGAATGCTGTGTCTTCCCAGCTCGTTTTCCAGCAGACTGATTACCTTGTCTGTTGGTGTCGCCGACAGTTTAGCTTCTCCCACGCTTGTCTGTTTGAGCAGTATTCTGCCGGTGAAGTCCTCAGATGTTGCTGTTGTTTCCTCCTAGTGTGGAGGTCACTGGAAGATTGGGCTGCATCGTATTCGTGCTGGTTGGAACTTCCCGGCTGCTGCTGGTTTGAGTTGTGGTATCTTCTTCAACTGGGACGGTTTCTGCTGGTGTAGGAGCCGGACTGCTGCTCGTAGATATAGGCTCAGCAGTAGTAGCGGCCTTACTCGCTTCTACCTTCTTTTTCCCGGCTGCGTATAGCGCATGTCTCTGCGCGGCACTTTTAACGCGAGGCATCCTATGCGTTATCCGATAAGGCGACTTGATCTCGATAGCGCGTCGAGTCGACTGTGTGTGATGATGGGATTGATGACAATATATATATACACACACATAGTCATACTGAAGAAAGTGACAATTTTGATCCATTCATCAATTGTGCAAGTGAATCGATACAAGTATCTCGGAACAGCCATAACATGTGATGGAAGATGCCTTGAAGAGATTAGAACAAGAATCGCCATGGCGAAAGTAGCCTTTAGCAAGATGAAAAACATACTGGCCAATAAAAAGATGTTAATTGAAACGCGAAAAAGAGTGTTGAGATGCTACATAGAACCTGTACTTTTATATGGATGTGAAGCTTGGAACAATGAGCAGTCAAGCTGAAAAAACATCTGATGGCTGTAGAAATGTGGTTTCTGAGGAAAATGCAAACAATACCATGGTCAGCCAGAAAGACCAAAAATCAAGTCCTTCAAGAAACAAATTAACATCGTAAACTGATTAGAGACATTAGACGTAGACAGTCAAAATTGTTGGACATGTTATGAGAAGAAATGAATTGGAGAACTTGGTGACAACTGGTAAGATCGAAGGGAAGAGACCAAGGGGAAGACCTAGAAGCAAATACCTGGATGACTTGGCCTCGTGGCATGGTCGAGACAGAAACACGGAGCTGATGATCGAGTTAGATGACAAAACATGACCGCCTACGCTTACCGGCATGGCACATGATGGATATATATATATACACACCCACACACATGCATATCACAGCGTTTCGTATCTTCATTTGTAATGAAACCCTTGAGGCCATGAAATACGATGATATATAATCCCCAATTGTACTACGACGCTCGGCCAAATAGTCATACTAAAGAAAGAGACAATTTTATCCATTCAACAATTTTGCAAATCCAATTGCAGAATTCAAATATGCACTTGACCTGATAATGCTCTCAGATAGTGCTAAGAAATTATATGGGTTGATGGTGTCTGACAAGAAATTAGAATAGTTAGTTCTGTCTATCTAGAGATTAGAAGAGTTGATTCTGTTTGTGAACAGATTAGATTTGCTGGCCAACATTATGCTGCCAATGACGAACGTGAATGCTTACTGCAACTAATGAGCTCAAAATCATAACAACAGCGATGAGATGTCTTAGAATAAACGCGGGAGCATCGGTGTAAGATATAATTAAGAATGAGGAAATTTGAAAAAAGCGTGATGTGAAACCAGTCATGCAATTAATTAAAGAACAACAGATTAAATGACCTGGACACCTCACATGAATTCCCTGGAACTGACTGGAAACAGCCACACTGAAGAAATATAACGAATACAGAGCAAAGAAAAGTCCACGTAAAAGACGGAGTTGTGGTATCAAGAACAACCTTAGAGAAAATAAGACCAACTTACAGCGCACATAGGAAAGAACACATAAAAGAACCTTACGTCTGTTCGCAACATTTCACAGAGGTAAATGGAGGAAGAGGAGGGGAAGAACGAGGAGGAGAGAAGAAGAAGAAGAAGAAGAAGAAGAAGAAGAAGAAGAAGAAGAAGAAGAAGAAGAAGAAGAAGAAGAAGAAGAAGAAGAAGAAGATACTGGTATGGAAAGAACAGTTATGGAATGTCTAGCCAATGGGAGAAGCATCAGAGGTCAGTCTACACCAGGGGTCACCAAACTACGGCCTGAGGGCCGGATCCGGCCCGCGACGCCATTTCATCCGGCCCGCCGACGGTACTAGGACTTGCTTGATATAACGTATGGAACACGAGACGTTGTTATACAATTTAAATGTGAATATTATATTTAGAATAATAGGAGATCTTCACACGTGCGGAGATCCCCTGGCTTATTTAAAACACGTTACCATGGTTTCCATGGCACAACACACACACACACACACACATCTTTCCCTCAGCCGCTACACGCTGCGGGATTTACTGAGGTGGTTGATCCGAGCACTTATGGACTGAATGGTTCAATGTGCAATGAGAATGATCTGTCGACTAACTAACTAACTAACTAACTAACTAACTAACTAACCAACCTAACCAACTAACTAACCTACCTAACTAACTAACTAACTAACTAACTAACTAACTAACTAACCATCCTCATGGCCGCTGTGTGTCTTACATTTACTATTTTCAATTATAAATTATTGTATCGAGATTTTCTTGTTTATTGTAATGTTTGCTCATTTCCTGCCATCTAGGTTTTTCCCCGGCTCGTGGTAGAGCCGCATACGCTCTGACGTTACCATGGTTTCCATGGCACAACACACACACACACACACACACACACACACACACACACACACACACACACATCTTTCCTTCCCCAGATGCGTTCGTCTATCAACACAGGTCCGATACTCCAGAAATATTGGCTTATTTTTGCCAGTCATCCATTGTATAGGTATGTAACAAGGATTTCTTTGTTTGACAGTGATAGGTGAGTGAACTACAAGTGTGAAAAGAGGCAATAAAGTAGCAAACATAGCATCCTGGTGTTATTACGAAAATATCCCCAGCTCAGAAGAGTTACCCGGTCATGGTGTTAATCGAGCTGGTCCCGTGTTTTTCAATATTTCTGCTGGAGCAGATCCTTACGCAAATGTTTATTTTGCTCAAGGAACTCTGTGTGATGATCCAAGTGTCTGTCCTACTTTATGTAATAAACCAGATGGGCAGAAATGGTGCATTTAGGTAATTTCGGTCTGTTTCGACGGAACCCCTGGCTGCACTCGCGGAACCCCGGATGAAAAACACCGCTCTAGGCTGTTTATTTATCCCGGCCCTATTTATATATTTTGCACACCTTATTATGAGATATATTCTATTACGAAAGGTACCTATAAACTTTATATGTATCTTTGGTGAGCCGTAGTTTCACCAGTGACCCCTTGTCCTCTGCTTTTCTTGTGTTTCAATAGGTCTTTAATTATGTTTCTAATTCAATGTCCTTTTCATTTTCAGATCCCGTGTACTTCACCCTTCATTATGGCTACTAAGAAAAGAAAAGTGGACGCCGAGTGTCGCGTTTTCAATGAAGAATAAGGAGTAAAGTACTTCTTTGTGGAAATAAAGGACCAGAAAACCAGTTGCGTAATGTGCAGCGGAAGTGTTGCGGTTTTGAAAGAGAACAATCTTCGGCGTCACTAGGAAACAAAGCATCCATCAACATATTCAAAGTTTTCTGGAAAGTTACGCTCTGGGAAATATGAGTCCACGGAACGTGGTTTAGAAACACAAAGAAGTCTCTTCACGAGAATGTTTGCTGAAAATCAATCTGTCACTCGTACAAGTTACAAAATAGTGCATAAGATGACAGAACGAAGAAAACCGTTTACTGATGGTAACTTTATTAATGAGTGTATGATGGAAGCAACAAATGACATGTGTCCTGAGAAAGCCGATTTGTTTGGAACTATCAGCCTTTCGGCAAGTTCAATTGTGCGAAGAACAGAAATACTCGGAGAGAAGATAGTGCTACAGATACGCGAGAAAACTAGGAACTTGTTGCAGTATTCTCTGGCGCTGGGTGAGTCTACTGATCTCTCGAGTACGTCTCAACTTCTCGTGTTCATTCGTGATGTCAATTTGGACTTTCAGATAACAGAAGAGTTGGCATACGTTTGCAGCATGCATAGAACAACAACTGGAAGAGACATTTTCATGGAAGAGCAAATTTTTTGCAAGACTATAACCTTCAGTGAAATTAGCTTCGAGGTGTTACAGTTGATGAATGAAAATAAATGGCTGGCGTGAGAAAGATCTGATGGGTCAGTTGGAAGATTTGCAAATTCTGGGCGCTCAGTTCATACACTGCACCAAATATCAGCAAACACTCTGTGGGAAAGACTTTTCTTGTGTATATTTCTTGTGTACTGAAACCAGTCGTTTCTGATGTGAACTTCATTCCGGGACATAAACTCAGTCACCGTCAGTTCCAGGCTTTTCTTGAAGAAATTGATTCTGAATTCTTTGATAACTTTTTAAAGTAAATAAATATGTTGGTTGTCTTTCTTTTTTGTGCATTGCACGCCACTCACCCATGATTAACTTAGTTTTTCGTCTTTTTTTCCTAGAGCTTTCTTTCTGGCTTGCAAGTATTGTTACGTTAGTTGCATATCCTTTACAGGACGTTTGCAGTCAACACCAGCTTTTATTATTTTGCTTTTGTTGATGTCTTGGCAAGTTTACGTTCAGTAGTTTGCCTTTGCTTTCTGAACGACCGACACCCATACCATAGCGTAAAAAACTAGCGCAACGCTGTCTGCTGCCAAATCCTGCACAGCTATGTTTCGAACTCGGGAATACAGGATTACAAACCGCGTCCGTAAGACCTTTGTCACGGAGACCGGCGCAAGTATTCTACAGAATGACTATCCGGCCCGCGCTCGTCATTTTGTCAGTTATCCGGCCTGCCGTGAAAAAAAGTTTGGTGACCCCTGGTCTACACAAAGGAGGACACAGGACATTGCAGTCAGCCTGGACATGAACAAACCCGAGGCAAAAGATCTGACAATGGATGGAAACTCTGTCCGGAGGGCCGTGATGAGGGCCACGTTCTGCAAAGGGCCTACTACAAGATATGTCTTTGTCTACTGAGTCTCATGTTTGTTGTCATTGCCAGTGTATTTTACTTGTTATTCACTATTTATGATGTCACATTATTCATTTTAATTTTCTTGGACTGAACTTTCTATCATATTTCATTTAACAGTGGCACATTCTAGGACCGCTATGGTATACTGATTAGTGTGCTTGTCTGCCTAGCAAGTGGTCCGAGTTCAATTCTCAACAGTGACATAATTATTATTTGTTGCCGAACAGTACGACTCTTGGTTCGTCCCAGTCTGATAAAATACATACCAGGCAATTCACAGAGAGGCAGAGGAGGCGATATACTTCTTGGTCTTTTGTCACCTCACAATAGAATATAGACCCTCAAACAACCCATACCAAAACATTTTAAGAATTTTCATTAATGGTGCATTTTTTAAGATTCTCTACGGGACGAGGTTGTCAATGTGGTATCATCACTCCTTAATCGCCTCTTGCGTTATACCTGGTTAGTTATAATATTACTATTCGTTGCTTCCTTTATGGGCAACTGTAACACGTTTTATATACAAGCTTTTATCTAGTTTTATTGTTTTGTTTTACTTGTTCGTAGACAAAGACCTTCATCGAAACGGTGGTCTGTATCTGTGTGTGTTTGATATTTGCAAAGCTTCTTAGTTATATTTTGTGTTGTTATTTGCTCTGTACAGTTGCCATGTTGTTGATCGATATAATGTTACTTGGGCTTGTAGAGAATGAGAAATATTGTTGTCTAGGAATATCACTGAAGTGTGTGTGTGTGTGTGCGTGTGTATGTGTGTGTGGGTGGGTGGGTGTGTATGTGTGTGTGGGTGTGTGTGGGGGTGTGTTTGTGTGTGGGTGGGTGAGTGTGTGTGTGGGTGTGTGTGTGTTTGTGTGTGTGGGTGGGTGTGTGGGTGGGTGTGTTGTGTGTGTGTGTGTGTGTGTGTTCTGTAAGCTGACACACGCCCGAATGACGAGTCCAGCCAGCTATCCCACTCTGGTTGTTACGTGTTGACTGTGGCATAACCGCTAACCACCATTATTCAGTTGACAAGAATGCAAGCCAAAAAAGAGAGGACAATATAAAACAATGGACTATACCAACGCAAACTGAAACCAAACCTTAAAAATTAACGCAACATCAAAACTGAAACTGGAACAAGTGACAGATGACGTCAATTCTAGGAAACATTTCATCAGCCCAAACTCAGGAGATCACTGGATAAACCGACACGTGACAACGCCTCTATTCGAAAACCCGCGTAGAATATGTTAATCGCGCACTTCTACTACAAACTGCCTGATGAACAGACGTGAAAGTTAGTGTGACCGATTTTCAAATAGGGACGGCAGAATGTCTGGATCCCAGGTAAGCTTGTTACTCCTTTGATTGAACTGATGACCAGATGTATCAAGTGCCAAGGAAGGGTATTCAGTGTTTGTAATGTCAATTGAAATGTATTATTATAAATTAAAACCTCTGAAGTGAAAAATGCTCGACTGTAGATTCTGATGAAGCAGAGCCGATTCCCGCGCTAACTGACAATCTACTACTCTCTTCGAATACTGCAATCTCTGATATTCTTAAAGATAATTATTAACTTTAAGAAGTGCATAATAATACTACATTCTATTCTAAACAACTGTACGAAGTGATGATTCTAAAGCAATCTTGTGCATTTCCTCAGAAACACTGCTAAAAATGCTATCACTATCTACAGCTAAAATGACAGTTCGTGTACTAGAACAAGTGCCTCGTTTTAAAACAGACTTATCTATGTCTATTTATAATTTAGAAAGCTGAAAGAGAAATCAAATCTTCCCTTTCTCCTTCATTTATTCAATAAATAGAGTGTGATGGAATAAATATTTATATTTGTGTCAAAATTTAATTAGATAAAGGCACTTATGAACTCCATTACATCAGAAAAGTTGTGCTTCGCGGAACTCCACCACCAGAAGTTGACTTAACTCATTACTCAACACAACTTAAAAACACAACCCCACACCACCCAACACTCAACACCACACCACCCAACACTCAACACAACAACAACAACATATAATGGGAAAGGAGTTATTATACAAAGAAAAAGAAGAAGTTGGTTAATTGGGAAAACACAGAGAATCATTTATACACACTACAAACCCAATTGGGTGATAGAAATGTTATAAATGTATGTCATTTATTTACATGCATCTTGACACTTCCTGACTCTTGTCACTGTCTTACTGTATACGTCTCACTGACCCCAGATCCAATGAGAACTTACATACAGCAGGAACCAGTTGATACAAGGAGTACACAGTGTGATAAACTCTGACCACCCCAAATTAACCCAACACTAGAGTAGAGAAAAGAAGAGAGGGGGGGGGAGACTAGTTCCTACTTCAGGAATTTAGGTTTCTTCCGACCTACTTCTAGAATATTGCATTGGTAGGATTGTATATGTTTATGTGAATTTTACACAGTGAATTCTTGGTGGCAACCAATGGGCAACCAATGGGCATCCAACTGGCAACCAACTGGCCAACAACCTAACCAGACCACAGAGAGAAAGAGATGAACCGCACTTGAGATGGAGGATGACTTGGCCATGAGCAGAGTATGGGGAGGCCTTCAGAGGAGCTACACGGGCAGACCTGAAGTGGATCTATCCAGTCAATGGACCCAGGCCTATCCTAATCCTCCAAATCATAAGGTTATCTCTATCTTAAAAAGAAAACACACAACACTCAGTTTTCAAGAACTGATACCTAAATGTAGATTCATCATCTTCACACTTAACATGTACAACATTCAAATGTATACCATGTTTCCACTCTTATTGACATCTCATGTATTGATGCTTGTTTGTTGATGGTCTGTGACATTGGTCCTATATGCATTTTTCTAAATTATCTTGTATAAACCAACATAGAAAATGAATAACAGGCCAGAAGACACAGGCCCATTCAATAAATAATTAACAGTCACTGATCTTATGTTGGTTATTAGCTCAACCTATCTGTGATTCACCATCTTATGTGTGTACACCAAGTTGTCAATATCTATTGTGATTGGTTAGGTGTTTAATTGTTTAAAAACAAATTAACTCATGAAGGAATATTAAATTGGGAGAGACTCAAGGTCTATCAACTGCTCAACATCCATGCTTTCTTAATATAAATCAGGCTGAGAGAATTCTCCAGACTTTCCTCAGATTTGATAAACAGAAAGGGGAGCTCAAGAGCTAAAAGAAATCTTGGAAAAGGGGCAGAATCCCAGTTAGTATATTTTATTCTCACCAGGGCCATAATTTACATCTCCTAGACTAAATTAAATAAGACGAGGCCTGCAGATAACTCGAGGGTCATATTCTGGGGTTATTGAAGACAGAAGAGGATGGGGCCCAACTTCTTTGATTAGAAATGGGGCATGCACCACAGTGATGTCCCACTCCCTTCAAAAATATATGACAGTGACCCCTAGGTTTCCTGTAAACCTGTGTATTTGGTATTACTAAGTATCACTGATCCTGTCTTTGTTCTAGTGTTAACTCTTGTTGTTCCTGTCTCGCCAGTTATGGTGTGTGATTACAGATCTACTAACATATGTCTCTCTCTTTTCTGTCCATGACAACAGCCCTTTAAACACTATTTTTCTCACAGCTAGTGGCATCTTTTCTGTTGGTTTGGCTTTCATTGTGATAAAAACACATTTCATCACAGAGTCATCATTTGTGGCAAGGGATAACCACATTTGATGCAGGTATGCACACGGTTTTCTATCAACATCAATCAAGCAAATTGTGATTCTCTCCAAGGAATATCAACATCAAACATCCAGACATCGAAACGGCCAAAAACTAATTCCGATCTTTGTTTTCCCATTCGCACAAAAAGCAGCCACTTCCTCTCAGCGAGTAGGAAGAATGAAATCTGTGCAGTTATGACAGGGAAAGCAATTTCCCCAAAGCAGTTTTCAAACAAACTAAGAAGGTGTGTTTGATTTATTACTCTTTTGTCGAGTTTTGTCCGGTCAAGTAGCTTCTGTAGAGTGTGTACTTGAATTCAATTTCCAAAGACACGGCAGATCTCGAGTGTAGTTGGTCTCGGAAAATTGTCGAGACCTGGCGTAGTTTCTGTCGATGTAATGTAGGGCTTGTGTACGTCACTTCTCATTATTAAGTTAGCATCAGAGCTGAATGAGTGGATAAAAATGGGATGTAGTAGCGGACCCATGGCTCAGGGGTTCTTAAACTGTAGGTGATGCCACGTAAAATGTTTCAGCTGCCCTGGGAATATTTAATTCAATGAACTACAGCAATTAGAAAGTAGAATAGAGACGCTGGGGATGTGGATATACAGTAGAATGAGTCGTATTTCGTGGAAACAAAAACAGTCAAATACAGAGGTTCTAGAAACATTGAGAATGATAACAGAGATGATGAATGAAATTTAAAAAATAGGCAATATTTTGGCTACGTTAAAAGACATAACACTGTTATAAAAACCATATTGTAGGGTAAGGTTGAAGGCAAACGAGCAAGAAGTAGACAACGATACAAGTCGGAAGATAACATGAAGAGATGAACGAACAGCAGTCTGACAGAATGTACAGTCAGGGCGAGAGACAGACAGTGTTGGAGATCCATTGCAGCCAACCTTCATTGTGGAGACGGCACCTGATTGATTGATTAGAACTAAATGGACAGGAATCTGTGGCTTAGATGTTTACATTGATTGATTAGAATTACATGGAGGGGAATCCGTGGCTGAGAGGTTTACATTGTCCGTCTCAGGCCCATACGGCACCGGATTCGAACCCTGTAGGGCGTGGCTTTTTCTAAGGACCATTGGACTCTAATGATATCACAGACCCCCCTCCGCCTGACCTCTTGGGTAGTGATATAGGAAACATGGCCTTTTCGGATAAGGGAAAAAAAACAAGAGGTCCCATGTGCAAGTTTTGCACGTTAAAAATCCTACGGCAATTAATAATCGCAAAGATTATAGGCTGTCAAGCCACCGCCATGGTAAAATTGCTAAGGAAAATTAAATCTTACAACGAGTTGACAGAGCTAATTGCCTTGGATGGAATCTGTCTAGAGGGATTACACTTGACACAAACGCGTGCTGAAGTCGGGTACACTGAAGCTGCATAACTAGGAGCGATGCACTCGTCTCGAAAAAGGGATGAAGAAGAGAAGAAGAAGAAGAAGAAGAAGAAGAAGAAGAAGAAGAAGAAGAAGAAGAAGAAACTAAATAATATTAAAACCGCTTGGGATGTTTAAGTAAACTATCTTATAAATGGATAAAAATGTAAATATTAGGCTACAAATTCGTTTTTGTCTTCTAGCATCCCTGTCTGTATGTTTGTCTGTCTGTCTCCCTGCCGGCCTTTATGTCAGTCTGTCTGTCCCTGGCTGTCTTTCTCTCTGCCTTTCATTTAAATAGTTTATGTATGGGTATTCCTGTTTACAAAGAAAAACACAAGCAGACAAAACGTTATAAAACGATACAAGCACGAAACTCGATTCCAAAGTGTACAAAGGGCGAGCCCTAATCCCCATACGTAATCTGTTGATTGTATTCAGGCCCTGATGATATGGGCATAAATTTCCCCATCTGACAGAATCGATTCTGTCCACGCCCCTCTCTCAAGCGATGCCCAAGTAATGAGAGAAATGCCGATGCGTTGCGTGCAACTTTTTCATCATGTAATATTGACGTTTGATGACGAATTGCCTTTCGTTGAACTATTTATTGGCGCTTTTGATTCCTGATTGATTTCTCTTGTGTCGATAGTTGTTAATGTATATTGCTTATAAAGCTTACTTCTTATTTCCGTGCTTTTATTTTCTTATCTTTGTCGTCACTATTTATTTAAAAAAAAAAAAAAAAAAATTATAACGACACGCTTATAAAGAATTATTTTGTATGAGAATTAGGCAGAAAGAACAAGAAACAAATGAACATCGTAAATTGATTAGGAAAATTTGAGGCAGACAGTCAAGATTTTAGCACATATTATGGGTGGGATTTGGGGGAGGGGGGGGGGCATTAACTAGAAAACGTAAAACCTAGGAAATTTGGTAAGAAAATATCAAATGTAAGACAAATGGCGTAGCCACATGACAGAATCGGGGCAAGAACACGGACTTGATCCATATCTCTGATGATCTTGTGAGATGGTGTACCCTGACCTTCCACAAATATCGTCTTGGCACACGATGATGAAGTATCAGCATGTGCCGTATCAGCACATGCCATCTCCGCACCAAACATTTGCTGTACACAACCTCCAACCATTTCTTTATTTTGACTTGAGGGTGCTTTCAGTTCTGCTTTGTCGTGTCCATCTCTTGATCATATCGCCTCTTGCACGCTTCCATGCAACATGCCAGCTTTATCACAAAAATGCGTTTTCACGTTCTTTGTCCAACATATTTCACCTGTCGAACTTTGATCACTTTGGCTAATGTTTTCTACACTCCCAGCGTATCCACGTCTTATTTTTCTTGTTTTCCTGTCTTTATGCGAGATTTTTTTTTTTAGCATATCCTTTACAGGACTTAGCTGTCAACACCAGCATCTTTCAGCTGTATGTTGATCTCTTAGCAAGATTACGCTCAGTAGTTTGCCATTGCTTTCTGAGCGGCCGGCTCACATACCGATTCGAACCACTGCTGATTTGAACCGTCATCACGTTACCGACGAGAGTATACGAGATTACGGAGAAAAGTCATAACCTCTAAGCCAATACATTGTTTATATGGAGCCCGTCAGTGAATTGGCCAGATGCTCGCTTGCCGGCACAGGTGGTCAGGGTTCAATCCTTATCGGGGTGAATTCGAATTTGTAAAATGTACCTGGACTCCTAAATCAACCCATCTTAAATAGACACTGGGAATGTCCTGGGATGTAAAGGCAGGATTCTGACCCCATCAACCCAACGAGTGCCGATTGGTCTATACACATATACATCTAAAGGCCACATTACTGGATCGACAGTTGAACGGGACCGGCACCTCTATTTTCTTTCACGAGTGAGCGAGCCGCGAATGAATGTTTTAACTGGGAGCTGCGTGGTCTCGAGGTATGGTGTCCGCCTCGAGTGCTGGAGGTCCCGGGTTCAAGTCCCGATGATGACCGGGATTTTTTCACGTGGACTTCTAGTAAATAAATTCCCCCTGGTCTCTGGGTAGTGAGATCGGACGCCCGTGTGTATTGTTGCGCACGTAAAAAATCCCTTGGCAATTGGAAATCGAAAAAGAGTAGCCTAACAGTTACAAATCTACCCAAGTATTTTCAGGATCCTCGTCGGTGCTACGGAGTTCGTGCACTGAGCTGGGTTTCTCCAGACTCAGGTTTGAGTTAGGAATAGAACGGAGCACTTATGGGTTACACCCGTGTGCCGTGATGTTGATCCATCGACTAAACTAAACTAACTAATCTAGAGTGGTTTACGCTCAAATCTGTTATACTAAACTTAATGAGCCGATGTGGCTAATTGAATATTTTGAAATTACTGTCCTAATAGAAATTACTAATTAGGCCCACTAATTGAATAGGACGCCTGCCTGCCGGCCTGTGGTCGAATCCCTATTAAGGCAGCATAAAATAAATACATTTGAAATAGGCTCCCAGGTCGGCCTAGCCGAACATTGGTACTCTGAAATGTTCTGGGAAGTAAACGTGATCCGGTGGTATTGACCACTTGACCAGGCCAGTGCGTGTCACGAAAATTCTTGGAGATGTCGATCGATGACAGAATGTCGCGCCATACGTCTACAAGCAGCCGTCATTCTTTGATGTGTCGTCGATCGAAGAAGGACTGTTGCGCTATTCGTCTGCAGGCGGCAGCCATCCTTTGAAGTTGGAGACAAACTGTCCCGACGGAAGTAGGCAAGAGCTTATGTTGTGGGGAAAAGAATTCTCTAGATCACAAACCGGTAAGACTTTTTGAAGTACCGGAGACAATTTCCCAGATGAAAGGGACAGCCAGTCAGTTGTTTACATCGAGTTTGGAAAAGGAAAGAAAAAAAATAGCTTCTAGACGCCTAGTGTCTAGACAGTTTTGTGACGTCATTCAGACACAATATTAAAACCGTCTGGATAAACAATTTTGGCGGGAGTTGACCAAATGTTGTGAAGCAAGACGGACGTGTGTGATATTCCTAGTTTGATTCTGGAGAGAGACTACAGTGTCTATTGTTGATTTATATCGGCGGACATTCATCCAGTGTGTGATTTCGTAGTCGCAATCTCAAACCGGAATAACTATATGGTATTTAATTTAAATAGACCTAAATTAGATTATTCTTAGGAATCGAGTGTAGTAATGTGCGTTATGAGAACGTATTATAAGAGCGTCGGCAACAGTAGGCTGTCGCGTTGCTTAAACTAGCTTGTGTAAGATATCAGTGAGTTAAGGGCAATGTAGTGGGATGATATTTAGGGAGATTGAGGATGGTAGGGGGGGGGGGGGGATGGAGGAAATGTCAAATGGTAGGACCTTCCAGTAGGGTATCTATTGGGTTTCGGCCCTTTTCCTTTAGTCTTTCCTTGTCTTACCATGACTCAGACCGATAGGATGAGCTCCTCGGCCTTATGACAGAGTTTGGTTCTCTGTTATATATCTGAGTGCTGCCGTCGGCCTACACTCACCTAGTAGAGGTTGGAATCGGGTAGCTCTCACCAGGTGTGTTCTCTCTTCTACAGGTTCCACTATATTTTACAAGCTAGAAGAAAAGTCATGGCTCGAGCATTGAAGGCAGAGTTTACTAAGAGGCTTTTGCACTGGGCCCATAACCCAGAGGGTCTGCAGGAACCTGGCCTCTGCTGAGCGGGAAACGATGATTATATAAGTGTGTTTCCTAAGTGATAGTTTACATCACAGTCAAATAAAGACACTGAAAATACCACCAGTACCAGGAACACTAGTAGAGTTATAGATACCTGGAAAATTAACTTTGTGTGTTACAATTGGGGAATTCTTATGAGAAGTTAAACACTAACAGTTAGTTCCAAAGTGACAGTAAACATTTTTGGACTATACGAGAATTCTCTGAACACAGAACTTGTAGGGACATAGTAGTTACACTGTGTGTGTCAGATTGATGGTCAATATTGGACTATATCCACTATTGGTGACCAGGCATCAGGATTCTCCAAGAGCTACTGGAGGAAGTCGACACTTGGCCGGAGAGACACATCATTTGGGTGAGGTCTTCTGTCCTTGATATATGGTGCTGTTGTGTGGCCAGTACGATGAAGAAGACTTTGCTCCTGAGCTATTCGGTCTGATTCTACATACACACTAGATTATACGACAGACATTCTACACATACACGTTGCACATACCTGACACTTTTCTTTATTAAATTAATTTGTTGTTTTGTTAGAAGCCAGTGTTGTGTAGTATGTTTTGGAACAAAATGAGAAGGGGCATGGTCCAGTGGTAGGAGAGAGAGAGAGAGAGAGAGAGAGAGAGAGAGAGAGAGAGAGAGAGAGAGAGAGAGAGAGAGAGAGAGAGAGAGAGAGAGAGAGAGAGAGAGAGAGAATGATCCGAAGACTGACGGGGTGTTGTGGACAGAAAGCTAGGAGATCCTCAAGATAATGATATGGGGTTAAAAGAATGTGGGTGTTGATTCCCCTCACCCCAGGGACGACACTTATTACGACAGTGCGACTGGACTAACCGCAGAGACCGACCATATCTCATCTCATCTCATCATGTTCCTCTTGTACCTTGCGGTATCGAGGTGAAGTATAAACAGCGGGAGAGTGCCGCTTATGGGCTTCATGTATCGATATTCCCATGGACTCTGTTATTCCCTGCGTCCATCGTTTACGTGGTCGGCCTTTTCCTCTGCTTCCCTTTGGTCTGTACATGATTGCTTGTTGTGGTATACTGTTAGTTGGTAACCTACTTGCATGTCCAAACCATTTGACTTGCTGCCTTCTAATAAAATCTAGTGCAGCTATAACCCCCACTTTAGTCCTGATTTCTTCATTTCTGATCTTATCTCTTCTTGATACATTGAGTATTCTTCTCAGGAATCTCATTTCTGTTGTTGTGATGTTTCTTTTCTCTTTTTCTGTCATTGTCCAAGTTTGGCATTGGTAACATAGAGTTGGTAGGAAGATTGTGTTGTAAAGTGTTTTCTTAGTAGTTATTGATACACGCTTGTTCTTTAGTATTGGTGCCATTTGTCCAATGAATTGGTTTGCCTTATTGCATCTATTTTCGATCTCGTCTTCTGATTTGCCATTTGATGATATTATACTTCCTAGGTACTTGAAACTCTTTACTTGTTTCAATGGATGTTCGTTTAGGTGAATCGTTATTGCTTTTTCTTCTTTAGTTATAGTCAATACCTCTGTTTTACTTGTGCTAATTTTCATGTTATGTTCCCTACACATTTCATATAGACTATTCATGCGGTCTTGTAATTCAGCTTCAGATTTTGCTATTAGTGCTTATACCCACGATGTCTCGTGGAGTAGACAAAAATCTTTAGTTAGTAGTTAGTCGACAGATCATCCTCATTGCACATTGAACCATTCAGTCCATAAGTGTTCGGATCCCCTCCTCAGCAAATCCCGCAGCGTGTAGCGGCTCACAACACCAGTTATGTATTGGTTTATTACTCTTCTTTGGCTTCCTGCGTAGTGTTCTTGCTTGGCCACACCTCTTTTAACTTGTTGTCCTCTCGCAGCCTGATCGTGGTTGTAGATTGATTCCCAGTCCTCGGTTGGTTCTTGTAAACGACTTACTTCTCGTAGAGCATTCAGAATGTCTGCCTGGTCCATGGCTCGTCCGCCTTCCACAGAAGCCCTACCTGCAAGCCTGTCAGCCTACTCATTCTCCTGTACGCCCGCATGCCCTGGCACGAAGTTGAAACTAATCTTTGCCAGACGAGACCGTTCCAGAGACAGCAGCCACTCTCTTCGGACCCACCCCATCTCTATCCTCCTGTGCATACTCACTGAGTCACTAAGCACACAAGCCCGATTGAATAGTCTGTGTCTCGAGCCATGTTATTGCTTTACTTACTACCATGACTTTCATAGTCACCCTGCATGTGGTCAAAGCAAAAGCGCCGGACTCTTTCTTCACAGTTTTCCCTCCGGCCTGAGCCGTAAATGCCCAAGAACTTCTCACTCTTCGAACGACCGACCCATCCGTGTAATTGACAGCATCATCCTCTAAAGAATTCTCGAAGAACAGAGTCTGTACTTCCGCCTCCACAGCAGCTGGATTTTCTTGTCTGCATTTCCTGTCTAGTTTGATGCACACTGAAAAGGATGTACAGAACTCTGTTGAACACACCTGCTGAAGAATGTCTTCGGCTTGACCCATCCACGACTTTCCTCTTTTTAACCTGCAGCCCTTTACTTCTTAATCTGGCTATGCAGAGGATGTTGTGTGTTTGCGTTAACTCTGAGATAGGCACTTGCTTTTCAATTTTGAATTCTGCCCCTCATGATTGGAAAATCAAGAAGGTAGCGCATCGCGCTGCATGCTGTATCTCTTGTACATCCAAGAATGATGCGCATGGCTTCGTTCTGTATCTTTTCCATCCTTTCTATCTGCTTAGCAAACTACTGAGCGTAATCTTGCCAAGAAATCAACAATCAGCTAAAAGATATTGATGTTGACAGCGATGTCCTGTAAAGGATATGCAAACATCTATCTATCTATCTGCTTAAGGCTGAGAGTCAGGATCGCCATCGCATACTTCAGAACAGAAAGGACCAGCCCATCGTAAAGAAGACATACATGGCGCTGTTCACAGTGTGTCGCCACCATCACCCGCATCGCAGCCAAACCCCTCTTGGCCTTTGCTATCACATGGTCTATGTGCTCAGTATAAGCTAGGTTTCGATCAAATCGTATCCCCGTTCTTTGCACCGTCTCTGAACCAAGATTTACAGTTGGCGTTGGGGTGTTGACAATATGGTTATTTAAAGAGAACCATGTCACTGTTGCCTCTGTTGGGTTGACCATTGCCCCAGCTTCAACACACGAAGTGCTTATACGGTTGACTTCGGTTTGTAGTTCTACAGCGACCTGATCTCTGTCCTTACCCTGTCGATACACTAAAACATCGTCTGCATACGACAATGTCCTCCCTGGTCCTATGATTTGCTCGCTGGTGATTCTCACAGTGTAGGCGTTGAACACCACAGGAAATAATGGTAATCCCTGTGGTAGGGCAGGATATATTGTTGTTGGTTCTGAAGTCCGACTGCCACATCTAAAGATTACTTTTCGTTGGAAGATGACAGCAGCGATCCAGCTAAAGAGGAAAGGACTTATCTTGAGTTCAAAAATCTGAAGCATTAAGAAATTCACTGGTACTCTGTTTTACGCGTCCTCAAGATCAATCGCTGCAGCAAAGGTTTCAATGCCTGAGTGGAAATCTTCATAGACATCATGGGCAAACACTGCTGCATTGGTCCAGGTTTCTCAGTTTGGACGGTACCCTCCAAGGGTAGGTGGGAAAACACTTTGCCTCTCCAGCTGGCTTGATATTTTTCTGGCAATTAACCTCTCCAGCAGCTTGCCTGTTGTATTCTGCATGGTCATTACTCGATATCCCTGAATATTTGTGTGGTCTTTGCCAGGCTTCGGCAAGGGAATCAAATAGATGTGTAACCACTCCTCCTTGATGCTAGCGCTCCCTATACTAGTTGTACATGTCTGCTAGTTTCTCTAGTTCGTTGTAAGTACACATATTGATGTAGTCATATCTTATGCCATCTGGCCCTGGAGCGCTGTTTTTTGATCGTCGAAGCAGAGCCTTGATTTCTTTCACTGTCACTGTGTCTTCATCCGAAATGTTCTGGGCCTTGCACCTATCTGAGGTAACCTCCTTGGCAAGATTTTGGCCTCTCATGTCTGTCTGGTTGTTCTGCTCTAGATAGCTTTCGAAGAGGGCTTTTCCCTTGTTCTCGTCAGTCCTTTGCCAGATGAGGTCAGCACCTTGGAATTCAGGAATACTCTTATTCTTGACTACCCTACTCATGCTTTTATGTAGTCGCCAGAACAATTTCACTGACTTGTCGTGCTTACTCTTTGATATACCTCTGCCCATTAACCAGTTGTTGTGTGTGTGTGTGTGTGTGTGTGTGTGTGTGTGTGTGTGTGTGTGTGTTATTTTATTTATTTATTTATTTGCCGCTGCCTGCCCGGGGTTTAAGCAGCTTTCTCCGTTAATCCGAATAATCTCGTGGTCGACGTGAGCGGACGAGAATTAGAAATGGTTCAAGTCACGCTAGTGACTTATGAGAGTATGCAGCCGGTCGCTCAGAAAGTCGTGGCGTGCTGATGAGCGTAATCTAGCATAGGAATCAACATACAGCTGAAAGATGCTGGTGTTGACCGCAATATCCTGAAAACAGGATGGAAAAGCGGGGGAAAAAAATTATTTATTTATTTATTTTGAAATAGCTTACTTTTGTGTGCATCCCTCTTTCTATGTGCATGGGCAACTCTGTTCTTCTTGGCGATTTGCCATTTCCTTACAACACTACGCTTATCCACCCAGGCCTTTTCCACCTCAAAATTCCACCAAGGTGGCTGCTCTCAGCTTTTTATTTCCTGCCATGAAGTTTTCTGCGCTTTTCGCTCTTTATTGTACTCACCACATTTTGCCCTATACTGTCATACTGGAAAGTCTTGGCCGTTGACTTGTGCTGCCTGGTTCTGCCTTTCTGCGCCAATATGCTGCAAGGTGGTTGTAACTGTCGTGGTACCCTAGGAGGATACCCCATCTACACACTGTAGTGAGTGAAGGAGAAACCAGCTTCAGATCAATAACACTGTCCTCATCACCTGGACGACTTGCTGTCCTGGTGACACAGCCACTGTTGATACAAACCAGGTCAATGGTTTCAAGTACGGTCTCGAGCTCCTCCCCCTATGTGTTGGAGGAGATGTTTCCCCACGATCCGTCTTTAGCGTTGAAATCGCCACAGAAAGTAACATTTTTCCCGTGACCGAATATGTCACTTAAGCACTGCCACTTCTGGGAATCCACACTCGCGTTGCGGGCATAAACATTAACCAACACGAATGGTAGACCGGATTTAACTCTAACCGCCTGTATTTGTATGTCGTCATTGTCCCAACTGGACATGTCTAGCTCTGAAGCCACCATACTGTCGCGAATGAGAAAAATCTTTAGTAAAGTTTTAATGTACACACTTGTGTCAAAGGTGAATGTGTGTGAAATCTTGTCTTTGTGTGTGTGTGTGTGTGTGTGTGTGTGTGTGTGTGAGAGAGAGAGAGAGAGAGAGAGAGAGAGAGAGAGAGAGAGAGAGAGAGAGAGAGAGAGAGAGAGAGAGAGAGAGAAATCTGGTCTTTATGGCGTGTTGTGTGTATGCATGTGAAAGTTGGTCTTTGTGTGTGGGTGTGTGTGAAACCTGAAACTTAGTCTAGGAGTGTGTTGTGTGTTGTGTGTGTGTGTGTGAGAGAGAGAGAGAGAGAAACCTTGGTCCATTTTTGTGTTGTGTTTGTGTGAAACCTGGTCTCTGCGTTATGTGTGTTAGTGTGTGTCTGTGTGTGTGTGAAATCGTATTTCTCTGTGTGTATGTGTGTGTGTGTGTGTGTGTGTGTGTGTGTGTGTGTGTGTGTGTGTGTGTTTAGAGTGCAAAACACATTTATAGGAAATAGCATAATCACTTTTGACAATTTTCACGGTTTCAAAGTAAACATATCCGAGAGAACTAAATGTAAATATTGGAGTTCGTCAGTTGTGATTGTGTGGTTGTGTGATGGCTTGTATATGTGCGTGAGTTCGCGTGCATTTGCATGCGTGTGCGAGTGTGTCTGTCGATGTGTACATGATTGTGTATGTGTGTATGAAGTGCACGTGCTTTCTTTTCCCGGTTGGCTGGCTTACAACCCTGAAGCAGTCCACAGACGTGCTACTGCTACTACTAGTTGCTAAGTCTAGGGAGTGCACTGGACCGATGTTTGCGTGTGGATGAGCTTTCCCTGTTACCAGTGTCCCTCGTCATCAGGCCAACCCACTCGGACTTCTCAGATACCTGTAATTTACGTTCCATAGTCAAGGATGAATATTTTAGTTCCTTCTTCCTCTTTTGCGTTCATCCGGAGACTTTTTTTCGGACGTGATTGCGTTGTGCCTGTTTACAGCAGAGCTGCGTTCTTGCGCTGTTAGGCCGACACATCCTAATTCTGCGGGCATTTGTTGACCGAGTTACCCTTCCTGGGACATTTTAGTTTAACTGAACAGGTGTGGGGGTTGAGCCATACTGACCTGTGTGAGTGAGTGATGTGTGTGTGTGTGTGTGTGTGTGTGTGTGTGTGAAAGTTGGTCTCCGTGAGTGTTTTGTATGTGTATGTCTTGTTTGCGATTTTGTGTGTTGTTTGTATGTGTGTGTTTGTGTCTGTGTGTCCGCATGTGTGTACAGTTAGAGTGCACAAATAATTGTAAAAAAAAACAAAAAACAATTTGCAATAATCAGCTGCGTTTATTTCTCATTAACTGCGTATAGATGCGCGAGCACACAGATACATGGCATACGCACACATACAAAACCATAAATATAACGGCCTTCAGAAACACATACACCATCCCATCTGTCAACATTCCAATATTTACACTAATTTCTTTCAGGTATTTTTGTGTTTAAACCTGTAAGCTTGTCATATGTGATCATGCCAGTCTGTCATAGCTCTCCTAAAGAAATCACGTGGAAAAGATTGTGAGAACATCTCACAATTAGTTTAACTGATTCGGTGCAAAACAAAAAGTTGGTCTGGACCAAACATGGCACACAGTCAAATGAATAAATATTATAATATTAATTTCCATTCATTGGATTTGCAATAGCAAAAGATACCAGGAAACAAAATAAAAAATCACGATGATCATAGTATGGCAATATATCATGGCATGAAGGAACTCCAGTATCTGAAATGACAGTCAGCACAAGAGACAGAAGACTGTGGACAGACATAAGCACCAACACCACACGGCATGGAATATAAGAAAAATATAAGAAATTATTGGATCCAGTTTTTGATGGATGTGGTGAGTAGAGCAAGTATGATAGAGTGTGTGCATGTGTGTATGTGCATGTGTTTGTGTGGACCGGGAGTGTCTCTCACCCCAAATATCCAATAACAACCTCATCCCACCCACGCCGTCCCCCACCGTCCACCCACCCGCCGTCCTCCACAGTCCGCCCACCCGACTTCCCCCGCCGTGCTAAGATAAGTGAATTCATTTTGTCTCAGACCGAGCTGCTATCGAGCTGCAAGTCAGACGAGTAGTTGGTCAATTTCAAAAGATCAAAAAGCACCCTAAAAGCCGTTACAAGAGTGAAATTTCAACCATCAATCACTCTCACACAGACACATATACGCGAGTTGGTGTGGGCCTGGAGGTGCGAATGTGATTGTGTTTTTATTTATGGGCATCATAATCATCTTGTGCCATGTCGGGCGACAAAATCAGCCATGTAATGTTAAGACGATCTCTTGAAGTGATTGACCTTGTGCTTTTTCCGTATGTTTATTTGTGAGTTTTTGTGTAGTGTGTGTATTATATGTGTGAGATTTGCTTGTGGCGTCGTTGTGATAGGGTAGTGTATGGTCGGGTTTTGGTGTGAATATTTGGTTTGATATGTTGTAATGAATGATTGTTTATATGTGTGATTATTTGGTTTGATATGTGTGGTGCATAATAGTTTATGCGTGTGAATATTTGGTTTGATATGTGTGGTGTATAATATTTTAAACGTGTGAATATTTGGTTTGATATGTGTGGTGTATAATATTTTAAACGTGTGAATATTTGGTTTGATATGTGTGGTGTATAATATTTTATACGTGTGAATATTTGGTAATATGTGTGGTGTATAAACAGTTTATAATTGTTTATATTTGGTTTGTGATGGGGTAGTATACAGCAGGGCTTAGATGTGGATATTTGTTTTGATAATGTTGCAGTGCTTTATAATTTATATATGTGGATATTTGATTTGATATGTTGTAGGCTTCATAATTTATATATGTGGATATTTGGTTTGATATGTTGTAGTGCTTTATAATTTATATATGTGGATATTTGATTTGATATGTTGTAGGCTTCATAATTTATATATGTGGAAATTTGGTTTGATATGTTGTAGTGCTTTATAATTTATACATGTAAATATTTGGTTTGATATGTTGTAGTGTATGATGGTTTGAATGTGTGGAAATTGGTTTGTGACTTATTAGTCTATGACAGTGTATATGTGTGCATATTTGGTTCGGCTTGAATCACAACACCTTCAAATACCGCCGTAGTTTCTCCAGACTAACAAACGTACTACTGTACTACAATCAAATAGTTACTTTACACACAACATATGTCGTGCAGAGAGACTAAAGACTAGTCAACACTTCAGGAGTGTATGACATTGTTTGTAAGAGGAAGAAACTGCCCGTTTGAAGATATTTCTTATTATTGGAACATTGTCCCGATGAGTTTTATGTTATCGTTTGGGACATGCAGAAAAGTACACCGGAAATGACGTGTTCACACAGCATGACATATATTAGCTGCCATTTTACCTCTTACCAAAATTCGAACCTGCACGTCTATTACTACACAGCCTGTGGTATTATTGACAGATGCAAAATCAGTACTTGAGGCGCTCCTGTCTGGGAAATTGCCAGTACTACGGACACTACTTTATGAACTTGGTAGCCAGTATAAGGTGTACATCATCTCACTGTGGAGTATCTGGAAACGGGAGAGCTGATCGATTAGCTAAGGAAGTAGCAATGGAAGAACAATCGTTCATTTCCACGAAAAGAAAAGAATCATCAAATCAGCTCCTCCGAAGTCGGAGAGTGTCTGCCTGTACGGCGAGGAACCACCAGTCTGCACACCAATAAGCCAGACATGGGACAACGGATACTCACGCAAAACTCAGGTCCTGTATGACATCACACTGATGTTGGACACCAGGATGCCTTCATCCGACATACAGGACTTCGCGTTGGAGCTCAAGCCAACGAACACAAGCAAGCAAGCAAGCAGCATCAAATCAGCCAGAAAGCCACCAACACCAGCTCAAAATGACTACCATCTCATGGACATACCATAACAAATCATTATTCTGCCCCTCAGAACAGGACACAATAGATTACGCAACCACATGTGTACAACATTCAAGATTGGTGAATCAGCCATGTGCACATGTGGATTGGCTCTGCAGACAGCAGATCATATTCACCAAGATTACCCAAAATACGACCTATCAAGGCAATCCTTCTGACCTAGAAAAACAACACTGGAAGATAAACTCTAGGACCACTGATTGTACTAAATAAAATAAAAAATACAGTGAAATTCATACAAGACACAACATTGCAGATATAGACACATTTCAAGCGAACGAAAGAAGAAGAGAAGTAGAAACCTGTGAGGCTGGCCATGATAGGAATTTTCTGGTGGATCATATTTAGCATGAATAATCCAGAATAATCCAGAAACATAACATGATATAATCTGTGGAACAACGTGTACAAGTGTCGACATGTCGGCATGGTGATTATAATTTCAATGCAGAGTGGATGTCACTGGAATGAGGACACAGACAGACAGGCAGGCAGACAGACAGACAGACAGACAAACAGACAGACAGGCAGACAGACAGGCAGACCGGCAGGCAGGCAGGCAGGCAGAAACATGGCGAAAGACTAAACAAATTACTAGTTAATCTAAATACATTCACTAATTGGTGGCTGATTCCCACAATGGTGGGAATAAACTGTTATGACAGAATCACTGATGTGGAGCTCATGGGGATAACTAAACAAATACCAGTAACACAATTATCATCATCATCATGTGTCATGCTGATAAGCGTGGGCGGTAATGTTTCGCCATCTCACACGATCTCCAGAGTCGTAGATCAGCTCTGTTTTCTTGTCTCGACCATCCCATTTGGTCAAGCTATCCAGAAATTTACTTCTCTGCCTTCCCCTATTTCTTTTCTTCCTCAATCGTGCCAGTTGTGACCAACTTCTCTGGTTTATTTCTTCTCATAGCGTGCCCAAAATTGTTGACTGTCTGCATCTAATTTTTCTAATCAGTTTACAGTATTCATTTGTTTCTTGTAGAACTTGCTTATTGGTTTTTCTGTCTGTCCATGGTATTCTTTGCACTTTCCTCAGACATGAAATTTCCACTGTCATCAGATGTTTTTCAGGTTGTCTGCTTATTATTCACGCTTCACATCCCAACAACAGTACAGGTTCTACAGACGAGGAAAAGACACTGCCACTAGACGGGACACACATTGGGAAAACCTGGGAATAGTATAATTAGTCACCCTCTTGTCTGGAACCCACAGGGCGATAGAAATAGCGGGAGACCAACAAACAAACGAAGAAGAGAGTTACAGCCAAATATAATAAAACCAGGAGAACAGTGACGAGCAGCAAGAGGCAGCAAACAATAGGAAGGATTGAATAGGTGGGTTGAGGATTTAACTCCCACTGGGGGATAAAAGGCAAAAAAAAAGAAGAAGAAAAAAAGAGGAAGAAGAAGATAAAACAAACATATGACACTCACCCGTCTTCTGTTTTCTTCTGGCAGTCCATACCTGACGCCCACAGCATGAACAGAGCCGTCAATAGCGTTAGTCTCCTCGACACTTGTAAACAATCCATTGTTAGACGTGTAAATCGGCTTTGGATACCTCACAATTTGCACACCAGTTTACTAGTACATAGAAAAACAACCGTCTGTTGACCGTCAATGGAATAGAAATTGCAGTTTGGCTCACTGAAAGTCCACGCAATCTAGTGAGTCAATTCCATTGAATTCACTATGTAAATTTCACATCTAAAACTGTTTTAATTTTTGTCATTAATTTCGTTAGCATCTTTCTTTCATAAATAGGAAATAATGTATACAATTAATTGATTCCGCTTTTCAATTAATTTTGCGGCACAAAAAATTCTTGTATTTCAATCTGAAATAAAAGAAATGAACGATTTGCTTGCTCATTGGGGTTTCGAGGTGTCAAAATAACAGTTATTGCCATTTTGAAATGAATAATAAACAGGCTTTATCTCCCTTGTATTTTATGGAATATTCCCTGAATATTAAGATTATCTGCCTCCGCACGTAGCAACCTGTTAGTACAATACCGCTCTCACCACGGACACGCATGATATTATCGTGTTGACATTACATACACGGTTCTAGTGGTGGCGTCAATAGACAGACATCCAGGTTGGCAGGTTGGTAAGGCAGGTACACTGACATATGGATGGACAGACTGGCGCGTGCTTGGAGAGATCGAAGGATTGACAGATAGACAGATCTTGCATGAACAGACAGACAAAATGATGGACAGACCCATAGCCAGACACAAAGAACAATATCTTGACAGATGGATAGACAGACTGGTAGACAGATGGTTTGATAGGTGGACTTTTAAACAGATGGATGAACAGACAGACATAGAGATAGAGAGACATAATTATCGTCAACAAGCAAGCCTGGCAAACAGACTGACAGACAGGCACTTATGCAGGAAAACAGACAGGTAAGCAGGCATATAGACAGACTGGGCAGGCGGACTAAATATACAGGCGGGTAAATAGAAAGACATACCGACAGGCTACGTAGACAGACAGACAGACAGACTAGATAGATAAATAAGTAATCAAGCAGACATACCGACAAACATAATAGATAGACAGACAAGAAAGCTTACAAATAGATCGTTAGATTCACAAACAGGCACATCACAGACCGATAGACCGACCATCAGATAAACAGACAGACAGACGGACGGGTAGAAACGCATGCGGACAGTCTAAAATAGGCAGACAAATTGATAAACAAACAGACAATCAAATTAACAGACAAACAAATAGGCAGACAATAAAAAAAAAAACAGATTCGTTTGTCTCTCCCACACCAAAGGAAGTGATTCATAGAACGGCGTCCTTGAACGCATGAACTTCACCGCGAATGTTTCGTGTATTTAAGAGTAAGACAAAACCGACATTCTTCGTCTCTTTCTGTCCCTTGCCCCCAAATTGAGGATTAGTCCTGAACCAACTCAAACACCTCTCTATTATCTTTTACCATATACTGCAACTCCTTCCATATCCTCCGCGTATTATTCATCTATATCTATAGTTGTTTTCCCGGGTCTATTTATGTCTTCCTCTACTTCATAGCCCATTTATGATGGTGGGTTTAAGTGCCAAACAATGGGTATCAATCCCCATTCTAGACGGGATTTTGTCCACCCAAGACGGGATTCTGCCCACCTTAGGCAGGATTCTACCCACCCCAGACAGGATTCTGCCCGCCCTAGACGGGCTTCTACCCACCCCAGACAGGATTCTGCCCGCCCTAGACAGGATTCTACCCACCCCAGACAGGATTCTGCCCGCCCTAGACGGGCTTCTACCCACCCCAGACAGGATTTTGCCCACCCTAGACGGGCTTCTACCCACCCCAGACAGGATTTTGCCCACCCTAGACGGGCTTCTACCCACCCCAGACAGGATTCTGCCCGCCCTAGATAGGATTCTACCCACCCCAGACAGGATTCTGCCCGCCCTAGACGGGCTTCTACCCACCCCAGACAGGATTCTGCCCGCCCTAGACGGGCTTCTACCCACCCCAGACAGGATTCTGCCCGCCCTAGACGGGCTTCTACCCACCCCAGACAGGATTCTGCCCGCCCTAGACGGGCTTCTACCCACCGTAGACAGGATTTGGCCCACCCTGGACAGGATTCTGCACACCAAAGACGGGATTCTGCCCACCCTATACGGGATTCTGCCCGCCTTAAACGGGATTCTGTCCACCCTAGACATGATTCTGGCCATGGTGGTGAAGTGGTAACGCCGCCAGCCTCGCTCTCCGAAGGTTGTGAGTTCGATTCCGAATTACTAAGGTCGGTTTCTTGGAGACTCCTGGGGGGTCGTCGTTGGAGCTTCGTGTTGTACGCAACTGCATGCACGCACGAACGCATGCTCACACACACAAACACACACACACACACCACCACCACACGCACGCACGTACGCACACTCGCACACACACACACACACCATGGAGAAAACGACATTCTTTGGTCATGTGATGAGAAGAGAGGCATTGGAATACACGGTGAAGACTGGACAGATCAATAGGAGAAGAGGGAGAGGCAAAACGAGAGAAATGATGCTGGATGGACTGAGACGGTGGTATGGAGGAATATCATCAGTACAATTGGTCCATAAGAAGGAACAAGTGTGATGGTAGGTCTTACTGCATCATTCACATCCTTCAACTAGTATCATATGTTTCCTCGTGTATTTCCACGTCCATATATTAGTTCGGAGATCAGCGTGGCAGAATGGTTAAAAGCGTTCGTTCTTAAATATCCGGTGAGCTGATGCCAAGGTAGCGAGCGAATTCAACCCCAACACAGGTCAGTTGGACTGAAATGTTGACTTTTCGTCCTTGACTTGGGGACGTAAATTATATGCACCTCAGAAGTCGGAATGGGTTCGTCAGAAGACGATGGACGCTGGTAAAATGATTTTTTTGTTTTAATTGAGTGTTAAACCTTCTGTATTTGTATTGTTAGTATTTTAACAGGCGTGCTGCGTGTATGGCATTTGTGTAGGTCTGTTTAACAGGGTGTTTGTGTGTCGAATCGGTGTGCAATGCGTTTCAACATTAAGTTACAAAGTATATTTACATAGCATGCATAAAATATGAACAAAAAAAATTTAACTTAAGAATGTCCTTCCACACACCATGTGTTCTCTTTCACACCCACAACATTGAATGAAATGTTGGTGTGGTTGTCGGTTGCCCATGAAGCAAAACAAACCGCTGGAAAACCTGATGTTGACTCACGGGGCCAACTCTTGTACTACCTTTCTGTTTTTTAAAATTTTACGCTGTTAACATGACTAATAAGGAAAGCTAATCCACACGCAAAAATCTGTTCAGTGCACCAGAAGAAGTAGCGGGTGTGTGGACTGCTTGAGTACAAAGTGAGCGAACGTTAAACAAAAACCACACATTATTTCTAGCCATGCATTTTCTCTTAAAACTAATAATTCTATCTTATTTTCTAAATGTACCTCCCATCTTTAGATTATTCCCTTGTTCATGTGGAGGAAATTTCGGTAAAGTTATAAAATACCTGTTTATTCCAAAGGATTTAGCTTAAAACATAAAATGTTTACTACATGTCTCTCCCTTTCTTCCTAAAATTGTCTCCCTTTATTGCAAATTTACCCTTGTAGTTAACAGAGTTAAAATTGTTGTAACATGGCTAGTGCTTTTACTCTCCTGCGCTTAAACAACGAATAGGCTATTATTTTCAATTCTCGGGTCGTTTATATTCACTGCCCTGCTATATCTGCCTTGCATCGACGTCACTTCTATGGCTACCTTGGCAACGCACGTGCCCATTGTAGGATGTTTAGTATCTCTTCGTCTACCACTTACAGCCTATCATAATATCTGGAAAATTCCTGTCCAAACTGATTTAGCTGGCACGTGTAATTACACTACTACATGCAGGAACATGAGATATGCCCTCGCTTAACTGGCTCGTGTTTTTATGTTTTATAGCGGGTGTTGTGAGAGCGTCAGTCTATTGTGTGAGCATATAAGCGTTGTTGTGAGAGCGTTAGTCTATTGTGTGAGCATATAAGCGTTGTTGTGAGAGCGTCAGTATATTTTGTGAGCATATAAGCGTTGTTGTGGGAGCATCAATCTATTGAGTGAGTATAATCTGGGTCGTTGCGAGAGAGACAGTCTATTATGTAAGCATATAAGAGTTGTTGTGAGAGCGTCAGTCTATTGAGTGAGTATAATCTGCGTCGTTGCTAGAGAGACAGTCTATTGCGTGAGTATAATCTGCGTTGTTGTGAGTGCCAATCTATTGTGTGAGTATAATCAGCGTTGTTGCGAGAGTGTCCGTCTATTGTGTGAGCATATAAGCGTTGTTGTGAGAGCGTCAGTCTATTGTGTGAGCATATAAGCGTTGTTGTGAGAGCGTCAGTCTATTGTGTGAGCATATAAGCGTTGTTGTGAGAGCGTCAGTCTATTGTGTGAGCATATAAGCGTTGTTGTGAGAGCGTCGATCTATTGAGTGAGTATAATCTGGGTCGTTGCGAGAGAGACAGTCTATTATGTAAGCATATAAGCGTTGTTGTGAGAGCGTCGATCTATTGAGTGAGTTTAATCTGCGTCGTTGCGAGAGAGACAGTCTATTGCGTGAGTATAATCTGCGTTGTTGTGAGTGTCAGTCTATTGTGTGAGTATAATCAGCGTTGTTGCGAGTGTCCATCTATTGTGTGAGCATATAAGCGTTGTTGTGAGAGCGTCAATCTATTGTGTGATCATATAAGCGTTGTTGTGAGAACGTTAGTCTATTGTGTGAGCATATAAGCGTTTTTGTGAGAGCGTCAGTCTATTGTGTGAGCATATAAGCGTTGTTGTGAGAGCATCAATCTATTTTGTTAGTATAATCTGTGTTGTTTCAAGAGAGCCAATCTATTGTGTGAGTATAATAGCGTTGTTGTGAGAGTCGATCTATTGTGTGAGTATAATCTGTGTTGTTGCGAGAGAGTCAATCTATTTTGTGAGTAAAATCAGCATTATTGCTAGAGCGCCAGTCTATTGTGTAAGTATAATCTGCGTTATTGTGAGAGTCAGTCTATTGTGTGAGTATAATCTTCGTTGTTGCGAGAGAGTCAATCTATTGTGTGAGTATAATTAGCGTTTCTGTGCGAATCAGACTATTGTGTGAATATAATCAGCGTTGTTATGGGAGCGTCAGTCTATTGTGTGAGTATAACCAGCGCTATTGTGAGAGAGCCAATCTATTGTGTGAGTATAATCAGCGCTATTGTGAGAGAGCCAATCTATTGTGTGAGTATAATCAGCGTTGTTGTGAGAGAGTCAATCTATTGTATAAGTATAATCAGCGTTGTTGTGAGAGAGTCAACCTATTGTGTGAGCATTATCTGTGTTGTTGTGAGAGTCAGTCTATTGTGTGAGTATATTCTGCGTTCTTGTGAGAGTCAGTCTATTGTGTGAGTATAATCAGCGTTCTTGTGAGAGTCAGTCTATTGTGTGAGTATAATCTGTGTTGTTGTGAGAGAGTCAGTCTATTGTGTAAGAATAATCATCGTCGTTGTAATAGTCAATCTATTGTGTGAGTATAATCAGCTTTGTTGAGAGAGTTAATCTATTGTGTGAGTATAGTCAGTGTCGTCGTGGGAGCGTCAGTCTATCGTATGAGTATAATCAGCTTTCTTATGAGAGTCAATCTATTGTGTGAGTATAATCAGCGTTGTTGCATGATTAATGCAACGTCTACAAGACCGGCTTACTACAGCAGTAGGCCAAACATTCTGTGCTGCAACTTCAGTCATTAGATACAGAACCACACTGATTCCCACACAAGCAGTAAAAGAGCCTGTTCCTCTGTACGCCAAAAACAATTGTATTTGCCAATTCACATGTAGATGCCAGGCTTTCTACATTGGCAGAACAGAGCGACAGCTGAGCAAAAGTGTGTCAGAACACATACCTCAATGGGTCGACAAGACAAGACACACAGGCGATGCGAGCCTAGTGGGGCCGAGACACCGAAAGCTCCCCGCGTCTCCAATTGCTTGGTACATTCTCGAAAGCGGCCATGTGATTGACAGAGACATTGCCTTTCGCGTGTTGTTTAACACACAAAATACTCGCTTGTTAAAGTTTGCATAAGCAATAATGATCAATCAACGCAATCCAGATTTGTGCAAACAGAAAGACATGTTAGTTAGTTTAAAATTACCGTGTAAGACAATTGACATTACTGTGCGAACATGTGTATATTTCAGCTTGAAGGATTTATCTAGTTAATTTACTTTATGTTGTGTGAATTCTGCAGTATGTACCTGACGAGATGCAGCGAAATATGCCAGGCAATAAATCGTGCAATCTATTGTTTGTGTCTTCGTTATTCAAACATCATAATCATCATCAACAACAATAGCAACAACATCATAATCAACAACAACAGCAACAACATCATAATCATCACCAACAACAGCAACAACATCATAATCATCACCAACAACAGCAACAACATCATAATCATAACCAACAACAGCACCAACATCATAATCAACAACAGCAACAACATCATAATCATCAACAACAACAGCAACAATAATAGTAACAACAGCAACAACATCATAATCGTCACCAACAACAGCAACAACATCATAATCATCAACAACAACAGCAACAACATCATAATCGTCAACAACAACAGCAACAACATCATAATCATCAACAACAACAGCAACAACATCATAATCATCAACAACCACAGCAACAACATCATAATCGTCACCAACAACAACAGCAACAATAATAGTAACAACAGCAACAACATCATAATCGTCACCAACAACAGCAACAACATCATAATCATCAACAACAACAGAAACAACATTATAATTAGCAACAACAACATAATCATCATCAACTACAGCAACAACATCATAATCATCATCAACAACAACAGCAACAATAATAGTAACAACAACAACAACAAACAGAAAATCGCGACCAAATCAGGTCGGATGAAGAGCCATTAGCACCACAAGCTTCACCAGAAGGCTACACAAGTAAGATTAATGCGCGAAGATAGATAGGACAGAATGGGAAGATACGGCACTGTCTAGTGTCGTGATGTTTCGCTGATTCAGTGAGATTTATAGCTTACTAGCTGACCCGGCCCGGCTTCGCCCAGACCCTGGTGGGGAGCATCTCATTTAATTCATATAAGTAGTCATATAAGTTCTCGTTCCCGTTACCGACAATCTGTCTGTCTGTCTGTCTATCTGACCCGGCCCGGCTTCGCCCAGACCCTGATGGGGAGCATCTCATTTAATTCATATCAGTAGTCATATAAGTTCCCGTTCCCGACTATCTATCTGTCTGTCTGTCTGACCCGGCCCGGCATCGCCCAACTCCTGGTGGGGAGCATCTCATTTAATTCATGTAAGTAGTCATATAAGTTCCCGTTTCCGACTGTCTGTCTGTCTGTCTGTCTGTCTGTCTGTCTGTCTGTCTGTCTGTCTGTCTGTCTATATATCTATCTGTCTGTCTGTCTGACCCGGCCCAGCCCATGGTGGAGAGCATCTCATTTAAATCATATAAGTAGTCATATAAGATCCCGTTCCCTACTATCTGTCTGTCTGTCTGTCTTGGGTAAATGGAGGAGGGAGGAGGAAGAGGGAGGTAGAGGAGGGAGGAATAGGGAGGAATAGGAGGGAGGAGGAGGGATTAGGAAGAGGAGGGAGGAGTAGGGTGGAGGAGGAGGGGGAGGAGGAAGAGGAGAAGGAGGGAGGAGGAGAACGCAGGGGAGGAGGAGGAGAGGGAGGAAGGGGGAGGAGGAGGGGGGAGAAGGAGAGATAGGGGAGGGAGGAGGCGGGGGGAGCAGGAAGGGAGGAAGAGGGAAAGGAGGAGGGAGGCGGGAGGAGAGGGGGGAGGAGGGAGAAGGAGGGAGGAGGAGAACGCAGGAGGGGGGAGGAGGAGGAGGAAAGGGAGGAGGAGGGAAGAGGAGGAGAGAGTGGGAGGAGGCGGGGGAGAAGGAAGAGGGAGGAAGAGGGAGAAGGGGGGGGAGGAAAAGGGAGGGAAGAGGATGAGGAGAAGGGGAGGAGGAGAAGGAGGGAAGAGGATGAGGGGGAGGAGGAGGAAGAGGGAGGCGGAGGAATGTAAGGGAGGAGGTAGGGAGGAGGAGGAGGAGGAAGGAGGAGAAGGGAGAGGAGGAGGAGGGATGAGGGGGAGGAATGTGAAGGGAGGAGGGGGAGGAGGAAGGTTAGGGAGGGGGGAGGAGGGAGGGAGAATGAGGAGGAGGGATGAGGAGGAGAGGGAGGAGGAGGAAGGAGGAGGGGGGGGAGGAGGGGGAAGAAGGAGGAGGGAGGAAAAGGGTTTAGGGAAGGAGGGGGAGGAGAAGGGAGGAGGGGAAGGAGGAGGGCAAAGGATAAAAGGTAGAAAGGGCAGGAGGGGGGGGGGGGGAGGAAAGGGGAAGAGGAGGAGGAAGAGATTGGAGGGGGGAGAGGAGGGAGGAAGAATAGCGGAGGGGAAGGAAGGGGGGAGGGGAGGAGGAGTAGGGGGAATATGGGGGAGGAGGAGGGGGAAGAGGGAGGTTTAAGAGGAGGGGGGGAGGAGGAGATGAAAAGGGATGAGGGGGGGAGGGGAAGGGGAGGAGGAGGGGTTAAGGAGGAGGAAAAGGAGGAATAGGGAGGGGGGGGGAGGAGGGAGAAGGGGGAGGAGGAAGGAGGGGGGGAAAACGCAGGTTGGGAGGGGAGGATGAGGGGGGTAAGAGGGGGGGAAGAGAGAGGGGGTGGGGGGAGGAAAGGGTAAAGGAGGAAGGGGGGGAAGAAAGAGGGATTGGGGGAAAGGAGAGGAGGGAGGAAAAAAGGGAGGAAAAGGGAGGAGGGGGGGGAAAAAGTGGGAGGGAGGGGATAAGGGAGGGGAGAGGGAGGAAAGGGAAAAGGGAGGGGAGAAGGGGGAAGGGGGGGGGGGGAAAGGGTGGAGGGAGGAGAGGAGGGAGGAGGATAGAGGGAAAAGTAAAAGGGGAAATAAGGAGGGTAGAGGTGGGGGGGAGGGGAGGGGGATTTAGAGAGGGGGGAAAGAAGAGAGGGGGGGATTTCCCATTCCGATTTTCATACTCGTCTAGGTTCTGTGATTTCGGGGCCTTTCCCTTTTTGTTCTTTTCCCCTTTTACACGACTTAAAACTTCCTTACCATAAAAATGAATTGTTATTTATATGCCGTGGCATGGAGGCAATTTTATCACAGCAGAGTTTAACGCCTACGCCACCCGGGACGGCCTTGATGATGATGATGATGATTGCCGTTACGATTCGTGTGTCCGTCATTTTTTTCCCTTTTTTCCCAGCGTTTGGTTCGGGGATTCTTTTATCATATCATCATATATTTACGTACGATTTTTGGGGAAAGGGAGGAGGAGGAAGAAAAAAAAAAATACGACAGTTGGCAGCGCTGGAATGAAAGGAAGGGGTGTAGAAATTCATCTCAATGGATGGGCCGTTCGCGAGCGCAAAAGGACATACATACATACATACATACATACAGACAGACAGACAGACAGACGGAGATCGCCGTTTATATATAAGATTGGGTGAGCTATTTGCCAAGTGATAGGCTGAAATCGGTATTTATAGCTATACCAAAAAGACCAGGAGCAATTGAATGCGTAGATTACAATTAGCCACATAAACCATGTCATTAAGCTTCTGCTCAGAATTATAATGAGAAGAGCAAGAACGAAAAAAAAAAAATCGAAATTGATGAAGAACAATATGGATTTGTTGAAGGAAAGAGTATAAACAATGGAATATACACATTACGGACACTATTAGAAAGATAAATAGAGACACAGAAAGGCATATATTTGTGCTTCATAGATTATACTAAAGCGGTTGATATAGTAATGTGTGATAAACTAATTTAAACTTTGGAAGATATCTGCATTGATGGGGAAGATCTCAGAATAATAAAACATAGTTACTGGAACCAAGTAGTAGCAATTAAAATTGGAAATAAAGATGGCAATTATGAACAAATAAAGCTGGAGTTGGGCAGGGATGTGTTTTGTCACCACATCTCTTCTCCCTCTATAACGAAGTAATAATGAGAGAGATCAAAGAGAAGCCAGGAATACTAATAGGAGGTTATAACATAAACAATATACGCTACTCAGATGACACAGTATTGGTGGCAGATAATGCAAAAGATCTACAACAATTGATGGACAATGTAGTAACGGAGAGTGAAAAGAATAGACTCTCCTTTAATATCAACTCACCAGCAACAATGGCGATATCAAAGACAAAAGTGACACCAAAATGTGAAATGGATATAGAAGGGAAAATTCTTAACCAAGTTGATAATTTTAAATATTTAGGGGCATTTAGAACATCAGATGGAAGATGCGCAACAGAGATTAAGAAGCAGAATAGGGCAAGCAAAGCTGCTTTTCCAGAAAATGAAGAGTATCGTATGCAAAAAGTCACTATCACTGTTAGAAAAACAGTGCTGAAGTGCTATATAGAACCTGTTTTGCTGTATGGCTGTGAATCTTGGAATGTAAATGAACAAATTAGGAAGAACTTGGAAGCAACAGAGACGTGGTTCCTGAGACAAATGTTGCGATTTCATTGGACTGCCAAAATAACTAACAACGATTGCCTGAAAGAGGGTAAGGAAACTTGAACATATATACAACAATGAGAAAGATACACACAGCTTTCTCTGGTCATGTGACGAGAAGAGAGACATTAGAAAACATCATGACAATTGGAAAAATCGAGGGGAAAGATTGAACGAACAAACGAAAATCTTTATTTTCAAAGGGTTAAGAATTGGGCACGCATGCCCGTCTGACATTTTGCCCTTCTTCTCTATTTCCTCATACATTCTTTCATTCAACATCTCTTATGATGCAATTCTTTGACAACAAAACAACAATAAGCATTAAAACACATGCAAAATAATCAATAATACATGACTCGTTGAGGCAATGTTTAACATGGGCATCATAAATACCCAAGGTGGGTGTAACGTGCCATACATATAGGAATGTTTTTATATTTATTTTTGGCTAGTTGTCGTTCGAGATAATTTACCATTATTATTGTCTTTGTTGCTTTTTTTTTTAGGCAGAGGTAGACCAAGAGAAATGATGCTGGATGGATTGAGATGATGGCATGGACGAATATCATCAGCGGAGTTGATCAAGAACACGCACGACTGAGATATGTAAAGAGACATGAACGCTTATGTCAACTGGCATGGCACTTTATGATGATGAGATATGATATGAGGGTAATGATGATGATGATAATTGTCAGGATTTATAAAATTGGGTCGTTAGCTAAACGGGGGAGACAGTACAAGTAAACGTGATTCGACGAAGACACAACGACATAACGTTCTAATGGATTTTTTGCCACATTAAATACAGAACGATAATTAAACAATCTACAATATCTAACTCAAGACGCTCACAACCACAATACAGCTCATAGGTCTGACGCTCAAAATATCAGTCGTTCGGCTTTCAACCACAGAGATCCACACAACGCCTTTCTTTCATCCACATGTCCTTCCAGTCTATCCCAGCTCGGTCTGAGGCTGCACGCAATGCCCCTCCTCGCGTGGTGTCACGTGGCCTGCGTGCGTCTGTCGTCAGCCTGACCGCTGGTCGCGGCAGTAACAATCTTGGGCCCGCCGACAATTCTTGTCCCCGGGTGTCGTAAATGTTGCTGCATGCTATACCATGTTAGGCTCTGACATTCTCCCCCGGGTACCCCAATGAAAGATGCCATCTTTCATTCATGATGTATGTATATACTGGGGTGTGTGAAAAAGCTGAAAGTTAGTGATTCCCAGATCGACACTGTATACAGCGAATACCCAGGGAGCAGAAGGGTTAAAGAAACAAAAGGTATAAACAAAAGGATTGACCAGCGCATGTGTATGTAGGTCAAGGCGGGAGAGTCGACTACAACAAGGTGACCTGTAGAGTGGAAAATTGGTTTGCTACAAAGACAGACAGTATCATGGACCAGCCTATTGCGTTCTGGAGGTAGGTTTGCGACAAAGGGGACTGGACAGAAAGAATGCTTTTTTGGGTTTTGTTTAAAAAACGGAAAAGTTTCGAGATCAGAAATTTCCACTGACAAGGGATAATGAGTCTGAATTTGCTTTGCCAGCAATGTCAAGGATTATGCGACATAGACTGACCTATAAAGAGTAGCCCCTTTCTTTGTCATTTTGGTGTGGTATTCCAAACGGGGACGAGAAAGATGAATTATGTGCCCTGTAATAAAAAGAAATATCCTCCCTTATAAGGGTAAAGTGCTTGGTTCGGAAAAATTTCGATTCTTTGGATTTACATTAATTTAAAAAGGCCCTAGATCCCTAAAAAAAAAAAGTATATTGAGTATATTTTTAGAAAAAGGAATAAAAATTTTAGTGAAGGGGCATTTAACATTGTTGCTTTTAGTGGGAATATAAAAGATGTTGGGTAAATCTTTTATCCTTGTCAGAGGGGGTTTTTTCGGAAGCCTTTCTTTTCGGCTGGGGGAAAAACCACTCAAAATAGGGGAGAAGGGGAAGCAGACACAAATCTCACTTTTAAAGTATCCCCAACCAGTTTCCATACCAGGCGAGCGTATAATAAGAGTACAGGGGGCTGTGGGTCCAAAATCACTCAGTGTTGATAACCCACAAGAAACCCCTTTTAAAAGTAAAAAAGCAGACACTTGTGCAGGAAAAAGAAAGAATAGAAGTCTCACCGGAAAAATTTTAAGGCCGACAGAGAAAGAATAAAAAAGATCAGATGAGTAATGGAAAAGCCAAAGACTCAATCTCATAGAGTAGCAAAAAGTTTCTTTCCAAGGGCATATATCAATTACAAAATATCGAGTGTAGAACTTTTTCCGAACACTAATAGAACATTTTTTTAAAAACCCCGATGTGTTGTTCCAGAAGGATTAAAGAACGCTATACGAAAAAAACGCCCCTTCATTTTAACGGACAGGCAAATAGTGAGCGGGTTAAGTACATTGATACAGTGGGAACCTTTTCATTTCAAGAACGGAAAATTTTTCTACAGACGCAAGCAGACGGACCCAGGGGGAGATCGTTCTATTGGGGTCTAATATCGTCCTGTACTTTACCCAGAGAAGAGACGAGAGAAAGACACGAAGACTATTATCACTCTTTTCTAGCAGCCCCACCAGAAGAACCTAGCAACTACACAGACAATACCCATCCTACACAAGACATATTTTTTTAAATAAATCTTTTTTTAATGTTAAAAAGAACTGTTGTCGGAGTATGTGTTGGGGAAAAATAGAGAGAGAGTGAAAGAAAGGGATATATGGAGGATAAGCGGGAAAAGAGGAGTGTAGACAAAAGTCAGTAACTAATCCCAAAATAATCAGGTTAAAAATTGCTGTGATTCCAATCTCCTCCGAGGAAATAACAGCACAAAAAAAATTGGGGGGGGCAGCGGGGCACGTACATACAAAATACTCATATGACCTAAAAGCATAAAGAGGATATGCATAGAGAGAGGTCCGGCTTTGGCACAGGCATAGCGGATCCCTACATTTTGGGACTTTACTGTTTTGGAAGGAATAAAAGTTATTTTGTTTGACTTTTAAGGAAAGGGACGTCCTTTTGGTAATGGTGCCTTTACATTTAGGGTAGAAACATTTCATTAAGGCTGGTGATTTTACAGTGAAAAAGTTCCAGACAGGTAATGTGGATAGGTGGTAAGACATTACATACTTATTCACAGGGTCCCACGTCTACATAAGTCTTTATCCTTATCTCCCCTTGGGGATGAGAGGTGGTTGTGATGTACTGTGTGGTGGTGTAGATTTATAAATTAGAAAGACATAGAAAAAATGGTATGGGTTTTCTAGGTGGAATAAAATTTATAGTGATTACTTTTTTTCTGCCTTGGGGGATTTTTTCCCCAAAACTTGCGACTATCTGCTGTAACTATGAAACCCCAAAGTAACTACAGCAAAAATGAGAGCCAAGGGGGAGGAAATTGGGTTAGTGGTCCCGAGAAAACTGATTACATAAAAGAAAGAGAGAGAGAGATTGAAAAGGGGAAAGAGAAGCCCGGGAAAGCCGATTTGGGAAGTGAGAAAAAATAGAGGTGGAGACCAAACGAAGGGAAATTTTGGGAACAAGGGGCCCAAAAAAAACTGAACAGGGGGCCCAAAACGAAGGGAAAAATGGAACAAGAGGCCAAGAAACTAGAACGGGAAAACCCAAGCGACGGGAATTTGGGAAAACAGGAGACCAAAAAAAACCTGGAAAGGAACGGGCCTCCCCAGGAGAAAAAAAAATTTGGAACATGAATACCGTTTGAAAGAGTTAGAACTCAAGCCACAAACTAAGGGTGAAATAGATGCAGCAGAAGGAAGTTCATCTTCAATGGGGCAAAACCCCCAGAGGACGGGTTACCATGCCATGAAGTTTCTTTTGCAGTCTACGAAAGAAAGTAAAGAAAAAATATTCCAGTTTTTGGATCGGTTCGAGGCTATTGGGAATGCTTTTGGGCCGGAAAGATCCAGTGGGCTCTTAAAGTATCCCAGGCTTACGTGGTTCAGGGTACGAGGTCTACACACGCCCACCACCAGGACAGGAAAAAAAGTACGAGGAATTGAAAGCAGCTTTGATGGGAAAAATTATGAAGTCACAGCCCAAAAGTTCGGAAGAAGTTTAGATCGTCTAGACCCAGAACCGGGAGAACTATTCGCCGCAAACAGTCTAAGGCTGAAAACCTATCTCCAGAAATGGATGGGGCTTGGCCCGAATTCAAGAGGGATTAGAGGTCTCGAAGAGAAAGATGGTGGTCGACCCGATGCGAAAGCAAATGTCGAAACCCCCTCAGAACCTTCTGGGGGGAACAAGGGGCGAACGGTTGATGTTGTGAATAAGCTGGGAGCGGGTTTGTAGGGGGACATTTGGGGGGCGGCAGAACTAATTTCACAAACCAAAGGTCAGGGGAAACCAGGAAAAAAAAGAAACTAAAAACTGGGAAGGGGAAAAAGGGGAAAACCCTTTTTAAAGCAACAGAGGAGAGTTCAGAGAAGGTGAAGGTAGGAAACCAGGCCCTCGAATTTTTCCCAAACGAAACGACAATGGTCTGAAAGGTGGGGTTCCTTTTTTAGGGCGGGCCCCCCAACACCAAAGACTGCAGATCGAAACCCAAAATTTTTTACTTCGCAGCATGCAAATTTTTTTTTACATCGGTTTATCACAGACAAAGGCTGAGGGCGGCGAAGGGGAAAGGAACAAAAAGGACACAGGGAAACCTAGGGAAAGGGGAAAAGGGTGCACTCACTGCCAGTCGACACCCCCTAATACTTTTGGACTGCAGATGGGGAAAAGGCCCCAAACAAAAAAAGGCCA